>OZ023238.1:7300214-7453420 GCA_964006365.1 Trididemnum miniatum
AGCACCTGCACTATCAGACGCATCAAACCGTTTACACATTAGTGCAAGAGTAAGGTCAAACCTTGCCGGCTTTGCATGCTTGCACCTTTGGCCGGTGGAGAGGACTGAAAGGAGTCAGATGTTGAAACTGCATTGTCGCTGTAAGCTGCTGCATGTGAAACGGAAGTCTATGGCTGATCGTGATGATTTTTGCTCGAGATTTCTCGCTTCATCCTACGAATAAATTTTAAATCAGATTGAGTATACTACTATATTCTAACATTTTTTGATTCTTGGACCACATTGATCATGATAAAAGTTCCAGGCGTATTCGTTCATACGCAGTGTGTATGTTTTTTCCAGTTTCTTACTAGTTACTATGTTGATCATTTTGGTTAAACGTGTCGTACAAGTCATCTATATCATTGATAGAATCCTCTTCCCTTTCTCGAAATGCAGCTCCTCCTTTGGATGTAGGATAGCGCTAGATTTTCTTGAACGCACTGGCAAGATCGAAAACTCTTTATGAAATTGCTTGTTGTGAAATTGGGTACGCGTTCGATTGAATCCATATTTTGGAACGTTCTTTTGAAATAGTTTGTACCGTATTTTTGCCATGCCAATTTTGTTCATGCAACAATCTTTGCAAAACAGCTAGTTTTGTTGGAAGGAATTCTTTGGAATCGATCAGTGCTTTGAAATTTGTACCAGGGATCCAACGCAAAAGTCCTTGCAATTGCAGTAGCTCTAATAGGCATGCTTGTTGCTATTGATCAACTTATAGTCAGGAACTAGAGAACACCGAAAACACCAACAAAAATAATTACATGATAGGCCTGAATACAATGATTAACTTTAGAATACGTATACACACTAAGCAAAAAGAGCATACCACTATGCATTTAATAAAGGACAGTGCTGCAAAGCTTTGAAGAGAAGAGCAGTAACTTTGAATGCATGCAGTGAGGTACATTCACAGTTTCACTCACTCTTCATTCGAATTCTGGTTGTTCATTAGAAAACCCCACCAACATAGTCCTTCAAGGATGCTTAACTAGTTGACATTAATGAACCTTCTTTGCTTAATATTCATATTCAGTATCATTTAGTCAATTCCGAGCAACAACAGACATTGATAAAAATGCGAGATCATGCAATACCCGTCAAAATTCACGAAATATATGCTGTAGCACTAGCTAAAATCTGGATTTTTTAAAATAACTCAAATTCCACTCGCATTAGAAGGAAAAGTTCGTTTAGAACAGATAGAAACATGGGTCTTCTGAATCTTTTGAGCCAATAATCAGCTTTCTAGGACCAGCAGGAGAGAAGTTGGAGCAATTTTGACAAAAATTGCCCCCGCGTGACCTTTGACCTCAGGTAGGAGGCTCAATTTAGGGGTAGGTGGACCAAAATTGGTTTCATGGTTGTTTCTAGCCCCAAGGCCAAGTGTTTTAACTCCTTAAATACCAATCCAAAAGATTAAGTAAAAATTCACTCCACCCTAATGCACAGTTGCACACTAATGCAAAAACATCACTTCTTTGATCAAAAAGTTAACCTACCGATAGGAGTATTTCCCTTAAGATTCCTTAACTGCGCGATGCGTCACAATTAAAGTTGAATCATATGCAAGCTTTTCTCCATAAAATTGTACCAAATCAATAAAACCGCATTTCTCAGTTTTGTGAAGAAATTTATATAATAGCGACGAGTATAGATCACGATTCACGAATGACAAAATGTCGAATTCTGCCCCTAGACAGGTAAATAACTTTGAACAAGTAAAATGATGTATGCGTTCATTCAGATTGTTCGAGTCGTAAAAACACTTATGGGGGATGGTACAACTTTTTACGCAGACGTAAGGAGGGATGGTCACTATACTCAGTACTTGTAAGGGGATGGTTTACGCAAAAATGCTTTATGGGGGAATGGTGTTGTTTTTCGGGGGGATGGCATCTCTCCGTATCCCCCTCAATTCGAGTACTGTTCATACATGATGACAGATTAGTGTATCTTGGTCAACAGCGTAGGCCTAGTGCCTAGGCGCACGCACTGCGCAAGGCCACAGGGGGAGGGGAGCACGGTGCCATGACCTCCCCTTGGCCCCATAATAATTTGCTAAAACCTAATTTTTTGTCTAATTTTTCAAACTAATAATGGTCGCCGCCTTTTTTCTCTTATTTATTAGCCAAGCTTCTGCTTTTAGACATAGGCTAAATTAAGGTGCGAAATTATTTTTGCATTGTCCATTGTGACTGCACTCACTACATGCTTTTTTTCGATAAAAAAGTGTGCTAAAATGAGTGTGTTTTATGTGAAAGCCGTAAAAATTCGTTAACGGCTGGGAGCTATTCCCCCCGACCCCCTTAGCCTTTGGTGGCTTGAAGTTTCACCTCTAAATTTCTCGTTGTGCCCCCCTCCCCTTGCCAAATCCTGGGTGCGCCACTGGCGTAGTGTGCATGGGCGTCCGCACGGGGGGGCAAGAGGGGCACTTGCCCCCCCTGAAAAACCAAAAAGTTGAAAAAATACGCATGAAAAAATGCAAGTTAAGAAACTACACAAAAAGTTGAAAAATACAGATGAGTTTACTACAAAACGAATAAAATACATTTCTCAATAATCTGTTTAATTAAAGCAGGAGTTGGCAACTTTCTGGTGATATTGGGCCACAAATTATAAATATAGGCTTCCAGCGGGCCGCAGTTTTTAGGAAAAAAAAAACTTCTCGGCAGGAGTAATACTAAAAAAGGGTCTGTCGCGTGAAAAAGAGGTCTCTGAAATAAAAGATGACTAGAAAAACAAGATCTTCAGCCTGGAAAATAGCATTCAAAGCAGTTCGTGTGTTGTTTGGGTTTGAACTTGATCGCAAAAAAACAGGTTTTGGATCCAATTGGCTATTAGCACATGCTTTGGTGGGCCGCAGGTTGCCCACCTCTGAATTAAAGCATAAAAGAGTTTGTCTAGTTGTCTAAATGCTGCTGTCTAAATTAGTCCGGCCGTTCAATGAGTGGAAACTCCACCCTTCACACATCATTAAAACTGGTTTTACGTTTAGGCATGCTGTTACCAAGGCTAGTGCTAAGCACGTTAGAAAATATTGGTGCAGGTCCCGAGCATCATTTTACGTTGATCAGTACGAGTTATTGCTTGATACTTAATTCATTTTTTGTTCTCTGCATGATTCCATTCGTTTAGGTCACTTTCTTGTCTTTCAAGGCCGTATGCAATAGTAGCCTACATACTATCGCATTCTATTCAGGTCAACAGACATGGCGATTTATCTTTTGTCATGACGCAAAGACTAGAAAAGTGTCTTTGTGTCAAATGCTACTCTTCAGTCAAACCACAATCGGATAGACTGGTGGAAGATAAGCAGGCGCACACTTCGCATAAGATGAAGAATTCGGTTAAAAGTTTTTGTGCGTCTTTTTCATTGATCTTTAATCTCAAATCTTGGTTATACTTGTGGTATTACCCAGAAGCTGCGTGCAACGAGTGGCGAAGACCATCTCCGTAACTTAGCGCCTGAGCAACTTAGCTTTGAACTCCGAAGAAACGTGGCGAGCCATTGGCGGTGGCCGTGAACAGCACTGTATTCGATTTGACAGGTCGGATATCGAACCCCAGATCTCTGACTTTGAAAGCAATATCGTTACTGCTACACCAATCAGCCGATTACCAATCCGTCATGTGGACGTTCGTATTCTAGCAAATTCACGCGGCAACAGCAGCATGTCCAATTTTACTTTTTGCATCTTGTATAGAAAAATTCTGGTTTTTGCCTATATACCGAGTATCGTATCTTGTAAAACAAATTTGGATTTGTTGCTGATGTGCTACTGGTACGCCTTGATGGCAGAAACTGCGCTGCCAGTACATTGCAATAAAAAAACTGAGCAGCACTGATTTATAGGCCGTAGCTATAAGTTTGATTTTCAGAGCTCAAACTACTTTTTATTTTGACATTTTGGATCAGAACGTCGCTATCGGTGCGGGAAGTCTGGGGTTCGATTCCCGGATTGGTCAAATCGGACACAGTATCGCTAGCGGCTCACCACCTTTGCGTCGTTTCCTTGAAGGTTAAGCAGCGGAGACGGGCCCCGCCTCTCGTTACACACTTTGGCGTAATACCGCAAGTATAGTGAAGATTTGATTGTTTTGAAATGTAAGCATTACACCATCCACATATAACAAGACCTAATAAGAAAACAATGCAAAAAGAAAGTTGTTTTAACAGACTGTCAAGCCTAGTGGCACATAAATTGATTTATGTCCGCATAATGCACAATAACATGAAAGAAGAGTTTTGCACGTACGGCATCGGCCGATGCCGGACGTATGGTCAGTTGGTCACCCTATCACTGACACTTACCTGACTATAGCTTTCACTAACATGGCCATCTCGAGAATGTTTTTGCCCCCCCCTGCATTTTTTTCTGCGGACGCCCATGGTAATGTGTGACAATTGCTTAGTAAAAATTACCAACAGCTGTCCGTTTTCGAGAAAAAGTTAAAATTTTAACATAATCACCTAAACAGAAATTTCACAAAATTTATGTTTTCATCGATATGAGGGGAATATGCTGCATTGCTGCTATAAGTAAATGACGTCAGAGTTGAAAGTTACAAAATTTGGCTCCCCCTCAATTTTTTTCTGGCTACGCCCTTGGTCCTAACCGAGACCATTGATATGCTTCTCGGGGAACGCAAATTTTTCAGCTTTGTGAAATCAGACTTCACTGAAGCGATTACCAAATTAAAATTCATCGCATCGACATTGCTTGTGCTCAATCTTTCTTTAAACTCACAGACTTTGGTACGAAAACTTAATGTTCATTTTCAGGTCATTTTTTGTAGTTATGTTACAAAATAATAACCAACAATAAAATTTGAAGTGCTTGAGTACCGGTACGTGAAGAAAAGCGAGAACACTCAGCAATGTTGAAGTTACTGGTTTTATTTCTACTGGCAACACGTGCAGCAGCATGTAAGTTTTGTAGAATCCAGGCAGGAGGTCTCGCGACTCAAATTTTTATATCGCGATCTCACTCTTAAAATTTTTCATTAGGGTTCAAGTCTCCATATTTGAGCCTAAGCCTCAAACCAAAAATTGCGTCTCAAAACTATGAAACTTTAACGCTTATGGGGAGTCACTTCGTAAACGTGCCAAAAGATTCTGATGACATCTCCCAAGGACTTTTTTCACTTTGTCTTATTTCAAAACTGGTCAAAAATGTTTCCAGCGATTAGAGTCGTTTTTGCGACGAAATAAGAACTTTAGTATTTTGTAGTCTACCCGATAAATTCCTAAATCGTGTCGTTTCTATTTTTCAAGAGCACTGAAAAAGAATTTGGGATGTGCAATGCAATCAATCAATCAACTACATCATTATGTTACACCTTTGTTTATTTCAAGGGTTCTTTACCGGGGGTCATTGAACCCCCGAGGGAGGCACGGGACATTAACCTGGAAGCACTAGCGCATGATTTAATTGGTAGTTATTCACTTAAGTCCACTTAAGACCAGCGGACGACTGTAGCTACTATGAATAAAACACAGACAAAAAGTTATTGCTGAAGAGGGGGCCACTGCTGTTGAGAGTCTCTAGAAGGGGCCAGAAACCGTAAAAGGTTGAGAAAAATAGTCTACTTCAAGGAAGAGTTTTGATTTCTGCGATTACGCCTAGAGCAAATTTTTTCGCACCATCCCTTATCATACGTGTTTAGCAACTGCAACCTAACAATTTTTCCCCGCTTTTTTTAAAAAGAGAGAACTGTAGTTGTAAAAAAAAACAAGTTCTCACCAGCAACGTTTTTGCGCTGTTTCAAAATTCTTACTGCGAGCACTGCTATGTGCAGCAGATCGTGATGGAGCAGCTGAAAGTGCATTTTTTAAGGACACAACTTTAAATTGCACATGCCTGAAATCGGTAACAGTAGCTTGAGAAGACTACTTGTGGTGTTACTTGATCGTACGTACAAGCGATGTCAATCAGGGGTGATTCTAGAGCTCAAAAAGTGAGGGGGCAACCGCATAGCGAAAACATCAAGAAGGGGGCGAGTGACTAAAGCATGAATGAGGCAAAAATTGTGAATTTAAAGGGTCTTATTTCCACCGGCTTTGGGAAAGTAGGCCAAGGTGTTGTATTGTATTAGGCTATACAGTGCAATACGTACATGAGATACGTATATTTAACGTTCACCAGCGCTTGGAGTATCGGTGCAGAGGATCCACTGGGTAGCCTAGACAGAAAACTGTTTTTTCCCGTCCGGGTCATACTAAAGTCATCAAAAATATTAGGAGTAGTCGCAGCTTCAAGAGCACTTTCAGAACTCTCGAATGGGGGGCGCAATGTTGAAAAAAAATTTTTAAACATAGTTTCTACTGCCGAAGAGCAGAAGCAGAGTTTATTCGGCGAAATAAGAAACTGCACGAATTAAGCGCTTAGTTACAGCAGGTCCATTTATATTTACTATCGTTTTTGCAAATATTTTGCAAGCGTACCAGTTGCAGAGGGTCTAATATTTAACCTCTTGCTGAAATTTTACCTGCAGCAATTTCTCTTTGGCATAGTTGTCATACCATTTCGTATTCTGCACGGTTAGAGTCAAGTCAAATTTAATCGTTTGCACCAAAAACAGTTACCGCATTTAGTGTAAACAGACATTAACACAGATTTAATCGCAATTATACTTGTAATTAAATTACTGGACAAGTTCAAAGTAATTGCAATTTGAAGTTTTCACGGCGAAGTTAGGTAATAATGATAAAAATTGTACTGACGTATGTTACGGACCATAAGGCGCACTTTCAAACCCTTTTTTATTCTCAAAAATTGATCGTGCGGCTTATAAGTCTTATGCGTGGATCAGGCAGTGCTTTATGCTTTATTGGTTTTTGTTTTAGTAAGCTTTATACAATAAATTACCCGATACTCCTCAAAAACCGTTGCTTGTGATAGTCCGATACGCGAGTTATGTTATGAATAAAAAAACAATCAAAGCAATTTCTTGACAGTGCGCCTTATGGCACTTATAATTATTGACAGTCATTTTTTCCCTTTAATACTTACGAAGAATAATTTTTGACTTAACTTGGAAATAACAGAGTGTTGTTATAAATTTTAGCCGTTGCCAAGACAAACCCTTGTGATTATAAAAACGGTGGCTGTGAAGACATCTGTTTGTGGCCTGGAGAAGGTTCCCATTCCTGTGCTTGCAATTGTCCCGAAACTCTGGATGACAATGGATTCAATTGCTCCATTACCATAGTGTGTGACGTCGATATTTACGTTGTCATTGATGTGGGACTTGGCGTCGATTCAGCGCCTTTTTGTTCAGATAATGCAAGTACAATCTTTTTGGTGAGTTAATCTATCAATAAAACTTTAGGACGTTTTAAGCCAATTTGGTGGAAGCGATATAGATTTTACCTCCAGCTGCAAAATTGCGAATTGGAACAGAACTTCGCAATACACGCAGGCCGGCAAGGTCTATTGATGCTGTTTTCCCATTGTTAACCTCAGAATTAAATCTTTTATGCACCGTTCCTTTTCTAACGAGGGCTGCTTTTTGTTTTTCTGCGTCATCTTTGCTAGGCAATGAATCTCTTAATCAAATTTGTGAAGAACAATTTCTGAAAAATAAACTACTACTACCTCACCGATCCATACCTCTTGCTCCTCAAATGCCTGGAAAATTGGAGCAAGAGGATCTAAGTCACTTTTGTTTCTGTGGGCATGGCCGAGACCGTATTCAACTCTTCTGTTTTTGAGAGCAAACTTGCTGTTAAAAACAGGAAAAATGAGTTGTTTTTTGCATCAAAATGTAACAGTAACATTGTTTAGTCGAAAAAAAAAGGCATTATAATCGCGTATCACGTTGCCCCCTTTTTGTGTATAGGCGACAAGCAATTATTTTCCACCACTTTTGTCAGCTCATTTTGCTGCTTATCAACCTTGCTGCGGCTACTTGCATCATAATCGCGTGTCGCTTGCCGCCCGTCGCATGCCTGCAAAAGCATCTAAGTATTGCAGAAATGGTTTTGTTTAAATTACAGTTTAGAATTGCTCATATTGTTTAAGACGTGGGACCAGCGATGGCGGAAGCATTTCTAAAGTGGAGGGGGGGCCCAAAATCAATGACCACATTTTCTTCACCTAACAACCAGGGCCGGGAGTGGTGTAGCGAGAAATTTTAAAAGGGGGGAGGCATAATTTCAACATTTTTTCCTCCGCATTTTTTTCGGCAGAACTAATTTGATTAAGCTGATTAAAAAACAAGAAATGTTCTAGGGGAATCCGGGGGCATGCTCTCCCGTAAAAATTTTGAAAATTTACATGCTGTATTGGCTATTTCAGTGCTTTTTGACTAATTTTCAGCCAAATTTTGTTTAAATTTTTTGACCCTAATTCTTTGCTTCGCCAAATATGATGCATTTTTTTCGCACATTTTAAATTATGCGTGCTTAAGGCGTAAGGCTTATAGCTATCGAAGAGGTTCGAAATTATAGAAAAATTGTATGCATCAAAAACGTTTTTGAAAATGGCTGGTGGGAGGATGCATACCCTTCATCCTACCCCTCTGGATTCGCCCCTGGCCATAAGCTACAGAAACCATCAAAAGAATCTGGCATATTTTGGTCACTTGGCACCATTAGTATTGTTCTAGTTTACTAAAAGGCAGAATCAAACAGGGGGGGGGGGCATGGAACAATGGCCCCGCCCCTAAACACGTTTATGAGGACCGGATTTAGACAACGAGAGACTCTAGATTATTTGATCACACTGATTGGAAGAGCAAAAAAAGGTCTTCACGTCCTCAGATGTCCTGTTTTCACTGAAAATATCAGTAGACCCTATAGTGAAGAGCAAAAAAAAGTATACACGTCCTCAGATGTTCAGTTTTTCACTGAAAGTATCGGTGAAGAGAAAAAAAAGGTCTTCATTGTTAATGATCGGCACTCGGTGCCTTTGCCTATTTTCTATTTTGCCCCTATTTTCTCCGAGGACCTAGGTTTCAGTTTCCTTAGCCTATACGTGAATCCAGCCCTATGTCTACAATCCATATTTAGCCTGTCCCCAGTCATGTGGCATGTCCAGTTTATGGGAGCTTCGGACCCACGGTTCTTGCTTCTAATTTCTGTTCCCCCCACCCCACAAACAAAATTTTAAAGAAGACATCTCTGGATTTAAGCTCTATCCTCGGTTTTAATTTTGATGGTAGGCCTATTAAATTTCAAATACATTCATGCAGAGGCAATATTGTAGAAATAAACGCGTAAATTAGGCCCCCCAGCCCCCCCCTGAAAAAAGAGTGGTGGGATCAGGCCCCCCCGGCCCCTCGGTTCCGCCACCTATGTGTGGGACTACTTTTGTGATATTTGTAATGTAAACATCGGAACAATTATTGTACTTGGATGTAGCAGATGCAGTATTTTGCTTCAAATTTAGACTTACACTTAATACCCAGCAGGATATGCTTCAGCCGCAACTAACGAGAAATTGTGATTTTACTCCGCTTTTAACTAAAAAAGAACTCTAGCCTAGAGTTTAAGACTGGAAGGTTTTGAATACATGTCCCAGCGTAATCTAACTACCCTAACCGCTTATCGCCAATTAAACAAATCTAATTTTCTTTCAATTTCAAATAACCTATCAGAGCAGGGGTGGCCAACCTTTTGATTCCATGCGCCAATATTTTTCACCCTTAATTTAGATGCGCCACATCAAGCATCCATTTCTTTTCAATTTTTTGAAACAAGGGCGTGCAATATCGGTGAAGAGCAAAAAAAAAGTATCTTCACTTCACGCCCTTCGACAGAGGCGCACCCAGGATTTGGCAAAGGGGGACCACAACCGGGGGTCCGGAGGTGAAACCCCCAGCCGCCTACGGATTTTTAAGGTTTTCATATAAAAAAAAATCATTTTAGCACACTTTTTTTATCGAAAAAGGGCGTGCAGTGGGTGCAGTCACTACCGACAATGCAAAAATATTTACGCAGCTTATGTTTAAAAGCAGAAGCTTGGCTAAAATAAGGGAAAGGAGGCTACAACCATCATTAGTTTGAGAAATTATAGACTGAAAGTTAGGTTTTAGCACCTTATTACAGGGTCAAAGGGGGGGGGGGGGCGTAGCACCGTGGCTCCCCTGCGTGCGCCTATGCCCTCAGACGTCCTGTTTTCCACTGACAATGTCGGTGGAGAGCAAAATAAAAAAAGGTCTTCACGCCCTCAGATGTTCTGTTTTCCACTGAAAAATATCGGTGGGAAGCAAATAAAAAAAAATTAGTGAATGGAAGTGATTTGTCATCAAAAAGGTGCTATGCGCCACTCTTAAGTAGCCAATGCGCCACTAATGGCGCATGTGCCACAGGTTGGCCACCCCTGTACTAGAGACTTGAATGCACAAGATATTGCTAAACTTTGAAGCTGCTTGAGGTTTTGATTCAATCTTCTGAACTTTAGCCTAGATCCTATTGCATATCATTCTTTTGAAAATGGGCTAGAAACATTGTGATTTGTCTTGTATTTTTGAAGCATCAACAAACATCAAAGATAGAAAATCAGGAAGAAATCGACCCTTGGTGCTGCATGCTTGTAAAAAGGTTTCACAGCGCCACACTATTTCCATGTACGAACTGATTAGGATTACGTACAATTTCCTCGTTAAATTTTGGAAAATGCGCATTTCAAAAATAAAAGTTAAAACACGCACCTGACTTTTTTATGCAGAAACTACTTCTAATATTGGCATTCTTGATGACAATTTTTGTTATAGGCTTATGCTTTTTAACATAGATTTAGAAATAAATGCGTTGTTTGTTTTCTAACTGCCAGCATCAAATTGGTGCTGTTCAAATTAATTACGTCACTATAGCACAGATTGTGTTGTCAAACGTCCACAATTATAAGCTTTTGTTGCAAAACATTTTGCGCAAACCAAACCCCTGTCACTTGAGCTCGAAACGTTGGAGTTGTAAATGGGGCTAGGGGTTATCCACAGTCTCTGCAATAGAGACTGCGAACAAACTCTTCATAGCGAAATAGACAAAAATAAGTGGTTTTAAATAATTTTATAAACTTTGTTTTATCAAAAAAATCACCATTACAATTTTTTGCTGGTTTGTTGTGGGGGTGCTGCAGCTTTGCATCTTCTATGCGCGAGCCGCCACCGGATCCCATGCATGGTACATTTCTGATCGTGTAGACTCCTGGCTATGTCACGTAGTTTTGTTACGTTGCAGCAATTTGCGGTAGGTTAAGCAACAGACATCAAATGCAGTAGGCTGTAAAGCTGCTATTTTACTGCAAAGCGCTTTGAAATGAAATGTCTAGGAGCATTTCTTTAAGAATGCTAATGAGTGATGCTTAGTCATTGGCATGAAAGGTTATCATCAGTGACGATCGATGAGGGGAATCAGTGATTACCAAAGAAAGATGTACTTAAAGCTGCAGTTCGTTCTTTTGGTTTTAAAAGTCCATAAATTTATTTTTTTGATTTAAAGTTGCATGTTTCAGCGCCGACTTTTATCACCGTTGTACAGCAAATCTATAGCGTGACGAGAACTATCAGAACTTGTCTTTCATGTAGCGCCACCTTTCGATATCGTTTTGGCTAACTTTGTGGCCTTAATGTAGCGCCATGTAGAACCAGGGGTGGCTTGGTGAAATTCAAACTAGGGGAGGCCTGTATAATGCAAAAAAATCTATTATTTTATACCAAGTGTTCTTAGCCTTTTTTAGTCATGCCCCCTTCGGCGTTAGTTATTTTGCCCACGCCCCACCACAGTGCCGTGTGAAAACTGCTTGCCCACCCCTAAAAAAGCTCCAGATGGGGTCTTTTGATATCTACTAGCATTTGGTCAGTTTCGCGCTTTTTCGAATCGGTTACTAACTTTCCTCATTAGTTGCATTATTTCAAGCAAAGTATCCAGAAATTTCCTCAGGATGAGTGCCCTAAACTTCTGTACACGCAATTTCTTGCGGTGTGTGGCAAAATCAGAGCAAATTTGAAGGAGAATAAAAATCAATGATGACTCAAGGGGGTTCCGGGGCATATATGCTACCCCGAAAAATTTTTTGAAAAGTCAATTGTAATTTACGTCATGCAGTTGCAATTATAGTGCTTTTTCAACAAATTTTTGACGAAATTCTCTTCAAAATTTATTGCATCCAACTCTGGGTCTAGCACAACAATATTGTGGGGCCCCTACAAATGCCCCCCTTCAACCGGGACGACCAAACTTCGGAGATGCTTCGATACGACTCTGCTCATCACGCTGCAAAAAACATGCAGAAAATGTTACAATTTATTTGCAATGTCTTAATCGACTTTATGGGAAGGATGCAGCTGTTTTGGGAAAACAGGTTTTGATGTTTAACAAAAAAAAGATTTGAAATTATACGTTCAATCATTAAGTCACTGCTATGGTTGCTCACGCCCCCCTTACAAACTTTTTACGCCTCCCAGATTAAAAACTTCTGCTCGAAAGTCTAAACGTTTACAAGGAGTTGGCCGATTTAAAGAGCCCCCTTGGGCACCCCTTACAAACAGTTTTTTAGAACTAGGGAAGGCGAGCCCTCCCGGCCCCCCCTCCAAGACAACCCTGTGTAGCACCACGATATTTCATCACCCAATATGCCTCTCTTAGCCCTTTGTAACCATCAATTCCTCGTATTATCCAATCATAACGCTCAAACGCCAAACGTCACAGGTTTCCTTGTATCGCGAATTTACTTTTTTTTATCAAGGCGCATAAATGCAGCTCAGGTTTTTGCGTTGATGAAGTATCCGCATTATGGAAGATGACCTAGTTGCGCATCGAACCCACGAAGCCAGCTACGGAGCCCAATGCACCAACCACTCGGCCATCTCCAAGTGTTGAGCGACAATACAAGTGTCCCTACCTACCGCAGGAGAATCACTGCGAAAATTACTTTACTGGTTAAGCGAATGGCAATACTTAACCATAGTTCTCTATAATATGGTTGTACAACTCTTTTTCTTCTTTGTCTCTTTTTTATCTTGTCACGCTTCAATGAGAAGGTACGGAAGTAGAATTCCCACGATATTTTAGTATAGTGATGCCGCAACCACAGGTGTAATAACAAACAATTTTTAGGAAGAAGTGTGGGGGGAGGAGTGAGGAAGTTAGTTGGGGTGACGGGAAGTGTAAAGGGAGGTGGGAGAAGTGTGGGGGAGGTGTAAAAAACGTGTTGGGGGGGGTGAGGGAGATGTGGAGAAAGGTGTGAGGGTGTGGCGAAGAGCAGAGGGTGGTGAGAAGGGGTGTGGAAAAGTGTGTTGGAGTGTGGGGAAGGTGAAGGAAGATGTGGGGAAGTGGGGGAAGTGAGAGTTGTGGGGGGTGGAGGGATGTGTGGGGAAGTACTGAGGGAGGTGTGGAAAAGTGTGCTGGGTGGGGGGAGATGTGGGAAAGTGTTGGGGAAGGTGAGGAAAAGTTTGGGGGGTTGGAGTCAGGAAAGGTGGAGTCGGGGGGAATGGGGTCGGGGGTGTTGAAGTCGGGGGGTGGCGTCAGGGGAGTTGAAGTAGGGGGGTTGGGGTCGGGGGAGTTGGAGTCAGGGGGGCTGAGATCGGAGAATTTGGGGTTGGGGGTTTATGGTCGGCGGAGTTGTGGTTGGGGGGTGGGGTCAAAAAAGTTGGGGTCGGGGGGTGGAGTCGGGGGGGTGGGGTCGAAAGAGTTGGGATCAGGGGGTTGAGGTCAGGGGAGTTGAAGTCGGGGGGTTGGAGTCAGGACTGGGGTCGGCAAAGTTGTGGTTGGGGGGTGGGGTCAGAAGAGTTGGGGTCGAGGAGGTTGGAGTTGGGGGGGTTGGGGTCGGGGGTGTTGGGGTCAAGGGAATTGGGATCGGGGGGGGGGGTTAAGGTCGGGGGGTTGGAGTCGGAGAATTTGGGGTTGGGGGAGTTGTGGTTGGGGGGTGGGGTCAGGGCCTCAGGGAAGGTGGGGTCGAGGAGGTTGGAGTTGGGAAGAGGTTGGGGTCGGGGGGTTAAAGTCGGGGGAGTTGAAGTGGGGGAGTTGGAGTTAGGGGAGCTGGGGTCGGAGAATTTGGGGTTGGGGGTTTGGGGTTGGCAGAGTTGTGGTCAGAAAAGTTGGGGTCAGGGGGTGGAGTCGCGGGTGTAGGTTGGGGGAGTTTAGGGTCGGAAGAGTTGGGATCAGGGGGTTGAGGTCAGGGGAGTTGAAGTAGGGGGGTTGCAGTCAGGACTGGGGTCAACAAAGTTGTGGTTGGGGGGTGGGGTCAGAAGAGTTGGGGTCGAGGAGGTTGGAGTTGGGGGTGTTGGGGTCAGGGGAATTGGGATCAGGGGGGTTGAAGTAGGGGGGTTGGGGTCAGGGGGGTTGGAGTCAGGGGGGCTGGGGTAGGAGAATTTGAGGTTGGGGGTTTGGGATCGGCGGAATAGTGGTTGGGGCGTAGGGTCAGAAAAGTTGGGGTTGGGGGGTGGAGTCGGGGTGTGGTGTCGGGGGAGTTAAGGGTCGGAAGAGTTGGGATCGAGGAGTTGGCAGTGAGGAGGTTGAGGTCGGGGAAGTTGAAGTCAGGGGATTGGAGTTAGGGGGACTGGGGGGTGGGGTCAGAAGAGTTGGGGTCGAGGGGGTTGGAGTTGGGGGGGTTGGGGTCGGGGGTGTTGGGGTTAGTGAAGTTGGGGTCGGGTAGGTTGAAGTCGGGGGGTGGCATCGAAGGGGTTGAGGTCGGGGGAGTTGAAGTCGGGAGGTTGGGGTAGTTGGATTCGGGGGGTCAGGGAAGTTAGGGATCGGGGGAATTGTGGTCAGGGGGTTGGGGTTGGAGGATTGGGGTCAGGGAAGTTGGGGTCCAAAATCGTGACACTATCCTTCTCCCCATATTTTCCCGCTCTCCCAGATTGTCCCATATTTCTTCCCACACTTCCTCGCACCCCCCACATTGCCCCCACCCCAACACCCTTTCCACACTTTTCCCACATCCCAAACACATTTTGCCACACCCCAAACACACTTCCACACACCTACCCCCATTCCCCACACCACCCCATACTTTCGCACACCCCAACACACTTCCCACACCCCCAACACACCTTCCCTTACGAAAGTGCAACAGTTCTGTGGGTGAATGCAAAAGCTTCTTTATTTAATCAATATTTTTGGCCATAATAAAAAATACAAAAAAATTTAAGTCAGTAGGTGAACAGTGAAGGTGAGGTAGGGGTAGTATGCTACAGTAGGGATAGGCTGCTTGCATTGAAAAAAAGCAACAGCACGGATTGAGCAGACTTGGTTCCCCAAATTCTCAGAGTTGGGACTCAGTTTTTATAACCACAGCTTATGACAACCCACTTTTTTGTCCGAATCTCTAAAAAATAGATCTTTAATTATTTCCTAAAAAAGTGAAAAATAAAACAAACATAAAAGGTCTTTGATCAGCTTAAATACCCCAAATTTTTAAAATTATGATAGCTTGCATTTTTGTCCAAATTTTGCTAGTTGTGAGCATTTTTTTTTAAATTTTTATGTCTGGAGGGAACACTGCTTTTCGCGACCCACCAACATTCATTTTGCAATACCCCTAATATTGCTTTGTTGCTCATAATAGGAATACTGTATCGAAAAAAAACAAAACTTTTGACAGAAAAGTTAAGGTTACTGAGAAAAAAATCACTACTGCATTATGATGATGTCAAACTTGGTAATTAAAACTTGTTACAAAAATGTATTGAGATACAAGTATCGACGATACTGTATCGCGTATTGGTATTGTTAAAGTAGTATTTTTAAGTATAGCGCATTGGTATCGCTTTAGTTGAATGTATCGCATATCGATATCGCTTAACGCAAATTTAAGGTGTCATGCCCATCACTGTACATAACTCAGGACAAGTAGACTAAACATAATAAAAAAATATGCCAGGCAACAACCTCATTAAATCTAGATACTTCCAAATTGGCATTGTATCAACAAGTTGTTATTTGCTCGCAAATTATTAAACCTGCTGAACTGGAAAAAAATATTTTCAGGAACTCAATAATTCAAAAAATCAGTCAAAACTAATTTTGAGCATTCAAATCATGCCCAAAAAAACATTTTACAGAGCTTGAATTTTTAACGCGGCATTTTCAAATTTTACAAATGGAGGGTGGTTGCCCTACCTGCACCTCTGTCTCCTACGACCAGGCCTATGCCTTTTCCCACACCTCTCCACAACCCAACTCACTTCTCCACCCCTTTTCCCACACCCTCAACCTGTCAACACTCACCTCGTACACTCTCCCACACCTCCCCACACTTACCCCATACTCTATCCCACATCTCCCCCTACACATGGGTGCAAATCCAGGGAGGATGAGGGATGCATCCCCCCCAAGAATTCGACAGCATCCCCCCAATACTTTTAATGTCCAAGTAGCCTACCGGTACTCAAAACTGGGCATCAGCGAACGTGATGACCTTTTTTTGGTCTTTACTTCATTTTGGGCAAAAAATTGGGCATCTGCAACCTTTTGTTTTTTTGGTCTTCACTTTATTTTGACAAAAAATTGGGCATTCGCGGACCTGTCAATTTTGCTAAATCATCCCCCCATTGCTCAACATAGATTTGCACCCCCGCCCCTACACCCCCAGCACCTTTTCCCTCCCGGCACTCCTGTTTCCTTCGACTAAGCCTATGCCTAGGTCTCCTTCGACCAGGCCTTCCACACTAGCTTCATGTTGTTTCAACTGCTAATCTGATGTGCTCCTTGGGAGCAATTCAGAGCGTACCTTGTAACTCATGCGTGACGAGTGGGTCACGTGACACAGTTGTACAACCATATTATAGAGAACTATGACTTAACACTTTATGACGTCATCATGGTTGGTAAATCAAAATTTAACGGTGGTGACACTTTTTCTCTGCAAAATTAGCGGTTTTCAATTCAGATAAAATTCAAGTTAAATTTTGACTGTACTCGCGGTGTTACGGCTAAGCGTGTAACGAGTGGCGGTGCCCGTCTTCGCGACCTAGCGCCTGGGCAACACAGCTTCAAAGAAACGTCGCACGAAGGCGACAGTGCCCAAGTTTGACGGTTCGGAAATCGAACCCTGGGTTTCCCGTGCCAATAGATCTTTAACTATTACGCCAACTGACCGGTTGCTTTCATTTTTATATAAGCTTGTCTTTTTTTAATACAAGTTTTTTTAATGGTGAGCAAGATTATGGCAATATCAATGATGAAAGTTATGCTTTGATTAAAGCATCTCATGAATTGCAGAAGACTTCGCTGGCAACCTGTATGTTTTTGCCTCACATCATTCGTAGGAAGTGCCGCAAAACAAATGTTGCAGGTTCACTTTTAATGATCTTAAAAAACTTGAACTTTACGTGATGTACAGATTACAACAATTCAGTATGAAGTCAACTTTGCTTGTATCCTAGTATGTTGTTTAAAAAGATAAATTTGATAATACACCACTGATCGTCACGGGTTTTTATACTTGTTGAACTTAAAGGATATCGAAGAAACTTTTCTAAAACCGGTATGTGAAACACGTGAAGTCAGTATAAAGTCAAAATTTAGGAAAACTAAAGCCAAAAAAATTTTTTTAGGTCAAAATAAAAGGTAGGCTTATTAAGGCTTACTGCTAACTCATTATTCTTACTGTTGTTCGCAGGATTACAGAGACGCCATTGCTGCCGTTCTTTCCGAATTTACAACTTTGGATGTTGATCGATATCGCTTTGGTGTGCAAACGCTTACCACGCCGAGTGATTTTCAAAATCTTGGGTCGGGGTACGTAACAATGTGGTGCAAATACTGAGTACTTTGAACCGGCAAAATTTGACGTAAGTCAAGATGTACTTAATTTGATCCGGCCAAATTTGACATAAGGCAAGATGTCCATTATTCTAAAACAGGGGTGTGCAACCTTTTCGCTATTGCCGGCCACGTTTACGTTTATCTCTGGAAAGTACGGCTGCCAATACTTTTAAAAAACTTACGTGTTGCGTTAAGCTTAATCTATACTTAAACTCATTTGTTTTAAAATCTTAGTTGAAAAGCGTAATGCAAAATAATGTTAATAACTTATAAAGAATTTTATTCATTGCATAGTTTGGAATTCATCGTTCATTAATCTTAATGACTCCTTTGATTTTGCATACGACCACTTACCCGATAAGTTTGCAAAATCGGGTGTCTCGTTAGATACCATCAGCCTTAGTTCAGATTCCAAATTGCTGTCTAGTAACCGGGTTCGGTATTCGGACTACTCGCCATACGACAAAAACCTGGCAAAGATCAACTAATCGTAGCACAGTTTGTAGGCTATATACAATTTCATCGCTTTGCGTTAAAAAAATTTACCGATACTTGTTCACTACAACATGAATGGAAAACACTACGCAGTATTGGTCCTGCATCAATGATGAATCGACTTAATTTGTTTGGCGGAGGCTAACGCAGGTCAGCATAACACATGGTCGCTCGTAACTGCTTACAAATGATAAAAGAAATCCACGGTTTAATCCACCAGAAACGGAGGATCAAATTATAACCTATTTCATACTCGGTTTAACTCGCAGTTGTACTTAATCGCACTTGGTGCAGACCAAATTAGGGTTAATCCGAAGATAAACCGTGGATAATAGGGTGTAGTAAAAAAACTTTTTTTGGAATTTCGAAAAAGTGGTTTTCTCATTTGTGGCAAATGGGCCAAAAATGACACTGAAAATGGTTTTGGGCTGTTGCTCCCCTGATGGCATAGCTACCGGGCCAAATACCTCCCCCCTGCCAATTAAATATTACCATAACTTCCTAACCGCTCATGCCAAAAGGTCGAGTTAGGGCTTAAAATTTGTGGAATTATACACTTTCATTGAAATCTCAAGCTATTGACGACCCTTTCTTAACACCGAAAAAGTTTTATTTTTAACGGGTGAAATTTTTGGCCAAAGTTTCAACTACAAGTTTCCAAAAACCATGCCATCGCTAATATCATCGAGAAGTTATCTAGCGATAGACATTAATTTGGGCTGAAATGAAACGGTTGCACAAGCATACAGAAGAGTAACAGCAGCCAGATCAAACAATAAAAGTGTTATTATGCAAGTTATGCTTGGTCAGTGTTCATTGGTGCAACCACAAATAGTTGCTAAGCATTGAACTTCTTTGTGATTATGCGTGATTTCAGTTGTTGACGAAACAGTCTATTTCTTTTCCCATATCCCACCAATTACCAGAGGCTTCAGTCACAGCCTTGACATGTAATCCACGGCCTGGTTGTGGCTTGGATAATCAAGTTCTAATGGCCTAGTTTTCCGACTTTTCCTCTCACAGTTTCGTTCATCTTCAACCTCCAAGAAGTATAACCTCCAAAAAGTTCGCCTATGCCGACGACCTGGCGATACTTCATACATCTGGAGAATGGAAGGAGTTGGAAAGGACTCTAAGCCAGGATATGACTATACTCTCGGAATATCTCCAGACCTGGCGACTGAAGCTTAGCCACACTAAAACGGTGACGGCGGCCTTTCACCTCCACAATCGAGAAGCTAAGCGTGAGCTTAAGGTCTGTAACATCGGTAAGACCTTACCTTTCTGTCCAGTTCCCACTTATCTTGGGGTCAAACTGGACAGATCGCTCACATATCGTCCTCACCTGGAAGCATTGCGCAAGAAGCTATGTGCTTGCGTCTCACTGTTGAGGCGACTTGTTGAAACAGGTTGGGGTGCTAGCGCCAAGACATTACGCACAGCTGCCCTGTCTCTGGTCTACTTGACTGCCGAGTACTGCGCACCAGTCTGGAGACGCAGGGTGCACTTACGGCTTATCGACAGTGTAATAAATGACGCCTTGCGCATTGTCACTGGGTGCCTGCGTCCCACTTCATCGGACTACCTTCCAGTTCTTTCAGGCATCCAGCCAGTTGAGCTTCGCCGCCAAAGAGCGACACTCTCCCCAGCCAACCGCAGCTCCCTAGACCCTGACCACATTTTACATAGCCAGTTTCATATGTCACAGGACGTATGTAGGGAGAGATTGAAATCTAGACACTCATTTGTACCTGCTGCTCGGAAATTACTAGATAGTCTTTCTGAGATGGACGTCCGTGCAGCCGAGTGGACGAACACGAAATGGGACATGGAGTACTCTGCCAACGCATTGTCACTCCACGCTTTCATTCCCAAGGCTAGCTCCAGACCCTTGGGTATGGGTCTGCCGAGGACAGCCTGGGTCAAGCTCAACCGTCTGCGCTCTGGTGTTGGACGTTTCTGTTCGTCTGTTCGTCCATGTACAAATGGGGTCTCGCTCCTCTAGCGAATTGTGAGTGTGGTGCCAGTGAACTAACCGCAGATCACACCATCTCACAGTGTCCCATACATCCGGCACCCCGAGGTATATTTGGTCTAATGGTTTTGGATGACGAAACAAGATGCTAGCTGAAGTCCCTTACAGTCAGCATCTGACCCAAGAAGTTTGGTGGCCAGGGTGGTAAAAGGATGAACCCTCGGCCTTGGTCCTTCCATCTGTCTTGGAAGAGATGCCCCGCCAAACGACGACGACGTTCATCTTGATGGGTACAACAAATAGTTCAACAGCATTTGCACATCTTATTGCGAAAACAATAAAGTGGAATTATTTCAAACTAACAAATCTCACAGTTTAAGAGCATTCTAATCCCATGTTTTCCAGAAGTTTTGCCTCAAGTGGTCGATGATCTGAGGTAGGATCAGCATTATTACACTATACCAGGATATGCAAAGCAGTGATGACAAGTTCAGCAGAGAGTGATCTTCAATATCCCGAAATTGGACCAATTGCTCACTTGAGCTTTTTTATGAAATGGTCAACTTTCTATAACCTTTTTATAAAATGGTCAACTTAGAATACTTTAATATCTAGCAACCACCCGCAATCAAAGAACAATTTTCTGAGATTTCATGGATAATAGCCCATTAAAACTTGCCACAACCAGGCCGTGGATTACATGTTAAGGCTGTGACTGAAGCCTCTGGTAATTGGTGGGATATGGGAAAAGAAATAGACTGTTTCGTCAACAACTGAAATCACGCATAATCACAAAGAAGTTCAATGCTTAGCAACTATTTGTGGTTGCACCAATGCACCAATGAACACTGACCAAGCATAACTTGCAAAATAATAATTCTATTGTTTGATCTGGCTGCTTTTACTCTTCTGTATACTTGTGCAACCGTTTCATTTCAGCCCAAATTAATGTCTATCGCTAGATAACTTCTCGATGAAGTCAGCGATGGCATGGTTTTTGGAAACTTGTAGTTGAAACTTTGGCCAAAAATTTCACCCGTTAAAAATAAAACTTTTTCGGTGTTAAGAAAGGGTCGTCAGTAGCTAGAGATTTCAATGAAAGTGTATAATTCCACAAATTTTAAGCCCTAACTCGACCTTTTGGCATGAGCGGTTAGGAAGTTATGGTAATTTTTAATTGGCAGGGGGGAGGTATTTGGCCCGGTAGCTATGCCATCAGGGGAGCAACAGCCCAAAACCATTTTCAGTGTCATTTTTGGCCCATTTGCCACAATTAAGAAAACCACTTCTGAGGATAATCCACTCAGATGCATTTCACCCTTAAATTGCGCTTCTGCCAGATTTTTCAAATTAAGTTCTCAAACACCCTGTCGACAAATTTGTTTTTGCATTTTTTTCTGTTTTGCCCTAATCTACGCCAACATCTGCTGCTACATCGTGTATTTTTAAATGTAGTCTATGTCCGGCCGCACGAAATTTCACTGATGGCCGCAAGTTGCACACCGTTGCTCTAAAGCATGGCTGCTTAACTGACGGATCGCGGTCCAAATCCGGACCTTCTAACTGCTGAAGCTGAACCCCAATAAAGTCTCAGCATATGAAGTATTTTTCAATTGATAACATAAAACTTGATTATAAATACTACATAACACACCTAAAAAATGCGCGAGTCTTTTAGGTGTCCTATCGTAATCTTCTACGTGGGTACGGTCGAAAGGTTATGTCTTATGTGCAGGGCCGTATTTAGACAATGAGAAGCCCTAGGCTATTTGATAAGTGAGGCCCTAGTGATCGCTGATCAGCTTTATCTCTACTTGAATAAAGGTGTTGATCGTTGATTTTCAAAAAAAAGTCGTCGTTGTTCGAGACGAGACCTCATATTTCTCTAAGGCCCTAGGTTTCATCCTGTCTTGCTTATTGGTAACTCCGGCACTGGTTATGGGTTATGCAATAATTAAGACATAATTTTAACCAAAATCGGCCGGTTAGCGGAGTCAGAGTTGGAACCGGTCAGGATTTTCTCGGCCCGACCGGTAAAATTTGGCCGGTTGACCTGTCACTGACCGCCCCGGTTGACCATGTTTTTTACTGAAGATTTATGTTCAGTGTTCAATGAATCTGGTGACAATCTGTAGTTTAGACTGACTTTGTCGCTAGATGTATTGAACTCGTAAAATTTTGTCAAATAAAAACAGTATTTGAATGAAAGTAAACTTCACCTGTTGATTTGTTTCACCTGGATAAATACGAAGCTAGCATCATTTGACTTTATTTGATTTGACTTTGACATTTACTTGACATGTTACTTGCTGTACCGTTACGTATATTCACTTAATTGGTTAGCGCAAATCGATAGGTGGTAAAACCTGTATATCATGAAGTGGCCCTTTTTTTTTAAACCACTTTAAAATTATTCTTTTATTAAACCATTTTAACAAACGCCACAACCAGCCCGGACTGTTACGTCACAACCTATCGGCCCGCGAACATGGGAAAAAGCTAAAGCCTATAGGCTACGATGGAGCGGTACGGTAATGTAATGACATCACAATATAGTATCACAATCCTGCTAAAAAAGAGAACGTCAGCTACGCTAATAAGTATGCAAGTCTTGCAAACAGACAACAAACCTTAGTTTTTAGAAGGAGTGATTTGTTGATGCCGTTTTTCGTAAAACTGTTTTATTTAAAAAATACATATCGGTATGTAGGCTATTTTTCGGTAGGTGTTTAGATAGGGGCGTACCCCTGGGAGGGCCGCTGGGGCCGCGCCCTCCTCGCAGACAATTGCACAAAGTAAAGGAGATATTCGTATGAAGGACAATCTGAGGGCGTGATGACCTATTTTTTGCTTCTCACTTGTCTTTGGGCAAAAAATTGGACATCTGCGGGCGTGATGACCGTTTTTTTGCTCTTCACTAAATCCGGCCCTGCTGGCTTGGCTTTGATTTGCGTCCAACCCTTTTTTTGTATTTCTAAGCACGCCCCTGTGTTTAGGTTATTTTAGTTGCAAGAAGGAGAATGTGACCGTTTTTTTGACCGGTTTAGATGTATTTTAGTAGCAAGAAAAGAAAATCTGACCGGTTTTTCGACTGGCTTGACCGACCGGTTTCCATCTCTGAGCGGAGTGGTTAAGGATTATGTTATCGTTGTGGCAGGTCTTGGATTCGATTACCAAGATAGTTGCATCGATCGCTGTGTCACTATCAGCTCGCGACCTCTGCGATGTCTACTTGGAGAGGCTGCATTGCCCAGGCCCTACGCCGCGGAAATTGGCCCCACCACTCACACGCTTAGGCGTAATGACGCGAGTATAGTGGAGATTTGATTTAATCAAAACCTTGTTTCATGGTGCGTAAAAAAAAGGACAGTAGGCACTTTTCATTTAATGGTAGTATTTATCAAAAATAATGGATCTCAATGGAAGGTAGCAACTAAAAAGATGACAGTATAAGGTGCGTTTACTTACGCAAAATACGATGCAATTTTTCGTACGTGTAGTGACGTAGGTTACGCAACACTTAGAAGTTATGATGTAAGGCTACGTCTTTTTGCGCGGCATTCTAGAAAACAATCATAAGGTGCTTTGTAAAATAACCAATAAAAAGCAAAATCGTTGGGTTCGAATTGTTTGGAAGATATTTCCTTCAACTGGTTACATCAAAAAATGAATGATATGTCGCACGACAACAAACCGAATTAAAATTGCATTTAGTGTAAACGGACCTACTGTATTTGCGATGGAGAGCACCGGAGTTCGCCGCGTTTTTAAAGTAATGTAAGAATTTTAAAAATCAATATCACGTAAAAGGAAAGCTAAGAAGATGAAGAATGAAGTTGGTAAGAGAAAAATGAAGAAAGTTAAAGCTAAGGAGGGAGGTGAAGTGCTTTCGGTAAAACGTTAAGAATAAAAAAGTGCAATGTTTCTCAATAAAGATCGGATTGAACCCAGGTCATCATGCCACATCCTCAGTCCTGAAAAGTGACTAACTGTGATATCACTCAATGTATAAAAAACAAAAAACAAGAAGTCGTTTTTTTTTCAAAATCAAATCTTATCATTCTCTTTGTATTACGCCGAAACGTGTAACCAGCGCATGCGGCGGGGCCCATCTCTGTGGCTTTGCGCCCAGGCAACACACCTTTGAACTACTAAGAAACATCGCAGCGGTGGCAAGCCGTTGACGACACTTACCCTGTCCACTGTTCCAGTTTAACACAATTTTTGATGTCGTTATCACTTGTTTTAATTATGACATGAACAAATTGACTTTGAATCAAAAAATTGATTATGATGCAGAAAGCCCGTCAGCCTTTGGAACCACTTAGACAGTACAATGGACATATGGACACAGTAACTTCGTTGGTAACTACGTGCAATTACGTAGGCCCGTAAATTGAACCCTAAACCTTTCGCGCCGATTGCAATGCCTTTATTCACTCAGCCAATCGGCTGGTACTGTAAAAACTTAGTTTTTTTTGCCGAAATCAAACCAGATATTACTTTTTTGACCTTTGCAAATAGCAAAGTTTTCTAACTGGACCAATCCTCATTATAGGTTAGTTGCCCAGCTCAAAAACAAGGTCAGTAGATCCAAACTGCGTGATGGGACTCAGACTAGAAAGTTAGACTAATCCTGATGATGACCTTGAGTTTTGAGATAGGGTCAAAAGGTTGATGTAAACGATGTTTCGTTTCTCAAATGCCGGTACTCCCCTAAAGGTTGAGTATCTCTTGGCACACTCGATAAGGAGGCAGTATTTAGCCCTTTCTCGATAAAGATTAGGTAGCCCCTGTTCCATAGAAATGTACTGAGTATGTATACTGGTATATCTTACAGTATTTTGTTCTCTTGCTCTTGGAAGAAGTTGAAATACACTTTCTGGAATGGAAGGTGGACTTGAGATAAGTCAGCTCATCCAATTGGAGTAACTCCACATCATATCGCACACTAGTATATTATTCTTAAAGTGCGTTTACCGATACGCGACACGCGGCACACGAAGCGTGGAACGCGATGACGCGGCTAAAATTATAATGTAAGTAAATGTAGAAGGATTTCGCAGGTTTTCGCGTGATCGGCGAACATTAAAATAAAACAAACAAGGTGCGAAAATTTTTTGACGCGTGCCGCGTATGGGTAAACGCACCTGAATGGACATGAAAAGTCCCGATGAAAGCCTGCTTGGCATAAAAGCCTGCCTGACTCCTGCGTAAATTGTTTTGAATTAAGACCCTTTATTACATCATAAGTCATGCCAAACACTTCCCTTGATTTGACCATTTTACAATAGTAAATAGTGTCTTTAGCAGATCATTCTAGGTTGAGGTGGGAGGTTGCTAACTTGCTGTGCTGCACTGATGAGACTTAATAAGGCCCAAATGCGTCTGCAGGTGCGAATGGATAGGTTACATTTTTGGGCTTTAGGTCGCATCTGTGGGACCTGTGTAGGGAACGACCGGGGCAACAATTTTGCCCGGGACCGGAGCTCCAGCCGGGGCCGGGGAATTGCGCCCGCCCCGGCCTGGGTTTATACAATGCTTTATATTGTGTCTAGAATACATAGCCAAGTAGGCTACTTGCGTCTTTATTCTTCAGTTAAGGCCGTCAATGGTGTTACGTAATGCTTTCAGTCACATTGTTAGGGTACGTTGTATTGCATGTTGTTACATAGGAAAGATCACTCCAAAACATGCACAAACAGCCACTGTTTTTTCTTGCACAAACAGCCACTGTTTTTTCTTGCGAAAGAAAGAAAAGTCAAAAAACATCTCATTGCTTACTCCCAGTCTTCATCAAATCATTCGTCGATATCTACAAGTTGTGGTTGCTCATTGTTAAGGGTGGGTTTTTGCTCTTTAAAGGTCGTCTTATACGCCGGAATATACGGTAAATAAATTTGAAATTCAACCCTGGCCCAGGCCAATTTTTACGACACTCCGGCCGGGATAGGACCGGGGCAAAAAGTGGCATCTCTTCTGGGGCCGGGGCCCCGGTCGATGCCTAGACCTGTGGTTAGGCCAGCAGCAGATTAGTTAAGCAGGAAATGTTTAGTCATTTGTCCTTACTATAGCAATGCCTTTTTTTCTTAAAGCGCCTGCTAAGTGATGAGAATTGAGTATAATGTGGAACACCCATTACCTTGATATCTGTTGACATAAGTTATTACGCCAACCACAGATGGGCAGTACCGCGGTACTTTTTAAGTACCGGTACCGTCGGTACTTCAAAAAAAAGTACCGATACTGCAGTGCCGGTACTTTTATTTCTTAGTTTTTGGTGGTATTCGGTACTTTTGCCAAATCTTTTATAATAAAAAAAAGTTTGAGTTAGTGTGAAAACAAGATTTCGGAGACCCCTCTTAAAACTTGTTTCCTGATAAGGGGGTGATGAAAGTCTCCAACTTCCAAAAGGAAGCGGTAGAACAAAAATGTTTGAAAATTACTGCACTACACCCAGGGTCTACAGTCTCTCGATGAGTTTTCATGTTGTACCCGTCCGAGGTCGAACAAAGTATTGTCTATTATTATGCTCACATGAATCTTACTTACAGCTTTGAGTGTTTTCTGATAATTACAGACACAAAAATTAAGCGCCATGAAAAAGTTAAAACGATTTACCCATTGTTATTTTCTACGATAAAAGTTGAATCGTTTTCTTATTTTACTGATAAGACCAATGAGGCAATCGGCGCTTCCTGGGGTAAAACGCACATGTGGGCTTTTTGCCCTCGGCACCTGATTAACGTCTTCCCCAAACGCTAGAATTGATTTTGGCAACTAGCAGCTCAGACTGTTTACGTTGATAGCTGATCTAACTATGAGCAATTTTAGCTGTATGAAATACTTAAAATAACTCACTATTTCTTTTTGCTAGAATCAATAAACTATTTTGCAGACCCATTCCTAAAATTTTTGAAATATTATAATTTTGCCACCTAAAATAAACTTTATGATTTTAAAACTTAAGTACTCAACGTACTGCTACCTAATTTCTTGTTAATGTTCAGTAGTAGGAAGGCTTTCCTTTCCAGTAATCAATTATGACGTGGCTGCTAAGAAACAGCTCGAGGGCGTATTACCCCGAGTGGGCGTCTTGCACCACTTTACCCTAATCATGATAGTATTAGTAGATGATTTGAGGTT
This sequence comes from Trididemnum miniatum, assembly GCA_964006365.1. Classification (NCBI taxonomy): domain Eukaryota; kingdom Metazoa; phylum Chordata; class Ascidiacea; order Aplousobranchia; family Didemnidae; genus Trididemnum; species Trididemnum miniatum. Next base: position 7,327,589 of record OZ023238.1, read on the forward strand.
TGAAAGTTTTAAGTTCGCTGAGGCTGGAAAGTCTCAAGTTGGATATTAATACCTGTTACAGTAAATCTTCTGCATGCTACTGAAAATTTCACATCATGGAGAATAATGACGTTTGGTTATCTTTTAAACTTGACGTGATGGACAAAAACTGGTCGCAGATTTGCAGTCAGCGGAAAAAATTCTACCATGAAGTTGGTTGGCATTTTTGTTTAAATTTTGCTATTGACCATAATGTAACAAAATTTCACGTCCTGAGAATAGTGTTTAGCTAGTTGGCGGCATAGGTGGACACGGTACTTATTTAAAATTACCGGCGGTACCGATACCTGGTACTTATTTAAAAGTACCGGCGGTACCGATACTCGGTACTTTGTTAAAAGTATCGCGGTACTTTTGTCGGTATTTTTCTAGAAAATGCAATTTTGGTAGAGAGGTGCATGTTACAAACCATTGCACAGTTAAGGCTAGTCACACCACAGGAGTTATCATAACTCTAGCCTGATTTACTTTTCAAACGTTTTCGGCGATGTATTACGCTCTCATTAGAATTTAAACTACATACTGCGATATACATATAAAGTTACAAGTCCTACACTAAATTTGGCTTACTTTTTGAGATACAAGTTACAAGTCCTACACTGAATTAGAGTCAACGTGGTGGGGAGGTTTGAGTTTTCAATGATCCTTAGAGCAATGCCGTCGGTAGTGTTTAACCATTTTCATCAGGGTCACCCATGGCGGTAAGGTCGAAGGAGAGGAACAGACCAAGTAGCAATCCAATGCTGTAGCCAAATGGAAAGTTGTAATAACAATATTCATGCTGCATCTGACGGCGCGCAGGATAAAAAGGTCCGCATTCGAGTTTTAGGCAGAGGGACTCGTTTGAAAAATAAGCTACAGTCTCCTCCGCAAGCTGACCGTCACCAGAAACCAACCAACGCAGTCGCTAAGCGTTTGGGGAGGCAAATGGGGGCAGCGCACAGAAAATGTACTCCAGTTGGACCAAACTGCCGGGATCTAGCTATCGGGAACTGGAACGTTTTGTCACTGACAGGAAAAGAGCAGGAGCTTGTTTGCGAGGCCCAACAGTATCGCCTTGATGTTGTGGGAATTTCATCAACAAAGCGCCGGGGTTCTGGAACTGTCGAGTTGAACGGTGGGTGGAAAATTTTCTACTCAGGTGTTGATGCAGCAATGTCTGCTCAAGCTGGTGTTGGCTTACTTGTGAGCCCCAACATAGCTGAGTGTGTCGTTGACTAGGTACCACTGGGAGGAAGGGTTTGTCTTCTAAAGCTAAGGCTGCAGGAGCGATCTCTGTGTATCTTGCAGGTGTACGCATCTAACATAGAATCACAGTACGATGCCTTTTTGGAGGAAGTTGAGGTTGCACTGGGAAAAGCAACTTCATCAGAATCCCTTGTCCTTTAGGGCGATTTCAATGCACATGTGAGCATCGACAACGCAACCTGGAAAGGTGTTATTGGGCAACACGGTGACCCTGACATTAACAAGAACGGAAGGTGTTTATTGTAGTTCTGTGCCACCAATGGGCTGTGCATAATCAACACATTTTTTCAGCACAAAAGAATTCATAAGTACACCTGGTACAGAGACTCTCTGGGACAACGTTCCCTGATTGATTTTTGTATCGTTTCGGCGGACTTGTTTTCTACCGTGTCAGATGTTCGTGTTAAAAGAGGGGCGGAGTTGTCAACTGATCACCACCTAGTTGTCTGCACTTTGAAAGCTTTGAAATCCTTGAAAAAACGAAAGACTTTTCTACCACGAGAAGCTTATCGAATCAAATGGGAATCATTTGATTGGCTGACAAAGAGGTACGAACTGCATTTGCGAACAACATTGCATCTAAGTTCAAAGAACTTCCGATCTCTACTGAAGACACTGAAACTGCGTGGTGTTTGTTTCGAACAGCAGTCATTACTTCCGCTACTAACTGTTGTAGACGTAAAAGAAGGGACGCAAAAGAAGGCACGCAAAAGAAGCGTGTTGGAGGGACGCAGAGTAGCGAGAAAAGAGCTCCTTGGTGGAACCAAGCAGTTAAAGAAGCTATTCGTGCGAAAAAAGTGGCCTATAAGGCCTGGCTTGCAAATAAGTCATCACTTGAACTTCGTTCGCACTACTTTGAAGCACGTAAGGCGGCAGCCACAAAAGTTATACTGTCTAAGGAAAGGGCCTGGAAGGAATTTATAGAAAGGTTAGATGATGATTTCAAAACGGCAAACAAAGTGTTTTGGCAGACCATTTGTCGTTTGCATGGAAAAAGATCTCGAGCCGCTTTCTTTATCGAAGATTCAAATGGTGTGACTCTGAAAGATCGAGAGGCTATTTTGAATCGATGGAGAGACTACTTTAGTCATCTTTTAAACCCGGTTGATGCTACACCGATGCAAATTCACGAGGAACAGGTTGGGGAAGATATTCAGATAACCGAAGCAGATGTGAATGCAGTCATCAAATCATTGAAAACTGGAAAAGCATCTGGTGAGGATGATATCAGACCTGAAATGTTAAAAGCAATGAACATATATGGTGTTCGTTGGCTGACTCGTGTCTGTAAGGTGGCATGTAGTACTGGGCAGGCACCAAAGCAAGGGCAAACTAGTGTGATAATACCTATTCACAAAAAAGGAGACTAGAGAAAATGCACCAATTATAGGGGCATATTTCTCATCAGTGTCCCGAGTAAGGTCTATGTCAAATGCCTTGAAAAGAAATGCCGTGAAATAGACGAGCTCTGCACCAACCATTAAAAAACGGTGCAAAATAAGCTATAGTTATACATTATACCAGGGATGGGGAACCGGTAAAGCACAGCGGGCCGCATTGATTGCATATTATTTTCAGCGGGCCACATTTTCTTTTAATTTTTAAATTTTGCCTTAAAAATATACGTCGCAAATTTGCTGAACATTCATGATGAGTTATTTTTTCGCGTTAAATCAGGAACGTTTGCACCGTTTTCATGCCACAAATCCAGCATGTTGTTGAATCTGAAGCAGTTTTTAAGAAATTTTTATGTTTTCTATTCCACCAGTATGTGTTGTTCACTTAACAAAGTTCTGAAACGGGCCACATTTAAAACCTAAGCGGGCCGCATGTAGCCCGCGGGCCGTAGGTTCCCCACCCCTGCTCTATACCATTGGTTAGTGCAACAACAATCAGAAGACATGCAACCATTTCCTTCGCCCATAGGAATTGGCCACAAAGCATAAAGCAAAACCTTTATATTGGAGACCACGTTTTGCGCAGAATGCGACAAAAAGATTATTTAAGGGTTTGAACGAATGGAGACCCTAGAACCAGAAGTGGCCTACGCTGGAGCGTTCAATGGAAGGAGTTTGCCATAAATCATAATGACGTCAAACCTTTTGGTGAAGTTATAGAAATAGAAACAGAATTTTAACATTGAAGTGTGTAGAACAGGGGTATCAACTTTTTTCAGAAGTACCAAACTTGATAATGTAAAAGTGCTAGAGGAGTCGAGAGCCAACAACATTTAATGGCATGCTTCGCTATTTTTTAAGATTTGTTGCACTCCAGATCATTACGTAGGACAAGACAATGTCACAATGTCGTAAAGCCAATTATATTAAATTTATTAGATACCACGCCTATTACCTACTGAATTTTGCCTACTTTCTCTGTAAAGACGAACTTCTTTAAAAAAAGCGACAGCAAAAAAAGCAAAAGCTTAACTCTAAAAAGGGTTCGAGACCCCTTGCTCCCCTGGATCTTCCAATAGGCACGCTGCTACTTGAGCCAAAATTGGGCACATGAAGTTTATATTAAGAAGAAGCCTTTTTAGTCTATCAGTCCCAACTGCGCAGTCGATGTTATTTCTGAAATCTGATGAAGAATAGAGCAATTGAATCGATTTTTGACATTTTCATTTGTTTGAATGCTGTTTATGGTTCATAATTTATGCCCCATTGCCCACTCGCAAGCCTAAATGTTTTTCGTTTTATTGAGTATTTCTGAGATGTATCCTATTGGTCTCAAAATCGTTATTTTTTTTTTCTTTGTTCTTTTTTCAACAATCTTTAATAGAAATGTAGAAGTCGCCAATAAAGATTGCCTTTTTATTCATTATCTTCAGATTGTGGAAAAATAAATGGTTTTAAGATGTATAGGTAAAATCCCACCGGTGTGCGTTTTGGCATTTTGGGGTGGGCGTATTTCCTACGCCATGGGGTAAAACGCCCGATTTGAGATTTTTTTCAAACCTTAATAAATTAGTCACAGCGCAATTTTTTTGAAAAATGACGATTGGAATAGACAGCCCCTAATCCTAAGATTAACCAAAACAAAAATTAGATTAAAAAACCTTGTATTCTGGGAGAGAGAGCAAAAGTCGCTTTAGGGGGGCTCGCTACCCCACCTTACCTTAGTATTAATAGCGCTGTACAGCAATATTTACATTACAATAAAGCTTAAATCACAAACTCTACTTTTTAAGACTTCATTTTTACACCGTTTCACTTTTTGCAGAGCAGTTACCAAATAGAAAGTCTGTCCGATAAAAATCTCGTTTATGACAAAATGGATGCTACCTTCTGTAGTATGTAATTATGTGGGGGCTTTGACAGCAGGCTGTTGTTGTTTGAACGAAAATTATTTGCTGCTAAAATTGAAATTGTATTTTTGATTGTTTACGAAATATATCACTATAAACTTCTATGACGAAACAAAGATTTTTCTTATGTCGTAATAATCTGAGCATAGTGATTTAACAAAAGTCTTTCGTTTTAAATAAAAATGAATGAAAATGCAAAAAAATTAAAAATTCTGTCGTACTGGGCAAATATAGCTTACTGATTCGAAATTAGCGTGGTTAATTTCATAAGATTAAGGAGTTAGCTGCAATATTCAAAAATCAAAATTTAGTTGACCTGTAAAAAGCTCACCCGTTGGCCAGTTTTCAAAAACTTCATTTTTTTGCATCATGGTCATGGCTTAAGACCCAGCTAAGCGTAGGCCAGGGATGGGCAACCTTTTTGGTCTGCGAGTCAAAATCGGCTTAAATCAATGGCCAAATTTTTCTGCGTGCCAACCAACAGTACTGTTCGTGTTTTTCCTTGAAAATATCGGTGAAGAGCAAAAAAAAGGTGTTTACGTCCGCAGAAGTCTGTTTTTCCCTGAAAATATCGGTGAAGAGCAAAAACAAAACTAAAAAAAGGTCGTCGTCGTGTGGTTGAGCATCCTTTTCCGACGGTTTAGATGTTGACGGCGTTGATTTTTAGCCAGCGTCGGATGTCATCATCCAGGACCAACAGCCTTGTAATCCTTTTGCTGCACGATGTAGGTGGCATGTAGAAATGATGTGGTCTGCAGTTTGCTCAGAGGCACCACACTCACAATTCGGTGAAAGAGCAACACCCCATTTGTACATGGATGAATGGAATCGCTCTACGCCAGTCCGCAGACGATTCAGTTTTACCCAAGATGTTCTGGGCAAACCCATTCCAAGAGGCTTAGGACTGGCCCTGGGAATAAAAGCCTTGATGCACTTTTCAAGTACTCCATGTTCCATACATAATCTATCCATTGCGCTGCAGGAATGTCTGAATCGGTCAGACTATCCAGTAGTTTCTGTGCAGCGGGTACAAACGGGCGTCTTGATTTGAGCCTTCCCTGGTGCGCATTTTGTTTCCCGACCAGCTGCTCATGTAGAATATGGTCAGGGTTAAAGGTGGCGCGGTTACACAGAGAGAGTGTCGCTCCTCGACGGCGAAGCTCAGCTGGCTGGATGCCTGCGAGGATTGGCAAGTTGTCCGTTGGAGTGGGTCGCAGACATCCAGTGACAATGCGCAAGGCGTCATTTAAAACACTGTCGATTAGCCGAGTGTGAGCACTACGACACCAAACAGGTGCGCAGTACTCAGCTGTGGAGTAAACCAAGGATAAGGCGGCTGTTCGCAATGTTTTGGCTCTTGCACCCCATCCCGAGCCTGCAAGTCGCCTCAACAGTATGACGTGAGTGGAAAGTTTCTTGCGCAATGCTTCTAGGTGATGACGGAAAGTGAGCGACCTGTCCAGCTTTACACCAAGGTAGGTTGGAGTTGGACAGTATGGCAATAGTTTGCCGTTGTTGAAGATTTTAAGCTCACGTTTCGCCTCTCGGTTGTTTAAATAAAAGACTGTCGTCACCGTCTTAGTGTGGCTGAGCTTCAGCCTCCAAGTCTGGAGATACGCTGAAAGTGTTGTCATGTCTTGCCTTAGAGTGCCCTCCAAAGTCTTCCAGTCTTTCGAGGTATGCATCAATGCCAGGTCGTCGGCATACGCATACTTCTGGGAAATTGTGGAAGGCAGATCGTATGTCTAGATGTTAAAAAGGAGGGGAGCCAAGACTGATCCCTGTGGGAGGCCATTTCCCAAACGTCGTAACCTGCTTCGCTTGCTGTCACCGATGGAAAGGGTGAAACTTCTATTTCGGATAAGTTCCATAATCATTTGGACCATGTGTTTATCAGGAAGAAGTCTCGGCAGCTTATTGGTGAGGCCACGATGCCAGACAGTGTCATAAGCAGCTGTCAGATCGACAAAAACAGCACCGGCCTTCTTCTTGGTCTCAAATGAGTCCTCGATGTGTTAGGTAAATACAACAGTTTGTTCTACTGTGGACGTCCCCTGTCGGAACCCAGCTTGCTCCCGAGGAAGAAGCGGGTCGACAATGGGCTCGATACGGGTGTAAATGAGCCTCTCGAGGATCTTGTAGGGGACATAGAGCAAAGAGATGAGGCGATAGCTCTTGGGGTCCTCTACAGGTTTCATTGGTTTGGGGATCGCGACAACCAACGCTCTTCTCCAGATTTTTGGAATTTTGAGGTGGTGCAAACAGGATGAAAGAAACCCACACAGCCAGGATTTCAGGGCAGCTCCAGCATGGAGCAAAAGCTCAGGGCAGATAGAGTCTGGGCCTGGAGCTTTTCCTGGTTTCAGATGTTTGAGGGCGGCTGCGAATTCTGAGGGAGTAAAGCTTCCACAGACATTCACTGCACTTGTTGTAGAGGCCCTCCAAAGATCAAACACTTCTTGAGACACAAGCCGGGATGACTTGCGATGAATATCCTCGTACTTGCCGTTATTGACCAGTACTGACGCGATGGCATTGGCTGAAACGGCACAATGCCGAGGGAGCATCGTGATCTACCAGTTAAGTTGTTTAATATGCTCTATGCTTTACGACTGGAGTGAGAAAAGTCGATGGTTTGGACTGCCACAGACCATCGGTCCCGGCGTTTTCTGTCAAGCCTGGACAGTAGGGCAGAAGCAGCCCTGCTAGAGTCAGATCCCTCAGGCGATTGCAGGAACATCTGATAGAGGTTCTCACACTCAGCATCCCAACACGAAATGTGGTCGTTTCGTCGACCACGTGGGATATACTTTTTGGCTGCTGTGCTGATGGCATTACAGAAATCCTGGTATGCCCGGTCCACATCAGATGTATCAGGTGGCAGCAAGCTCTTAGCGAGTTGGTTGGTCAGGGCAATGTAATGGCTCCATTTGGCCTTGCGGAAGTTCCATCGCTAAACAGGCATACTCGGAACTGACAAAGTGAGCCTTGGTGGAACAATGAGCGAAGGTCGATGTTGTGACCTAGGAAACTTCTCTAAAATACGCCTGTCAGGTAAGCGACTATCAGGACCAACACTAACAAACGCCAGGTCCGGGTTGGTGCCTGTGTTCCAGCAGCCCGAGTCGAAAGTGGCCATGTCCTTTGGGTCATGGAGAAGGATAAGACCATTAAGACTTGCCCAAGCAACAAGGCACTCTCCATCAGCGCTGTTGCTGCTGTAGCCCCAACTCACATGCGGGCAGTTGAAATCACCCGAGTACATGACAGGGTGTGGAAACACTGGTAGGTCGGTAGTCTGCAATGGTGTAGGTGGAGGTTTGTAAACGTTGACAATTTTATAGCCATCAACGTCTACGCGTAACCTCTCAGTCTCTGATGTAAATGGGGACTGATCTACTAGGGTCCATTTTAGTCGCTCATGGACAAATGTAGCAAGGCCGTGTATTCTGATTAAACAGGACCCAGCTAGTCCAAAGCCTGGAATCACAAGCTTGTCGGTAAAAGCACGGTGGACCTTCCGCAGTAGGATGACGAGTGTTTCAAACTGCACAGCGAGATGGTGAAGGAAATTCATCTTGCTTGCAGTGAGGCCTTCAATGTTCAGCTGCAGGATCGCTGGCCTTCAGAACTTGTTGACGATGTGCCCTGAAGCAGAACAAACATCGCCCCGTCCTGAAAAAGACGTTTGCCGGTTAGTAGGCCTTGGCTAAGCATCGGGAAGAGTGGATACCCTTCCGGGTCGGCAGATTTGGTTTCGGTCTGTCATTGTAACTTTGCAAGGGAAAAGCTTTGTACAGACTTAGTGGCAGCCCTGGCTACATGGAAGCACCTGCCATCCGGGCCAAAAAAAGGTCTTCACACCCGCAAAAGTCCTACAAACAAAGTTAAAAAGCCACATATTGGCCATTGATACTTCTGCTGCTGCTTTTCCGTTGACTTGTTTCCGCGACCTGGCACGCGTGCCAGGTTCGGCACGCGTGCCAGTGGTTGCCCATCCCTGGCGTAGGCTTTAAGCGTTGACAATGCCACCAATGGGAGCCGAGACGTCCGCTCACGTGTTTTTGCTGTTTCTTGGTTGTATTGTTTGTAATAATTACACTCATTGTTCAATTTAACAAAAATGCGATAACAATTCATCAAAAATAAGTGATGTAAACTGCTTTTTCGAAGCAAATTGTTTCAGTTTGCCAAGTTTACACTTACTTAAAAATTTTTAATACTTTCGCTTTCTGATGGTTGCACACAGAGCTGCCGTCAAAGGTTGGCTCTGTAAGCTCAGCCCATCTTCTTTTATCGCTACAGTAGGCTCAGGTGGGCTCCGTATTTTTCGGACTTGCTACTACGTAAAAGCGATGGCCTAGTAACTCGAATAGAGGTGCGAGCCGTTCCAAGTCCACCAATCTGGAACAGACCCTGCGCCTGTTTTGTCAAAGTAACAACAGTGTGCAGTAGCTGTAGTAGGTGCACCACTATTGCATTTGTCATTGACCTCACCGACGGGCGTAATTTCAAAGTCTAAAAAAAAGTATTGCATAAGCAAAACTGTAGAAGTGATTTGTATCAAGTCTGTTTGCTACCTGCGAAATCAGGACTGCGAATTGGATTGATTTATGCAGGAATTCAACAGGGGCGAATCCAGGGGGCTTGTGGGGAATGCACCACCCCCACTAGCCATTTTCAAAATTGTCTTTGATAAACAGAGGAGTGAAAATAAGATTTTTTTAAGACAACTTTCCCATATACACGAATTCCCACAGTATTTTTTCCATAATTAAGACAACTTTCCCATAATTTCGAATCTCTTCGATAGCAACAAGCCTTGCGCATGAAGCAATCAAAATTAGGGGCAAAAGATTTAGGCAAAATTTGCCTAAAAATTGTTCAAAAAGCAATAATGTGGCTATTGCAGCATGTAGGCCTACAATTTAAAAAGTTCTTCCTGGGGAGCATGCTCCCGAACCTCCTGGAGCCTTTTTTGTTCCTCTGTTTGCTTCAGATTAATTCTGCCGAAAAAAACAAGCTTGAAACAATTTGAAAATTTGGTGTCCCCCTGAAAAAATCCTGAATGCGCCCTAATCATGAAACGTTTTTAAAAAGCTTAAACATGCCAATGTCCGGGTCTAAACGTACAGTATGATGTCTTTGTATTTAGTTAACATTCAACCTAATTCAAAATTGCATCCCCCCCAAACTTTTCTGGATCTGCTCCGGAAATTCGAGTTCAGTGTTTCATTTAGCATGTCCGAGTTCTATAATTTATTTTTCCAATTCAAGTATGGCAAAAATATCACGTTTTGCGAATTCGAGTTTAGCCGGACAAAGATACCAATCGTTTTTTCTTAGTTGCCTCCTCATAAACAATGAACGACATGCAACGTTGGAAAAAGCGCAATCTCAGTTTATAATTTTACACAGCTTAATGTTTCTTTCGGACAATGTTTTAATCTTTAAATTTCTTTTCGAAAAACTCCGGCTTAAACAGTTTAATTCGAGTTTGCAGCTTTGTGCGAAATCAAACGCAATAATTACAGAAGGAAAGATGGGGGCTTTGAAGCCCCCCAGATGTTACTTTAAACTTGTCGATACTGCTAGATAGAGCCTATTCACTTATTTTTTTTTTAGGACGACAAACCTGGTTGCACAACCAAGAGAGAAACAATCTTGGCGTTTTATGTTTGATAAAGTGTTACGAAATTTGCTAAGGTGTTGTTCTAGTCATTTAACTACAGTATAAGAGCATTTCTTTTCTGTAATAGTCGAAGCATTTTTTGGTTTTGGTGTTTATTTAGCATTTTTCATATTGATAACATTCTTGTCATATGTTTAGATTTGGACGCTCGACGTTGTCATCGGTTATAAGTACTTTTGCAAGTTCTTTGTATTTTCCTGTTTGCGTTAGCGTTCCGGAATATTTTCAGCAATTGGCGTTAGTTGTTCCAGAAAATCCTGCAATTGGTGGTTTTATGAGTTTATCTCCTGGTTCCTATAGAGATGGCGCGTCAACCACCAGAATAGGTAAAATTATTTCTTTTCGAATATGAACCGGCAATTAGCACTTTCATTTTCAAGTACAACATTGCATAGGTCCTTTTTAACCTGACACGCATATTACATCATTCTTTAGAATAAGCTCAAGCTTTTCGGGATAAATCAAAACCATTTGAAATACCAAAAGCAGCGTCGAACCATGGACCCTGTTTGTTGTAGTGCAGACTATACTACTATACTAACCAGTGGCCACCACGCCATGCTAGTGGTGCTGGTTTTTAAAGCGTTTTTTTCATTTTTCATTATTTCAACCGTACGTGCGGTAAGTAGGGATCAAGAAGAGGAGGGATGTAGAGTTTCCTAGGACTTTTTGAGCTCCCTGTGACTTAACTGAACCTTCTAGCTAAATATAGCTGTCCGGTTGAAAAAGCAAAGAAAGCATAAAAAATGCCAAAAAATTTAAAATTGCAATTTAATACAAGCGTAGTCTGTTCATGATGACCCCCACATGAGTTTTTTATTTCTTTTGCCGATTTAAAAACAAATTTTTGTGACCGAACGGCATTAAATTGCCTTTGGTTTAAATGCTCATTGTTTCGCGCACTAAGTCTCAGCAATGAATACGGCTTTGGGGGTTTCGCAGACATTGCCCGTGATTGCCATGCGGAAAGGAGATTAAGCACAAAAAGGCACAATTTTTCTTAATTAATCAACGCGATAACGGTTTTTGACATTACGAGGGGCATTCAAGAAACACGCGGAATTTTTCCGTGACAAAAATGCCAGCTAGAAAAAACGAATTTTTGGATGCTAGCCAAAAAAAGCATGTTCTTTGTAATCAAATAATTGCTTTCACTCATTTTGCGCTTGTAAACGAAGTTGTCGAGAACTAATTTATTTAAGGTAGTTTTAACCCAAGGATCGTCAGGATTTTGAGCTACGAACCAACACCAACATCGTGACAACGCCCCAGCGTATTCTTCTCGGATCAGAAGAGATGTTTTGAGTGAATTGTGGTGGGAATTGCTGCCACATCCACCTTCTAGCCAGACCTTGTCCCATCTGACTTTTTTGATTTCCAAAACTTAAAGAACCCTTGAAAGGCGTTCATTTTAATAGCACTAATGAGGCAAAGCAAGCAGCAAAAACATGGCTCACAAAATGGTCATCAGATTTCTTCAAAGAAGGGATAAAAGGATGGAAGCACCGCCTGGAGAGTGCGTCGACCTTGGTAGAGGCTACGCTGAAAAGTAGATTGATTGTATCAATAAATTATTAATAAAAAATGATAAAATTCCGCGTATTTTTTGTATGCCTCTCGTATGTTGGTTCTTAGATTATAATATATTGGAAGAAGATTATAGTAATATATTATAGGATATTGGAGGAAGGGCAAATAGTAACCTATGCACATGTTGCTCAGATTATTATCTTACCAGTTTGAACTACCTGCTCTCAAATTACGAGCCCGACCATGGGGGGCCTGAACGCGAAACCCCCTAGAAGTTGACACGGTTTGGATATTTCGAGCCCTCCTTGTTATAAAAACGTTCCCGCGCCACTGATTTCGATCAATTTCTATCTTTTTTGAGAACCATGCTCAACTATGCCCACCGGATAAATGGATTTCCGGACAAATATGCTTTATACAAATGGTCACCGGGGCAAAAGGGGACAATACCTATTTGGCGTCCATTTGTCGTGTTCCCATTTGTGCTGTAGCGCCCATTCCTCTGTGCTCATTAACTTTTTCCTGGATGAAATTTACTGTGTTTTATGTTTATTAAATTTCTTTATTTTTTAAGATAATAATCGGTAACGAGAAAAATTGAAATGATGCAGTTAGATTCATAGGTGGCGAAAGCGGGGGGGCCGGGGGACGGGGGCTGGCGGAAGGAACATACGGTGGCCCCTATTTTCCGCGTTTATTTTTACAATAACAACTGTGCATGAATGTATTTGAACCTCAATAGGCCTACCATCGAAATTGAAACCCAGAAAAGAGCTTAAATCCAGAGATGCTTTCTTCAAAATTTTGTTTGCGGAGTAGAGGGAACGGAAAAAGTGTAATCTTCTTATAGCAAAAAAATGAACTTGCGACTTGTTAATGTCAAATTGAGCATCATAAAATATAAAAAACAAACCAACTATTGGTAGCATCTAAGCCAGGAGTTCTCAACTTCTCAACCGTGGCCCTTGGCCCCCCAAAGAGACCACAGAGCACAGAGTGTTGTCTTGGAAGCCACGATGGTAGGAATCCTTAATGAATTATAACAGAACGGAACTTTTAAACTTACAACACTCTAGGGGCCACGGTCTTTTGGAGGTACAGTCAAGATCAAGGGGCTACGGCTCAGAAAAGATTGAGAATCACTGGTCCAAGATTTCAGTATGGAAAAAGCATTTTACTGTAGCCTACGTTTTGAGACGAGGCGAGGTGCAGCAGATGTCTTAAGTGTCGTTTATAGTAAACAATAGCAACTTAACTCAAAACTAGGCTCATCCGCCAATGTATTGTATAGAGCAATTCTTACCCACCGAATAAGTAATAGTCCTAACATCTTTTTGAATTTTTTACTAAAATCTGTGAAATTTTCAGCGATTGCATTTTCATCTGGACGGACTATTGGATTCAACCCAGCCAATACTGAAAGTATTTTGGAAGCTCCGAAAGCGTTTTTTGATGATATATTGGTGGTTTTTCCAGTTGATGCTGACCCAGTCCTTCGTGATGTGAGCAGGTAGATGTAGTACAAGTTTTTTTATACCACCGCTCTCTGTTTCACGCAAGTGTTTCTTGTTTTTGCGATTTTTTGCATTTATTAATATAAAATACTGCCGTTTAATGGAAACAATTTATATTTTGGAAATTCGATATCAATAGCTGTTGCGAGCAACTTTCATCTGAAGAAAAAAATCTTCCGAGTTCAACCCAATCAATTCCTGGCAGCAACAAATTCAGATAATTTAGATGCGAACACCAGTGTGTCTCATTACAAACCTGTGACTTATCAAAGTGTTTCGATTTGTATGAGCTAGATTTTGTTGTTGCTCTGTTGCAGTTTTTGATTAGTTAAGCCGCTACGACGGACAGATTTGAAAGCGGGCGCAAAAATTTTTTTGAGGGGAGGAAAGGCTATGAATTGAAAAATGCTTACATTACATTTTTACCCGTCAAAAGGTGTATCGATCAAAGCAGGCAATTAATGTGTTGATACGTATAATTAAAAATTTAGGGGATACTTGATCGCCCTTACACTCTTCCCTGGACTTACCACTGAGATTACACAGTTACATTGCACGGACTGTCTACTCGGTTACGTTTCATCATTTTTTTGCCTTTAAGAAAAGCACTTAGTGGGATTCTTTCATCTTGGTGTGGTAGGCATATGGTCGGCAACTCCTAAGCAAGCTCGTTATAGCATTTTGATCGCTTTCTTGCGATAGAAAGATAAATATGCAACTAAACTAAATCAAACTTTTTTTCGTAAGAAAGCGATCGAGACTTTGTCTATGCAAAGGTTGGAAAATACGTTAAAGTGTCTATTTCAATTGCATAGCACGTGGCTTAACTGGCGGATCGCGGTCCAAATCCGAACCTTTTAATTGCTGAAACTTGACCCCAATAAGTTTTAGCATATCGAATATTTTCCAACTAATAGCATAAAACTTTGTTTCAAACACAACAAAATAAACTTCAAAAACGCGCGAGTTTTTTAGGTGTCCTATTGTAACCTGCGAAGTGCGATCGAAGGGTTACGCAACTTTCGAAGTGGGTGCGATGATTAAGCTACAATTTTAACCAAAATCGACTGATTAGCGTAGTGTTTAGGATGACGTTATCGTTGCGGCAAATTCGATTACCGGGCCAGTTACATCGGGCCCAGTGTCGCCATCAGCTCGCCACCGCTGCGATGTTTCGACGGAGCTTTATTTCTCGGACGCTAAGCCGCCGCAATTGCCCCCTCCACTCGTTAAACGCTTCGGCGTGATAGTATAATAAAGTTAACCTTATTTTACAGTGCGTCAAAAAAGCAAATGCAGGCGCTTTTCATTTAATGGTAGTAGTTTGAAGAAATAATGGATCGCAATGGAAGATAGCAAGTATAGAGATATATGCCAATAAATACGATGAAAAGTGTTGGTGTTCGTTGTGTTTTGAGGGAGAGTGGGAATTTTAAAATTCAGCACCAGGCAAAAGAAAATGAGGAAAGCTAAGAATATGACGAATGAAGTTCGTAAGAGAAAAATGGAGAAGTTAAAACTAAGGAGGAAGAAAAAGGGTTAAAAAAGTGCAGTCTTTCTCAGTAAAGATCGGGTTGAACCCAGGTCATCACACCACTTTCTGAAAAACAACTAACTGGGATATTATTGCTTCCAGAAAAATCTAAAAAAAAAATAAATCCTTTTTTTTGGAAATCAAATCTTATTATTCTCAAGGTATTATGCCGAAGCGTGTAGCGGAGCCCATCTTCGCGGCTTAGCGAACAGGCAACATACCTTTGACTTTCGAAGAAACATTGCGACGGTGGCCCAGCTCTGCCAATATTTTTTTAGCTACTCATTTTACTGCACTGGTTTTATGGTAATGAAGCACTTGTATTTTATGCAGCAACTTCGAGTATTTTGTTTTGTTATTTTGAATGCAATTGTATTTTGTAATTTTATGTTTCTACACTCGATAATTAAACTAAATCTGTCTGTATGTCAGCTTTGAACGCGCGGCGTGCAGGTGGTACATGTAGTAGGCATCTACGTAAGCTCTACGAGCACTCGGAGTATGGGTATTCTTGAATATTTTAATCTGTGAACATGTTCACAGAAGAAGCTTCTGAGCTTGTGGTGCTATTAGTAAGTAATCCTGACACTCAAAAAAAATTTCATATACGCCGTTCCTTTTTGTATTAAAAATATTTTAGTATTTTCGAATGAAGTTTGGTGACATTACGCTTTATTCAAATCTCCTGACAGTAGCTACTAAGTCAAGTTTCTTCAGTAGATCTCATCAGATGAGCTCAGAGTAAAGATCCAAAAAATTCAATTCAAGGACCTCCCAAAATCTTTTGCTAGGAGTATCACGAACCCAAAAATTGTTGCGAAGCAAGTGCTCAAGTCGCATATCAATGAGCCGTGCTAGGCCAGGTTCTAGTGCCCATCCAAGTGAAAAACAAGAGGACGTAACCCTGAAGTTCCTGACAACCAGTGATTCGAACTCGTAAGGTCACATCAGAGAAGCTTGGGTAATGGGTAATTTTGAATGGGAATCCGAAAAATCATTTTACGACTTACCGAGATTTTTTGCTTATGGTATGACTTACCACAAATTTTATGTTTTTGGTTCATTATTAAACTTTTCGACTTGTATCTTCCTAAAACATGAGGCTGTAGTTGATCAATAAAAAGTTGTGGCTTCTCGTCCTGCATCACGACTGAAAAGCAGGTTCAAAACAAAAAGTTAGTTGACCTGCTTAAAAGGAGGTTGTGACTCTTTAGTAATTGCGAAACATAATCCAGTGCGTATGTATCAGTCTCCAGATCATTTCAGATTAATAAAATGCCCTTCTAGTGATGCGTAGGTTATTTTTCGCGATTAATGTTTTGTAAACCAAAACGTATAACGAACTGACCGGTTGATGTAGGGGTTAAAGGCATTGCTGTCGGCGCGGAGGTGTTGGGTTTGCTTCTCTGGCCGGCCTAATCGGACACAGTGTCGCCATCGCTGCGACATTTCTTCGTAGCTGTGTTGCTCAGCAGGCGTTAAGTCGCGGACTCGTAACATCCTACGGCGTAATACTGTGAGTATAATAAATATTTGACTTTTGATATTTTGTAAAGGCGATTGGCCTGTGGTAACAAGACAGTTCCTTGCGACAAACTTTTCCAACTTTATTCCGAAAATGAATTCGGCCAAAATTTGACTAGAGCAACTATTGATGATGTTGTGGATTACCAAGCGTGCCTAAATCGCTTTGTAGATGGTAAGCTATGCATGGTTTGCAGTTTTGTGTGTTATCTCCTGTTCTAGCATGCAGCGTCGTTCTAATGCAGCGCTTTTCCATTCGTTTTTCACCCTAGCGGTACACTTATTTGAATTAATATAGCAACTCTTGCTCTTCCTGTTTTTAAGCATGTACAGTACAAAGCCGATTATCCGAACTAATTAAAAGCAGGTGTGGTTTGGATAAGCGATTCGTTCTGATAATCAAACAACATGCAATATTACCAAATGACATTGTATACATTATAAAGTACACAGACATTGTAATTTATTGTATATGATTAGCATTGGCAGTATAGTAATCACTAATTTTTTTGTTTTAAACTTGTCACTCTTTTAGTTGCTGGCGTTTTTAGACGCACAGCATGGCATTTTGTTAATTTTTTTTGTTAAAGTCGTGTTCGGATGATGGGCGTTTCGGATAAACGGCGTTCTACTGTATAAGCATATTGTAGCATCCCTGCACTCTTCGTTATTTTACACATATGTGCATAGGCCTATATATTATTATACTTCGCATTCTTGATGAATTGTCGCTTCCCCAGTATCAGACACAACGAGCCCTCTGGTAGCACGAGCACCACTACTCGGGAAGCAATGCGTTAGTGTTTTCACGGCTAGCTTATAGCTAAATAGCTACAATTTAAATTTGTTTAATTTGCAATTTCCATTAACGGTTATCTGGCCACACCTCGTAGTACAGTTTAACAGCTTAAATGGCCGAGTGATAAGAGCGTTTGCCTCTGAAGCTGTAGATTCAGGTTTGATTCCGAGTCAAATCAAACCAATGACTTCAATTCACAGTTTCCCTGCTTAACGCTTAGCATTAAAGAGAAACTGTGGAGAGCAAGCCGGCAAGTTTACTTGTGCCACAAGGAAAGGCACTTAGTGAGATTTCCCCATCTTGGTATGGTGGACAGATGGCATGGCCGGCAACTCCTAAGCGAGCTCGTTGTAGCGCTTTGATTGCTTTCTCGTGATAGGAGGATAAATATGCAATAAGTACAAAAAAAAAATTACGCTTGCCAGAGTACTTAGTCAAGTTTCTATCAACATCAGAATTTATTATAAAGCTGCAATTTGTTGTCTGTAGTTAACAATATACTGGACCAGGATTGAAAACAAAAACTAAGCTACTGAATATTTTTTAACTCATATTTTTGTAAATAAACAAGCTAAAACAGTTTTAGAAAAATCTAAGCATCAGTTGCATAATAAGTTAACACCGGTAACTTCAACCAACAATGATATCAAGGCTATCAATACATGTTGGACAAAACTTTGTTGATACGGCCAGAGGAAATAAAAATCTAAAACCTATAGGAGAAACACGATTTACTGGAGCTCAATTTATTTTCTCTCTCACAGAAAAGTTATGCCTGTACATTATGTCAGTTGCCATGGGTATGAATACGAAATGTTGACGTGAACACCGACCCTGTATAAAGCGACTGACAAAGCTTTCCAAACATTATTGCGCGTAAAAATATATGTTGTTGATGTTGTAAAAATATATACCAACGATTGTAAAGCTGCAAGCAAAGTATAAAAATAGAAATGTGAGTGTAAATGGCACAAAACTAGCTACAGTGTCTTTTAACTTTTTTCCAGCCATAGCAATACAGTTCGTATGCATTATACTTACAGTATTTGCCATCATTCTCTAAAAAAGCTTTTTAAATTTTCAACCTCTACTCTTGCATCCTCCACTTTTTTAAAAAATGCATGAAACTTGTTCGCAGAAAAAAGCAACTGAGTGTTGGCTGACTGTGCTTGTCGCCAAGCTGTCGGCGTTTCTGTCAGCACGAAACGAAACTGGTCACAACAATCAACAATTTTTCGGCCCAGCCCAATGCTACGTGCGCAAAAGCTATTATCCTTGAGCAATCACCTGTAGATAGATGGGCGGTAGACCTATTTCGCCCCCAAAAAAAGCTAATATTACCGGACAGAACCATTTCATCCCCAATGAATTTTTTAATTGCTGTACTGCATGTAGGTCTAAAAATATTTTATTAACATTTATGAAATTTTCTAGCGCTTTATCTTGGACAAAGCTACAGCTCTGACTCTACTTTTTTCAAGCAGTGGCATTAGCAGGAAACAATTCGATGAAATGCTAAACAGGAAAAATTAGATAAATTGGCGAAAGCAAATGCAGTAAGATGGTATGGACATGTGGTTTGGAGGGATGATGATAATCTTTTAAAGAGGGCATTGATGCTTGAAGTGAATGGGCACCGAAAGCAAGGAAGACCAGAGCAGACATGGAGGAGACAAGTTGAAGAGAATGCAAAGAGAAGTAAGTTAAAGGTGGAGAAGGCTGCAAATCGGACGAAATGGAGCAAGGGAGTGAGAGCGATCGCTGAGGAACGAGGTGCGTCAGGCCATCCTTGGTCAGGAGGAAAAAAACGGATTAAAATTGGATGACGATAATGAACTTTTTTATGTAAATAAATATGTTTCAGTCACATAAGACAGCAAAACTAGTTGTTTCTACAGCATGTTTAGTTGTACCAGTAATCAAGTATCCAGCGACGAAGCTGAATTTAGCGACTTTTTACCGCGAGTACTAACAGTGGCGGCTCGTGGGTGGAAAAAAGGAGGTACTGCGCTATCTATAAGCTGGCAAAGTTTGTGGTTTATATGGAAGCATGTAAGATTCAAAATGCTACGAAGTTATGACGTCACAAGCTGAAAAGTGAATTGTCAATTACGCTACCTGCCCTGAGGTAGTAAAAAATGAACAAAATTTCTTTATCATCATGACACATCAGGAGCGGATCCAGAATTAATTTTCTAGGAGGTAGGGGGCTTAAGTCAAAAAACTGCTGATCTTGCAGTGTCGGTAGTCTATTCTAGAAGACAGTGTCGAAAAGCTAAGGTAGTAATATGTATAACTAAAAATTTCGAGGCGCGCTTGAGGATCCCCCTCCGAATCCGCTTATATGGACTACAAATGTTGGTAAATGCAGTGCACATACTGTATGTCTAATGTCAAAACCTCATTTATTCAGGGTTGAAGCCTGAAGAACTCCGGGTAATGCTTCGTATTGGACGTTGACATTGTTATGCAAGAACGTCATCACTACAACTGCCCATACTGACGGCCGACCCTCCGCTTTCCTCCAGAAATCCCATTTTATGTAGTTTTAACTTTCTACATACCCCTGCAATCCTGCATTCAATCATTTCAGGCTACTTTAACTAACTGACAAAAATTACACTCACATAAGAATACGAGATTTCCAAAACCATCAAAACTAAAGTTCATTTTCCTTAATTACCGGTAATCTTGAATAGGCCATGGTAAGCCTTCACCCTTGTTATGTAGGTTAACAGCTGTTTGCCACCCTGTCTGCTTAAAATTGACTCCAAGCCCAGTCTAAATCTGCTGCCATTAACCTGCCAACTAAGGCCTGCTATTGAGCTCTTACTCAGGCTCTATTTCGCTTAAGAATCAATATCCGTACATGGTCAAAGCCAAAAAATACGGCGAAGTTGATGAAATTTCCTTTTTTATACCAAAACGAAAACAAGAGGATAAAAAGGAATAATTTGGGAGTGATGAAGCTTCGCATCTCCTATGTACGAGTCTCAACTGACTGCTAATGTTATTGTGCTTGTAGCCGCAAAAATTAACGCACGTAAAATGAGTAAAACAACAATAAAATATACCTGTACAGTATGTTGCTCTGCCTTGTTCAAATCACCTCTTTTGAGAGTGGTTTCTCCAACAAAAATTTAAAAAAATTTTTATTTTTGTTTTTTTAGAGCCAACTGTAACATGTAGTTCGAGACCAACTCTTGAAATACCAATTTGTCGTTTAAAAGGTCTGACTTTTGACCAACTGCAATTCTTTAATAGTTCGTGCGATGTATCGGATTTTGTTAGTGGAACGACAACAAGTTATATATTTACTTTAAGTCCGAATCGTTGTGGTGCTGTGGTGGTAAGTGCTTCGATTTTTTTGCATACGGTAGTCTTGTGCTATAAAAACTTGAAGCAATGTTTGAAAGCTAATATGTAACGGTGGAAACTGCGCTTCCTTACACAGCACTTGGCAAATGATATTGATATTTTTGCTTTTTGTTTAGTTTCATTACTATTTTCAGCAATCTCATATTTTGTGACAAATATCTGCTTCTACCTCTATCTTGATTTGTCAGTGGTTTAAGCCTGCTCCTTTACCTATTGAGGGAGGGAGGTAAGAGCAAGTCTGCAGGCTTTAAGTATTTTGAAGCGAGCTTGAGTTTACTAAAACTTAACAGCCCGAGTTCGAGTTCTTCATTTTTAATTTTTCGAGTTTGAGTTCGATTATCTTTACCGAGTACGTGGCAAGTTCAGGTAATTTTTGTCGAATTTAGGCCAAGTGCAAGCAACTTTTACCAACTTTTATCCAACTTAATCAAGTTCAAGTTTAAAACTCAGTCGAGTTCAAGTTAGAGTTCGATAAAAAAAGACCGAGTTCCACGAGTTCCCATCTCCTGGTTTAAGGATTATCCTATTTATAATAGCCTCGACTCTGCTGTGGTTATTTTTATTACGACCATGGAAGACATCACAACATACACATTGTAGCAAATGCGTTCAATTTTTCGAGCTGTAAATTTGCTTTGTGATATTTTAAAAATTTCTTCTTGACTTAAGAAGGGAAGAAACTAGCTGGTTGTCTCAATCTGCTGTGGATTCACTCGTCAATAAATATGTTTATCGATGCGCGGCACGCAACGAGTTTTTTTGCTCCTTCTTTGTTAAAATCTCTGGTCTATGTTGTTGCATCGAATTGGTAATCGCACCTTAAGCGAACTCAGACTTTACACAGTTACCGGTATCGCCAATCAGTTTCATGATTTACTACTTGTAGTAGGGTGTTGCAGCTGCCGGCAAAAACATTTTTTCTTGGATTACATAGCTGTTCAAAATTTTAGTGTTGTGTATTCACCCAACTACTCTTCCTGTGAAGTTTCAGCCAATTTGGCTAAACTTTGAGTTGGCAAGATCAATTTTAATTTTTGCATTTGTTTTACCTATGCATAGTGTAACATTTGCTGTGTTTTTCTGGTTAGTTTTTGATCTTGGCGTGATTTAAACAAAGTTTTTGCAACAAACGTATTTATTTATTTGGAATTCAACAAAAAAGTCCTAATTAACTAATGTTTAGCAAAAAGATGTGCATATTACGATCATTGCAATATCAAAATGTTCACAAAACTTGGGATATTATCCACATCACATTGGCCAAGAACCAGTTTTTCACACTTTGGGTTACTCTTTTGCAGAGGTGGGCACGGTACTTTGTTAAAGTATCGGCGGTACCGGTACTCGGTACTTTGTTAAAAGTGCTGGCGGTACCGATACTCAGTACTTGAAAATCAATAGTACCGCCAGTAGGACCGCGGTACTTTCGTCGGTACTTTTTAAAAAAAAGTTTCAGAAGGAAAGTACTGCCCTATGTTTTGATGATTTTTAAGTAAAACTGTACGGTTTCATAATAATTAGGCCTATAGCTATTAGCTAGATAAATACTAAATTATTGTAGTGTAGTGAGTGTAGAATAGCTACAAACTTATAGTTAGTGCCAGTGGTTAGCGTAATCAAAATCAGAAGAAATGCAACAATTTCCCTCGCCCATAAGAATGGGCCGCCACGCATAAAGCGAAAAATTTTTTATTGGAGACTACTTTTTGCGCAGAATGGGACAAAAAGAATTGTTTAAGAATTTTGAATGAATGGGGACCCCATAACCAAAAGTGGCTTACGCTGGAGTTTTCAATGGAAGGAGTTCTTCATAAATCATAATGACGTCAAACGTTTTAGTGAAGTCATTAAAATAGAAACAGAATTTTTAACATCGAAGTGTGTAGAGAAGAGGTACCCAATTTTTTTTAGAAGCTCCAGATTTGATAATGTTAAGTGCTCAAAGAGTCGAAGGCCAATAATATTTTAAGGTATGCTTTGCTATTTTTTAAAATTTGTTGCACTCCGGATCCTCACGTAAGATAAATCGTTCTAACTTTTTCATTGCGCTTAATTTTCGTGTCGGTGATTATCAGAAAGCACTCAAAGCTGTAAGTTAGATTCATGAGATCATAATAAACGACAATACTTCGTGTGACCACGGACGAGGACAATATGAAAACTCATGATCGCGAGACTGGAGACCTTGGGTGTAGAGCAGTAATTCTCAAACATTTTTGTTCTACCGCTTCCTCTTGGAAGTTGAAGACTTTCATCACCCCCTTATCAGGAAACAAGTTTTAAGAGGGGTGTACGCTGTGCGTAGACGTTTTCTAAGATGGGGTTGCGTAAGTACAAAGACACGCTTTGCTTTGTGAGTTTAGTATCTTATGAATTAAGATATAGCAAGCGATTAAGTTGGTTGGAGCAAAAAGCATATACGCATTAGGAGTTGGGAATAAATCTCATACCGGAACTGACAGATGGCGAATAAACTATAAAGTAAGATGGGAAGAGCTGCTGCAATAGACTGCCATAATCATCAATGATTAGTTTGAAACATTATGCATATATTCGTCGAGCTGACACGGTAAATGTAATACAAAAACAGTAAGGCCTATGCTATTAAGGTAGGCCTCAGGCCAGTGATGTTTAGAATGTGAGCCTTCAAAAAAACGAAATTGTTTTCCGCTCGCTAATAAAAAGGTCTATATCAATGGAATTCCATCGGATTCACAAGAAAAAGTACAAAATTATTTTATACTTTTGCATCTTTTCAAAGAAATTTACTCAAGAAACATTATTGCAGAGAGTTGTAAGTCGGTGGAATGTCTGTCGGCAGCGTGGTCGAGTGGTTCGGAGGGTCGTTTTTATGACGGCCATGTTCGCAAGGTTGACGGTTCAACTCCCACCCTTGCCATCCCAGTGAATCAAAGCTCTTTTAGGTGGTTGCCATCCTTTTCGAATCTGCAAACTTAAGGACTGCACAGTACTTTGCTTGTATTTGTGATAAAAAAACGTTGCTCAACTTGGCTTATTGAAAAAAGACAAAAACTTCTCTATGCACTGTGCTTGGGTCAAGTGATACTGTAGATGGGTCTCCCCCCCGAAGCTGAAATCATTGTATGCAAAATAGCACTAAGCTTTGTAGACGAAATGTTGTTTCTTATGCTACATGCAACCAACTCTTTGGACTTCAAAATATCATGTGGAATAAAGACATCGACTTCACTCTTAACTGTTCTAGTGTGAACTCTCTTTTGAAAATCCATTTCTTCGTGCCAAGGTTGGCAGTACGGTACGTTACCTTCAAAATTTACGTACCCGTACTTCAAAATTTTAACCGTACCGTACTAACGTAACGTACTTCGAATAAATTTAACAAGCGTACCGTACCGCGTACCGTACCAATGAATGGTACGCTTAAAACGTACCGTACCTTAAAACGTACGGTACCTAAAATTACGTACCGTATCTTAAAACGTACCGTACCTAAAAATTACGTACCGTACCTATCTACCGCCATTTTTGGATGCACGCCAAATTAGCTAAGTGCTATTGCAATGCCTATAAATAGGTTAAAGTTTGCAATATGCGACCTGATCGGAAATTGAATCCTACACAAGTTTTCCAGCTACAATAAGAATACTTGTGGTGTCCTCGAAACTACCAAGTCGCCAGCGATGTTCTATCACTAGTCTGTGTATCATTTTTCTGTCTTCATACCATCATCAAACGGTAAGGTTTCTAAAATTTAAGGTCGATAGTGGTTCCGGTTCCTCCTTTTTTCCCATTTCATTTTCCCCGGCTACGCAACTGTCAGTAAATACCGACTATGCTACTAAGGTTACGAAAGAAAATAATGCTGCTTGGTGACAGTTGAACATTATGAACAAGTCCAAACTTGTCCACTGAAATGCGCATTGCGTAAAATTTCTCTCATAAGCCTATTCAAAGTCTGTACCCTACCGAGCTCTGTTTCAAGGAAGCCAGGATTACTAAAGGGACGTCAGAAGACCAAAAGCGACTTCTCCCATGACCTACCGGTAGCATCTTTTGTTGTGCTCATGAATCCTCTCGCCATTAAAATTGCAAAATTTCACAATACCAAATTACGTACCGTACCACATGGTACGGTACGTGAAGTACGTTTAGTACGCATTCTTATAACACGTTCCAACGTACCGTACCCGTACCTTAGCAATAATTACGTACCGTACAAACGTACCGTACTATTTGCCAAAAAATGGAGCGTACCGTACCGTACTTGCGTACCGTACCGTACCGTACTGCCATCCTTGTCTTCGTCCTCCAATTCTTAATCTTCACTCTCTGATGACGAGGATGTAAATTTCACAAAGCTCTCATCCGTCTTACTTTCTTGTGTCAAGACGCTGCAAAGTTTTTGTTGATTTCTTTCTCGTTGTTGAATTTGTTTTGTGACAACTTTGTCAATTCTTGAAGAGGAAGATTTTCGGTCTGACATCATGCTTTTCATAAACTCAATGTCATGGTCAATTGCTTCAATTTCTTTTGGGTGTTTTTCCTTTCTTAGTTGCTGTCATATCTTTCAGGACACTATTTCGATATAGCCTCATCGTTTTTTCTAAATCAGACTGAAATGTGGCAATGACTGGATTTGGGATATTTTGGCTTCTTGTTTGATTTTATGGAGTGTAATATATTTTTCGCAGTAGGTTTTGATGACTCTTCCAATGTTGTTTTGTCCAATAAAAGTTGGAATATTTGCTTTTCGGTAATGTAATAAAACATTATTAATTGCATTAGACAATGCTTCGTTCCAATGGTGCTCTTTCAAGTTTGCAAGCAAACACAACAAAACTTGCTTATTACTGGGGAGTTTGCTACCCTTTATTTCCGGATGCTCTTGTCCAGGTGTGGTTCCAAGCAACAGCATCACATACCGATCACTTAATCTAGTATCTCTATCCAAAGTACCTATAACTGAATTAAACTACCGGTACACTAGCTAACTGCAATAAAACCATCCTTAGTTATTGAACACAGCACTATCACAGAACCTTCTGCATATTATTTGTTAAAGAGTTCAGTGGTAAAAGAATTAACAATTAAAGTAAAATTGTAGAGACTAAATTTTGTAAACACCAAGCCCTTTTATTCCAATTTGAGAGGAGCCAATTTGATTTCTTGCCTACCAATATACTGAATAAGTGCGCAACAATCAAGCTTACTTGGTTTGATAAAATGCACAGATTCCGATTCTAAAGCAGCAATAAATAACCGTTAACATTTGCAACATTACAATACATGCTCTTAAGTTCGTTGCTGTCACCTTATAACCGCACATTATTGTAAAAAATGACTAACATCTCGCTGGTCATGTAAGAAAAAGACTGTGGTCACAGCATGTTTTCCAACAATTCTTCATTTTTCTCTTGTGGTGCTATCAATGTAGGCCTACAACGTAAATCTTCAAAAATTGAACCTGCTGGTGCTCATTCCGATTTAATCCGATTTCCCTGAAACTTTATATTTGTGATATATAGGCCGAACCACAATACTAAAATTTTGAACAGCTGTTTTCAAGCAAGTCAAGGCAGATGCAACACCCTAACTTGTAGGTGGCAAATTTCTGTTGCAAGACACGATGTGACCATGTGTCCCGATTTTGACTTTTTGCCAGTTGATACAGCCATGAGTTTGCAGTACAAAAATTAACGTACAGTATAAGCCATGTAATGGTTAACGCATATCGGGTTACTTATTTTTGTTCAGCTTAGCTACAAGCCAAATTCGAATCCTACCACGGCCAGAGATCCTATCATTGGGTCAGCCATAATTGACAATCTCATGTGTTTTGAAACTGTTATTATAGTATTTTACTACAAGCTTCAGCAATTTGCAAAAAATGTTAAATTTTATCAAGCTCACGTTGTTGTTTGGCACGAAATTATCGAGAAACACAGAACATGGAAGGTGGTATTAATCATTAGTACACCAAACAAGTTTCATGGAGAGTATGCTCTATAAGCGTCACTTTTTTCGATTTAATAGGCTTGTTGTAAAGTACAGTAGTGTAAAGTAGTAAATACTTGAAATCACAAACTAACATTGTGTATAATGCAGGAGAATGGGGCGTTTTCACAACAACTTATGACACGGACAATCCATCCATTGCAAGACCTTCCGGAACTCAACTTTACGGCGACTTGTCCTTTGTTTTTTAGTAAGTATATTACGTCGCTCCGATCATGGGTGACGTCTGAATGCCCGAGCGGTAGAGTCCAGAGATGGTATAACGTGGAATGGAATGAAAGCTTTCAAGTTTTGCAGATCGTACTTTACCATTCTAGTTTTCTTCCTGCGACGAAGACTTAAACGCAAGGCTTCAAAAACTAATAAGTCTACAAGTAAATAACAAATTGCTCAGAAATGTCATGTTAAACATTAGATAAAGTTTCCCAAAAAAATAATAAGGAGAAACAGCAAATTCATGGATTAATTTCATCTACAAAGACAAAAAGAGTTAAACACCGCATGCACAGCATTAACAAAAAACTCATCTAATCTTTGACGGACCATTGAGCTTTCCGTAAAATCTTTAAACTTATTTTATAAAAATTGTAAACTAATCTTATTCTACAAAGAAACACAAATTAATGAGATCTTTTCACTTTATTATTCCCAGCATTTTAAACTTTCATTTTAACTAAAAACAATAATTAATCTGGATAAATCCGTTGTGCAAAGTAATAGTGGTATTCAACTAACACTACTCAGGTGAGAGTGCATATCATTTAAACTTTCGTACGCCCGTGCCGTTTTTAGTACGTTCTTCGATATTGTGACTTTTGCATGTACTTCGGTTTTTTGACTCTTCAAATGATTATCTTGAAATAAGACACCTTTTAGCATTAAATTTGCGCTGTAAATTGTGCTTGCAAAACTAATGTTATGTTCATCAAACTGGACGCATTGCTTGATTATCTTATGCCTGTTATGAATGTAAGCAGTAAGCTGTAAGCAGTAACTGTAAGCAGTAAGCTGACTGTTAGTCCGAAGTCGGGCCTGATCCCCTCTTTTGACGAAGCATAATGTGGTGCATGATGCTTGAAACAGTTTTGTAAATATTGCATTTTTTTCAGCTTTTGGCTTGGTGTAATTGCGTCCCCTGGCTGCAAAATTGAGCTAACAAGTGCGTTATTTTCAGATAGGAATCCTTGCGCTGAAAACAATGGTGGCTGCTCTCATCATTGCATTTGGTTCAGCGGCTCGCCCCATTACTGTACATGTCCGTGCGGCTTGATGCTGGATAAAAATGGATACCGGTGTAAACTTCAAGATCCTTGCAGTGTTGATTTATACATTGGTGTCGATGTTGGTGGAGGGGAAGACATAAACTATTGTTTTTCGGCTCCTCCTCGACCCACCTTTTCTTTGCCATTTATAGTAAGTATTTTGCTGTTTTTTTTAATGTCCAGAAAGTATTGAATTTCCTCATCAGATGTTATTTACATTATTGATGATCTGCAACTCTATCAAATGGCCCAGCGATAAGAGCGTGCGCCACTAGAGCTGTAGACTCGGGTTTGATTACGGGTCGGGTCAAACCAATGACTTTACACTTGGTATTCACAGCTTCTCTGGCCGAGTGGTATGGAGCGTCTGTCTCTTGAGCTGTAGACTCGGGTTTGATTCCGAGTCGAGTCAAACCAATGACTTTAAAATTGGTATTCACAGCTTCCCTGCTTGACGTTCAGCATTGAAGGGACAGTGTGGAGAACAAGCCGGCAAGTTTACTTGTTGTGCCGTTGGGAAAGGCACTTAGCGGGATTCTCCCATCTTGGTGTGGTAGACAGATGGCCGGTAACTCCTAAGCGAGCTCGTATAGCGCATTGATCGCTTTCTCGTGATAGGAGGATAAATATGCAACTAAATAAAAAATAAAAATTCTCTGCTTGACGCTCAGCATTAAAGCGACAGTGTGGAGAACAAGCCGGCAAGCTTAGGCCTAATACTTGTTCCGCTGAGAAAAGCACTTAGCAGGATTCCCTCATCTTGATGTGGTAGACAGATAGCCGGCAACTCCTAAGCGAACTTGTCAAAGCGCTTTGATCGCTTTCTCATGATAGAAGGATAAATCTGCTACTAAACTAAACGTTATATTTTTTCAACAAAAATTTCTCGATCGATTCGATTGGTTCTGCCTGAAAAATGCGACATTGTAGTTGCGTACACCATATCATTAATTTTATTCTCATTATACATGATGTGCTCGATGATTCTACTGACAAAAATGGCCGCGTTACATTTTAAAAGAACCGCGGTATTCGTACTCGGTACTGATTTTAAAAGTATCGACTCGATACTCGATGCTTTTGAGAAGTTTATTCTACATATTTGTGTGACCCACTTTCAAATTTAGAACGCGTACCAATATTTACAAACATGTTTCTGACGCTGATGACGAATCTGACATTATTTTTGAATTGCAACGTCATCTCGAGGGTGCACCACGCAACAATTGCGTTTTAAAAAGCTTTGAAAAAAGTACCGCGTTGCTGGTACGACGGTACAAATTTTAAAGAATACCGACGGTGCGTCTACCGCGGTGCAACAGTACTCGGCCCTGTGCACCACTCTCTACTACAATAACTTAGAGAAAGTAAATTTTCCTAGTCGATACTGGACGTACTAGTTCTACACTCAGTATTTCAGAGAATTTGGGCTTATGCCGTAGCAATTTTCAATATTAGGCCAATTATTGTAATTTTCAAAGTGGCAAAAATAAAGTCGAGGTTACGCGGAGCGATTTTACTCAGTGCATCTACTCGCTGAAAGAACAGTTCTGGCACATTGCGTCGGTTAACGCTCTTCAGCCGTTTTTGCTTTTTCCATCTGAAAACTCTAAATCCAGTTTTTCAAATGAAACGAAACCAAGATTGAAAAGTTTGTAATTTCAACCCGGTCCTTGTCTGAACTCAAATATACACCCGTATCCGAATTTGATTTGGAATTGTAAAACTGCCTGAAAGTAAAACGTGATCTAAACGCATGTTGTTTTTTGTTTTTTCTAGTAATCTTAGAAGTTTAGTCAAACAAAATCATACCGCTCTTACAAGAGGCAACAGAATAAAATTAACGCTGTCACGCATCAAACTCAAATCCACGAAACCCCACATTCAGACGCTAAATGCCCTCGAGGCCGTCATGTTTTTCAGCAAGTCTTTCTTAGTTTTGTAAATATATGTTTCGGAGGATGTTCGTTAAATTGATGCATAATGTTTTGTTTTTGTTTGAAGGAATGTTTCTACTTGCTAACTCGACCACTTTTATAAATTACTGCAAAAGTAGTGCTTTCAATCGCTTTTTATTTGGTAATCACATTTCTTGTTACCAACGTGTAGTAGTCTGCTACCAGTATTCAATCCGGATTTAATCACCGCCAACCACAAACCTAGCACAAAGTGTTAATATCAAAGTTCACGAAGAATGTGTGAACCGGCCGGTTGAAAACAGTTGTTGAGACATTGCTATAGGAGCTGGAGGTATAGGGTTTGAATCCCGGGTCAGTTGAATGGAACACTTGTGACAGTGTCGCCAACGCTCGGCAGCGCTGCGACGTGTCTTCGGAGTTGTGTCGCTTAGGCGCTAAGCCACGAGATTGGCCTCGCCACTTGTTATACGGCTCGCCATGTGCAACACATTTTTTTATTTTTATTTCAAGCCACTTAATTGCAGCTTAGGATTTTTGTGGTAGTGAAGTACATGCATCATGGAGATGACCTAGTTGAGCATCGAACTCGCGAAGCTTGCTTCGGAGCCCAATGCACCAACCACTCGGCCAACTCCATGTGCAACACATTAGGACTCGCGCCCCTTCTGAAGTTTCATGTGCGCCACCTGCTGGAAGGCGCGCCCTTGCGGTTAAGAATCATATACATAAAAGAACTCATTGCACTGCTTTTAGCATTTTCATTACCTAACTGTATGGCTCTATGTTTTTCAGTCTTATCGTGATCCTGTTCACGAATTTTTGACCAACTTTATTTTCCGCGAAGGAGAAGGAAGGTGGCGAATAGGCTTGCAGCTGTTTTGGGAAGACAACGCGACTCTGAATTCGGACACGTTCGTAAAAACTTTTTAAAAATATTTTTAGATCCAGTTCTTGTTTCCACCAGAGATGTCGTTTTTACGATTCGATACTTTAGTAAATTGTTTGTCGACCACATAGACTAGCGGTATTGCACGCAGAAGACGGGTTCGATTTGCGGCTGGAGCCAATCACATTTGATATATACACCGGGTGGCTTTCGAATATAAAAGCGAAAGCTCATTTCGCAGTCTCCCTTTAATCACTGATGAATTTTCACTTCAGTTCAATAATATAGACTACTGCAGAAAATATAAAGTTACATAATTTATTGAAATCAATTTGTTGCTACAGCAAACACTGAAAAAAGGAATTTATCGCTGGCATTCCACAAATCAGTGTGATAATATGCTTGATAGTGGCATTGGTATTTATAAGCTTTGATAAAAATTTTGATATCACTTACTCTATAATAATTTTGGTACCCCTCAATTTCGATGGTACGCTAGGCTAATCTCAGTATCGATATTAGCAAGTGTTGGAGCTATTCAACTCCAATTGCTGTGGCATTATTACTGTTTCCTCTGCCAGGTTTATACCTCGATAGTTTTGCTTGTATCCTTCCGCCCTTGAAGCGGGGTGTAGGTATTTTATTGTCTCGTTTTAATGCTATTATTATTCCTCAATCCTGGGAAATGATGTTATTATTCCCAATAGTTAGATTTTTTAAACCTTGTGAAAGTGTTGATATTCCTTAACTATGGTGTTGGTATATGTGCTTACGTTTTGAGCAGTAAATTGGGAAACACATCAAGGTTTTTTCATTTCTGATCGAACTGTTCGTTAATATAATTTTTTCGCGATGCCAATTAATTTTTAACAAAATCAAGGTGCAGTAATCTACATTTCAATTAAATGTTTTTTTAGATTTGAAAGCGAGAATCTGATTGCTGCGCTCGAATTTTTGGATAATACTGACGCTCCTTTTTGTCAGCCTGACTTCTTTCCCAATTATCAATATCGGCTCAGTAGAATTGTTCCTGATAACCCTGCAGTAACAGAAGGGTACATTAATGAAGCTCCGGGAACTTACGGAAGCCCAGAAAATACAACATACATAGGTGAAGTTGGTACAATTTAATGCTTATATTTACAAAAACTGCTTATGCGTGAATAGATCAAAATTGAAAAAAAATGTCCAATACACGCGCGGTATTACGCGGAAGCGTGTTACGTGTGGCGTGGCATATTTTCGAGGCCTTCCGCTGGATCAGCACAGCCGTCAAGAAACGTCTTAAACTATTGGCGACACTGTGTCCAATTTAATTATCTAGGAAATCGAACCCCAATCCTCCCGCGCCCATATCAATGTCTTTAACCACTAACCAACCAGCGGGTACTTACTATTTTATAAATAACTGAGATTATTTTCAAATTACGTCGAACAGAAAATTCGAAAGTTGCGTAGAAAGACTGCGAAATGAGCTTGCGCTCTTCGAATCAGCAGCCACCCGCGTTTACATGTCCGATTGGATCGGCTCCAGCCATGAATCGAACCCGTCTTGCACGATCTGTAACCTGCGCGCGTCACTGCTATAGGCTAAGCTGCTGACATGTATTTTTGTTGCAGCGTTAATTGTTACCACGGGAGGCTACCATCCCATAGGATTGAACGAGGCTAAAAAAATTCTAAATGCTACTCATGAGTTTTTTGATGACGTAGTGGTAGTAAAATTAACTGATGGAACTGACGACTTTGATAGGTATGATGTTTAAGCAGTAGAAACAATTGCATAATGCACAGCTTGATTTAGTTTTTGCCTGCATAGAATTATTTCTATGGCAGTTATGTATTTGGTTTAACGGTGTGTTATTAAGCTTTTACACATCTTAGTTTTTTGGGTTCAAGCAAATTTGCCGCCTGTTTGGGTTGCTGTAGAATTTGAATGTAACGTTTACGTGATTTTTGCTTAATAAATTCAACTTGAATCTAACCCTCCAAGATCTTGGGTTGAATTAAACGTAATCAGAAAAATCTGAATACGAGTGAGATTCGAACTCACGCCCGCTCCGACCAGTAGGGTGGGTCGAAAAAATTTTTTTTAAAAAAAGAGCCCCCCTCAAGGTAATGATCACTCGGTTTGTTTGCATTTTTATCTACCATTGCAAAAAAAGGCGCTATAACGAACTCTCTTAGGTGCTGCCGTCCACTTGACTGCCGCTCAAAAGTGAAAAAATCCAGTTAAGCACCCTTTTAGTGTTTACAATTGTTACAACTACCTTAATGAGCATAAACTACCCTAGCCTAGGTCTATAATTTTCGAAGAAGGCTATAGGAACTTGCCATGGTTACGCAGCCCGATCCATATCTCACCCTGATACTGACTGCTCAAAACACAGCGTGTTTATGAAAACAGTTTTTAGGAAGTATTTCTCCGACTTAAGTGGTTTTCTGCTTTAGACTTTCCGCTTGCAATAATAAAGCAGCTTCCTGTCCCAAGATCTTCCACATAAATAGTGCCAATGAATTCGGTAAAATGTTGTCGATAGAAAATTTTGATGACGTCGTCGATGTTACTGGTTGTGCCAGCAGAAGAAGTACAATGAGTAAGATTTATTTATGAAGATTTTATGTTTATTGAAATTGCCCTGTCTGCATTTCGTGTTAATTCACTTTCGTTGTTTGTAATCCTTGTTAACGTGAGCAGAAATGGAATCGGTCCCCGGCAACTTAAAAATAAGTTAGAAGGTACTTTTACATTTTTTATCACCGAAGTCAAGCTTAGAAACTAACATAAGTTTTAAACTCTCTCGTATGAGCTACACTCTCTATTGAAAGTCTCTTCTTGGACTGGTCCACTGCGGTGGGTAGACTGCAAGGTCCCACGGGCAATATACATTTCTTTTTGTGAGGGAGCTACGAATGCAGTGTCAAGAGCTCGCTTAGATATTGCAGGCCATCTAAGTACCACTCTACGATGGGGTAGTACGACGAAAGCGTATTATAGGGTCAATTTCCACGGCTTAGCGCACTGTGCAACACAGCTTCGAAAAAACGTCGCGGCGATGGAGAGCTTTTGGCAAACTTTGTCTAATTTGACCTACAAGGGAATCGAACCCCAGGCCTCCCGCGCTGATAGCGATGCCTTTAACCGCAACGCCAACCTGTCAGCCACAATAAGAATGCTTTGCCATAACGTCACAAACTTTATGCTTCAAACATGTATTTTCGTCACACTGTTTGTTCTTTAGTGGCCGAGACTAATGTTGGTTGCACCCCAGAAATCAGTATTGATATTCCTACTTGCGCTCTTCTGGAACTTACTTTGGAATACCTTCAGTTTAATGACCCCAGTTGTGATTTGCTGGATTACGTTACGCCAACAGCTACTGGGTTTCGAATAACAGTTCCTTCTTTCAAATGCGGGGCTCAAAGTGAGGTATGTTTGAGAATTGGCAGACCGAAGTTTTTTTTTTTTTCAGCAGAATATTTCGTTCATGTTCATTTGCTGAAAAAAAAAAAAAAGAAAAAACGCACTGAAAAAGTTTCGCACAGCTCCGATGGCCGAATGATAAGCACGATCGCCTCTGGAGCTGTAGACTCGGGTTTGATTCCGAGTCGGGTCAAATCATTAACAGTAAAATTGGTTTTCACAGCTTACCTGATTGATACTCAGCATGAAATGGACAGTGTGAAGAACAAGCTGGCAAGTTCACTTATTGTGCCGTTGGAAAAGGTTAGCGGCATTTCCCCATCTTCAAGTGATGAACAGGTGCCGGGAACTTTTAAGCGACTTCGTTGCAGCGCTTTGATCGCTTTCTCGTGATAGGACAATAAATATGCGACCAAATACAATACAAATACACCACCAATTTGAGGAATTGGCAGTGAGTTCATATTTCAGAAAACTCTTGATGAGTAGTGGCAATTTGTTATCACTGCAGGTGAATGGAAAGAGAAATATTCAAAGCTTGCTGTAATTTGAGAAAGTAAGGAAAAAGTTATCATAAACGGTTGTGAGGCTAAAATATTTCGCTCCAACGACAAGATTACCACTTTGTTCTTCAGAGTTGCAAAATGTATTAAGATAAGCGTTAAGCTGTATGCAACAGCTTATTTGCTTGATGAGCAGTGTGATAGATGAAATTCAATGTCACAAATTAGAAAAGGGGCTGGAACCTTTTGTTTCACAGATCTTAAGTAAAATTTGAGCCGTTGCCGTTGTAACCAGTCAAAAATTTTGGTTGCATCTCGTTGGAACTTGCAGATCGATCTTCGGTTCAAAATTAAATTTTAACTCGTAAAATTTCGATTATTGCTTAGCTCACGCGTTTTTCGCTTGTTAGTAATAAAAAATTTTTAGCTTATTCTTATGCAGTATTTTATGTTACCAGGAGGTGAATGGAAATTATATCGTGACTCAAAGTATTTTTTCGAGAGATCTCGGAAACCTCAGTTCAATACCTTTTGTTCGGTTTCCGATACGATGTAGTTATCCGGTACATGTTCCGGTACCGGATAATGTGTTCGTAGGTGAATCCGATGCTACCAACGACCAAGTAGATTTCTATGCTTCGCTAAACAGCAACATGCGACCTCGCTTGGAAAACTCCGCTTGTGTGAGTTAAATTATGTTGTTGATATTTGGTTGTGGCCAGTGGCGTAGCCACGGGGAGGGGGATGGGGATTACAACCCCCCCCCATTGAGCCTCAAATGACGCCATACTTACCTCTTTTTCTGATATTTATTTCAAAGTGCTCGATGCTTTGTCATTGATAATCTGGTTTTGTAATTGTCATAATAACAAGAATTACGTGGCGATGTTTTCTGAATCTTGTACTTTGACGTTATACTTAATGAAGCAATGACGCAATTTTATGAGCAGGGCAGTGCCGCTCCTGCACATGCAACTGTCCTCGGCCCCTCACACCTTCCGTAGAAAAAAGGCTAAACTTTTTCAAGCAAAAATAATATACGTACTGTAGCTCAAAAAAGAACTAAATCGCTATCATTTGAACATCGTTTTATCAGTTTCACCAGACAGAATTCCTTCGACTTCCTTACAACAATCGTGCCTTAACTGCCTTTGGTATTTTTATTTTGAAGCATCTCTCTTAAATTTGAGGCCATCTTTTGTTATTATACAACCAGGGGCGGATACAGGGGGGGGATGTTGGGTATACTGCGTATGCATCCCCCCACCAGCCATTTTCAATAATGTTTTGGATAAATAAAATTTTCCATAATTTCGAATCTCTTGATAACAACATGCCTTCGTTGCCTTAAGCACGCATAATCGAAATTGTGCGAACAAAATGCATCATTGGTGAAATACTCAAAGTTAGGAGCCAAAAATATGACCAACTTTCCTTAAAAATTGTTTTAAAAGCACTAACATGGCCATGACAGTATGCAAATTTTCAAAAATTTTCCGGGGGACCTCGTAGAGTGCCCCCGGACCTCGTAGAGTCGTTTCTGGCATTTCAGTTGCTTAAAATCAAACCTGCCGAAAAAAATACGCTTGAAAAAGTGACGAAAATTGGTGCTCCCTCCCTGAAGAAAATTCCGAATACGCCTCTGACATGACACCTTTTCAAAAGGCTTATTTACACCCGTTTGCGGGTCTAAACGTCTTTGCATTTAGTTAGCATTCAAGCTGATTTAAAATCGCATCTCCCCCACCAAAACTTTCTGATCCGCTTTTGTGTACAACGTATTGTGAAATGTGACGTCATTCTCAACCCTCCCCATTGCAAAATCCTGGCTACGTTAGTGGTTGTGGCCCAACACTGCTAACAGCCCGATGTAGATTTCTAATCAAATTTAACGTTATCTGTTATTTTTGGCACTTAAGCCCTAATTGTATTCTGATATATCTTGATCTAGAAGCTAGGACATTAGTTACATTACATTACCAGCGTTTCATCAGAATCTTTTTACAATGACTAGAGTAATTTTCCGTATTTTTCTCATACTTGACTCACGTTATAGGGATCTTGAGCATTTGTGGCATATAGGTATGAATCGCTTGATAAACCCGATTGAAAATCAATAGCTAGACTTGTTCGCGTAATAAAATAAATACGGGAGTTTGCTCCCGAATATGTCGATTGAAATGTTTTTGATTGAGATGCAGCAAATTTAGTTTTCTTGACGCTGATCGATTTTTCTATATTTTATATTCACCAAAAAGCAACGAAAGGGTCGGTGTTGTAATATGTGAAAGATAATTCGTAGTTTGCTTATTCCGTGTTTTGAATTCCGATCGAATTTTGCTTTTTAAAACTGCTTCTTGTTAAGACTGAGCATTGCAATGTTGCTCGCCCAATGTATCACATGACCTATACATGCTACTGTTTGATTTGATGAGCTGCTTATAAGTTTTTCATGGTATTCATTGCTGTTTTCAGGTTGAAGTCAACTGCCCAGTTTATTTCAAGATAGATACCGCACTTGCTGATCCTTATTCAGTTGCTCTTGATACTTGCTATGCTACAAACTCTCCTAATCCTAATGCTTTACCTCGCTACGAGATTGCTGATGGGGGATGTTCCGTGGATGAAACTTTTTCTTTACTTCCTCCACCTACAAATACCTCAGTCTGTTTCACTTTTGATATGTTTGAATGGGGAGCAACAATAAATGTGAAGGTAAGCCGTCAAAAATTAACCTTGATCTTTACTTGATATGCTTCAGCAAATCGTGGAATGTTGGCTGTTTAGGCATATTAACGTGAAACTAAAGCTTTTGCGAGAGTAATGTATAGATAAAAAAGCCACCACCAAAGATAAACAATTGGATTCTAGTTTATGAGACTAGGGGTTTTAGGAGAATTTTCTAATCAAACGCAATCATTGGGAATAAATGCAAACAAATAAGTGAAAAAAACAAAAACAAAATTTGAACAAATTCCAAATTGATTACAAATTCCAAATAATTCCAAAATATTAAAAAAGAAGGATATTACTACAAAAATGGGGGTAGTATGAATTGAATTATCAATCCACGACCGGTTTCACCTTTACTGAGGCTCATCAGGTGGATGTAGATAAAAATAGGAATAAATAGGAACAAAAAGAACAAAAAGAGAAAGCAACTAGATAGCCTACCATAAAACTGGCAATAAGAAATCCAAATACAGAAAACCTTTTAATTAGACAGCACCAACACACTAAAGAAACTTTCTTTCGTTCATTATTCCGTAAGATAACGTCACTCTTCATACCTTGTGCAGCGTTCAAAGCGGTAGCACAACATTAAATATGAGGCCAATTCAAGCCCAGCGAGTTCGCCAAATAAGCAAATCGGAGATCACTCCTCCATGTCAGTCAAGGAATGGATGTGTTGAATCAATAAGGGATCTCCAACTTTTCTGGGATCTCTTATCCTTATCCAGAGTTAGGCATTACCGCGATAAAAAAGTACCGCGGTACTGTAACGCGTTACTTTTTTAGTACCGTTATCGGTACCGTCGATACTTATTAAAAAATGTACCGTTATTGGTACCGTCGTTTCTTTTCAGACCGTTTTAGTCGAAATTTTGGTAACTTTTTTTGAGTAAACCAAGATAGCAAAAGCGGAAAATTTTCCGGGTTTTTCTACGAAAAGCATCTTCGAACAGTACCGCGAAATCACGTTGCTGTAGATTAGTGGTCGGCAACCACCGGGCGGCGGCCCCGTGCGAAGTTTGTTACCGGTCCGTATGCGTTTTTAGAATAAATGCTTTGAATTTGAAACATTTTCATAACGTTGGACGCAATTTCAGTCGCCAACGAATTTTTGCGGTTTTCACATAAAAAAAACACTCATTTTAGCAAACTTATTTATCTAAAAAGGGCATGCAGTGAGTGCAGTCACTATGGACAATGCAAAAACGTTTTCGCAGGTTATGTCTAAAAGCAGAAGCTTAGCTAAAATAAATGAAAGGAGGCTGCAACCATTATTAGATTAAAAAATTAGAGACCAAAAGTTAGGTTTTAGCACCTTACCACAGGGCCAAAGTGAGGGGCATGGCACCGTAGCCTCTCTCTGCGTGCGCCTTTGACGTCAATTTGCCTGTAACGGCAGTTTTTTTAAATCCCCTAGAGGTACCTTTGTAGACGAATTTTACTACCAATATTGCTAACAATTGATTTCTGAATAGAAATAAATTCAATAACAATGCGAATCAGTATTTCAAAAAATGCTGGATAACTGAGTTCAGTTAAAGCAAATATACAAATTCACTCATTACAGTTTAATAACATCTATTTAAAACCCGACAGTCTGTTTCACCCACGAGGGATCATCAGGGGTATCTTATTCAAATAGAATCTATTCTATTTGAATAAGATAAGGTAAAACAGACTGTCGAGTTTTAAATAGATGTTTTTAACTGTGGTGAATTTGTAGAAAAAGATTCAGATTTATTAGCAACATACCTATGTAATGATCTTTCAAAAACTTTTACAAATGTGCTGCAAATAACGAAATTTTATAAAAATCATAAAAAATCCCTCAATGCCAGAGCTGGGCAAACTAAGGGCCGCATGCAGATATTTTTTTGCTCTTCACCGATTTTCAGGGAAAAAATAGTAGATCTGCGGACGTGCTGACTTTGCTTTGTATTTTTGCTCATCAATGCTTTGTGGGGGCAATTTGGACCCACACTTTCCAAAAAGGGGCGATTGTGTAAAAAAGGTTGAATACCACTGGTCTAGACAATATGGAAAAATTATTTCTGCGTCATGGAATCAAAGTAAAACTACAGACCTGCAAATTCTGAGAAAAATGTAGATTTTGATTTATCTAAAAGTTCTGAGTATGCTGCTACTGATACACCAACCTCTACTGAAAGTGGCATTGAAAATAAAAACATTCTTCTTCAACTCAATGATGAAATTCACACAGCAAGAACCTTTGCAAGATTTTTTTTGTATGTAGGCCATAAGCTCTTTTACGCCCTTAGTATTGTTCCAATGTAGCAACGTAGCCAGATAAGCAGGGTTGTGGCAAACGTTTCTGCTCTCCAGGGCGAGTTTCTGATGATAATACTCCTCATAGGTTTCCTAGCCTTATAACTAATGAGGGAGACCAACAGATTATTATACATGTAGCTATACATTAGAATGCTTGTTTTAGTAAGCGTGCCACTGTCGCCTTGTTGATGTAACCGACATGTTCGCTTGCAGTATCAAGATTCGCGTGAGCGTACAACTCAGATCTTACACTAGCACCAAATGCGATAAAAAGCTTGATGAGGTTTTAATTTCGTTGCTTTGCAAGACGAAAACCAAAACAAAAATTAATTTTTAAGAACAAATTTTTCGTTTCAAAAGTACCGAAAATCGGTACCGAGTAACGATATCGTCGTTACTTTATTTACAAAGTACCGTTATCGGTACCGACGGTGCTTTTTTAGCAAAGTATCGGTACCGATATCGTTGTTACTTTTAAAGTACCGAGTGCCCAGCTCTGTCCTTATCAACAAAATCATAAATGATTAATAATTGGATTCTATTTACATAATTTAAGGTTTTAGGAGAATCTTCTGATCAAACGTAACCAAAATTGGAGATCGGTTATTGATTTAACACATCCATTCCACCAAAGATATAACAAATATCACCACACTGACAGAACATATCCACCATTTAAATAATTTTTTATTTAACTGGTCAAGTTTTAAGCTAATGAACTCTTGGCCAGCCTATTCCTGCCGCTGGGCTGGGGTCACTGGCGTACAACTTACTTGCAGGTCTAACTGCTTCAAGTTTAACTGCAAACAAGGTTCATTACTATGTACTTACAGTACTGTATCACGTAGGAGGATGACAAGCTTCCTGTCTACATCCACTGCACTCTCTTTTCTTGCATTCCCGAAGCTCCTTGCTCCACTCCATCGTGCAGCGGCGACTCTGATGGCAGACGGCGACGTTCAGTGCATGAAGATGATCTTCTATCTACTACATTTGGGCCTTTTTACGGTAAATGTTCGATCTACTCTATTTTGGCTTGTTTTTTCAGGAAAACTTCACCGTTTTGATATCATGCGAGACATTCAGCAATCGATGATGCAAGAAGACCTAAAGTTAGCTAATATCCGTCATTGACATTATAATGTATTTATTCATCATACGCGTGTTTATTCACATATCGCCACAAAGCAAACAAGCAGCTCGGTCCCCGACATTTGGGCGCAGAGGACATTTGGGTGCGAAATACGTACAACTTTTTGTTAGCTTTTTTGAATGAATGACAATTATTTTCTGTTTGCAACGATCTTATAGAAAAATTACAATGTGTCAATTAACCGTAACGTGTGTAAATAACATCTTGGATTCATGTTTGATAGAATAAAATAAATTATGAGTCAGATGTTATTTACCAACATACCATGTGTTTTTGTGTGTAAATAA
The DNA here is from genome assembly GCA_964006365.1 of Trididemnum miniatum. Lineage (NCBI taxonomy): Eukaryota > Metazoa > Chordata > Ascidiacea > Aplousobranchia > Didemnidae > Trididemnum > Trididemnum miniatum. The sequence continues at coordinate 7,368,607 of OZ023238.1, forward strand.
CATCTGACTCAAAATTTATTTTATTCTATCAAACATGAATCCATTTCAAAGTATTTACAAATCACAACTGCGTTAAGCATCTTATTATTATTTTTATTTATTTTGCTGTCTTATATTTCGTGAACTGTTTCTTTTTAAATCTAAAACTTTTAATCACTCTCTGAGGCTGCTAGGCAATTGATCGTAGAAGTGAGTCTTTGTCTATCGCTAACTTGACCTTTACTCTGCCTTATCTTTTTCGATATACGTTACCGTTAATTAACACAAGTCATCTTAATTTATTCTATAAGATAGTTGTACACAGAAAATAATTGTCATTCATTCAAAAGAACTTACAAAAGGTTGATAAAAATTGCGTTTGCACGCGGATGTAATTCGCGCTCAAATGTCCTCGCGCCCAAATTGCTCTGCGCCCAAATGTCTCGCACCCAAATATTTGTGTCCAAATGTCTCGCGCTCAAATGTCTGCGCCCAAATGTCAAATGTAAATGTCGAATCGGCACTCAGTTAAGAGTGCCGTTTAGCAGGTTATCACTCAAAAATCCATTTCAGTGCTTTTTCACACGGCACAAGTGATCTTGTCGTCTTAGTCTCCTCACACTCTAAGTCTTTCAATGCTGAACGTCAAGAAGGAAGGTATGCATACCAATTAATTAAAGCATTGGTTTGACACGAATTAGAATCGAACCTCCAGTCTATTGCTTCAAATGCAAGCGCTCTATTCATCTAACCATATGAGCAGCTTAATTTACCTAACTTGCAAATCACAATGCGAAGCAAACAATGGCGTGACCCCCAAAATAAGTTATCTCAATTTATCCCCCTACGCGTAAAATTGCATTTTATCACTCTCATTCATGTCTCAAATTAAACAGTTTACTAATACAATTCTTAACAAAACAAAGGGCTCACACTTTTCCTACAATAACTCAAGAAACGTAAATATACTCAGTTGTTAAATTTATACAAAATACATGTAATATATGGTATAACTTCTAGTGGATTAAATCTCACCGAGATCCTTCCCTGTGACAGCTGTTTCGTTCAATCGGACTCATCAGACAGGTCACAGTACCGCGGTGAAGAACGAACACAAAATTAACAAGATCCATGTAATGACAATCCAATTCCAAACTTCATTTCAAGGGTTACCTAATAAACGAGATAATTTTAAACTCTATTCCAAGGGTTTCAGCTGAAACAAATACACCGACTTCCTCAACAGCAGATGCTTCTTGCAGATATTCCTCAACAGCAGATGCTGCTGTTGAGGAAGCCGGTGTATTTGCTTAAGTTGAAACCCTTGGAATAGAGTTTAAAATTATCTCGTTCATTATGTAAGTCTTGAAAAGAAGTTTGAAAATAGATTGGCATTGTGTGGATCTTGTTAATTTTGTGTTCGTTCCTCATCGAGGTCCTGTGATCTGTCTGATGAGTCCCATTGAACGAAACAGCAGTCACAGGTAGGGATTTCGGTGAGATTTAATTAACTTGGAGTTATACCATATACAGGGTCAGGCTAAATGATTTGGCACATTTTACAACTCAGATGGCCGAGTGGTATGGAGCGTCTGTCTCTTGAGCTGTAGACTCGGGTTTGGTTCCGAGTTGGGTCAAACCAATGACTTTAAAATTGGTATTCACAGCTTCCCTGCTTGACGTTCAGCATTAAAGGAACACTGTGGAGAACAAGCCGGCAAGTTTACTTGTTATGCCGTTGGGAAAAACACTTAGCGGGATTCCCCCATCTTGGTGTGGAAGACAGATGGCTGGCAACTCCTAAGTGAGCTCGTATACGCTTTGATCGCTTTCCGGTGATAGGAAGATAAATATGCATTTAACTAACTAACTAACATTTGAAGTTGTTAATATGACAAACGTGATGCAGTTTGACTAATTTTTTTTTTTTAATTTTTTTTAAGCCACTTAATTGCAGCTCAGGATTTTTGTGGTAATGAAGTACATGCATTATGGAGATGACCTAGTTGAGCATCGAACCCGTGAAGCCAGCTTCGGAGCCCAATGCACCAACCACTCGGCCAACTCCATGTGCTGCAGTTAGACTAATGGTTGAAGTGAAATTTTATAGCTACTAACATGCCATTTAGTTTTCGTTATGTCTTAAAAGTTACATCCTTGAGATGGCGTTTTCGGGTATGACGAATTATTGCAGACAATTTCTAGTTTTCTATTACTGTATTTATAAACAATATAACAAAATGCTAAAAATTAGATCTGAAATGCTGAAAATCATGAATAATGTCAAAATGATCAAGCTCGAAAAAATTTCCAGGAAAATTTTCCCGGGAATTTCCCGAATCCCGGGTATCCCGAACATTTCCGAAGATTTTCGGAATACCGGGAATTCCCCGGGAATTTTTGCGGTGTTGCGGGATGAAAGTCCAAGTCGAGATGCTAATATCGTGTAACCGTTCGATCGAAAAGCTTTCATGATAAGCCTGATAATGATTCTTTAAATTTGGTCTAGTTGCAATGTAAGATTCTCCGTTTAAAAAAAAATTCAAAAAAGAAATGCACGGTGTTCGCCTGTCTTTGACAATTTTAATTGCTACATTAACAGTTTTGAATTTTGACACTAATTACAAACTTTTTGATCTTTCCTTATTCATATGTTAATTTCCAAAGTTTCATAAATTAGCACAAATGGCATGTTAGCGGCTGTAAAATTGCACTTCAACCATTAGTCTAACTGCATCACGCTTGTCATAATGACAATTTCAAATATGTCAGATCATTCTGCCTGACCCCGTATTACATGTATTTTGTGTAAATTCAACAACTGAGTATGTTTACGTTTCTTGAATTATTGTAGGAAAAGTGTGAGCCCTTTGTTTTGTTATGTTTCGACAATTTCTACCCACCCCGCGCTGGACGGATGGGCCAGTGCAGGCTTTTGGTTTTTGATAACAGTGTCCTTTAATTTATTTATACAATTCTCCGAATTCACTTCACGGTCTCGTTTGAGGATGTTCCACCGTTTCACCAGTTTCAGAAAGGGTGCAGCCTTAAAGTGGCTCGTCTTCATGTTAATTCATCGTTTCCAAACAAAACCATTTAACCCTCGTTTTAGAACAATGAAATCATTTCTAGTGACGTCACGATTAAAGCTGTGTAGCTTTTAGATAAACCAGCGGCGAGGACGATATTGTTGCATAATACGCAGAAAGCTGCTGCAGCAATAGTGGGCCACTGGCAGGATTGCTGATTATTAGTTTTAAAAACATTTGGTGCGTGTGCACCGGTTTACGTCTGCAAACGCTTTGGCAAAAACGTCAACCTTTATTTTCCTCACAGCTCATCACTAAAGATGCTTCTGTTGGCTTATTCTGTGAAAAAAGTTTACTGCCATTCGAAAAACTCAAGTTTGTTGCGGAACCTGCTGTGGTTGATGCATTGTTTTTTTTGCTTTGCAGTTACGCATCCAGAAAAGGGAGAAGATGAGAAGGAGGAAAGAGACACTGTGTATGTTGTGGAAGTCCCTGTGACGGAAAAATATGGAAGAAAACTGTTTTATCAGAGGTGATACTCTTTGCGATACTGTAAAACATGTCGTTGCTGTCCAACAAATGACTCGGAACTTTTTATACAAAATTCCTGGCGTTGCAGTGAGAAGCTAGCTAAGAAGCAGTGGCGTGTGTAGGTAGGGTATCGTTTGGCAAGAGCGCAACAAGAGTGAAAACGTGTTAATCGTAAAATGTTTCAATGAAATAATTTAAACTCGGAAATAAGTTGAGACTTGGATAAGCAGTTCTGTTACCTTTGATATAATAGCGTACTGATATCTCAATCCAACCACAGCGGTTAAAAGTTGGCCTAGCGGTACCACGGCGTGGGCAGGTGACAGATCCTACGTGACGGGTTCGATACGCTGCTGGAGCCGATCGCGTTTAACATATATAACGGGTGGCTGCTGATTCGAAGAGCGCAAGCTCACTTTGCAGTCTCCCTCAATTACGGTTGAATTTTCAGTTCAATATAATTTGAAAATAATTTGAACGTTGTCGTTGTCTTTGTCTGATCATGAGTCCGGCAGTCGCAATTTAAAACCTCCAATTCGTGTTTGAAACTAAACTAATGAAAATTGGCGAAGTGAATTCAGCATTTGCTACGCGATAGTTCGCGATTATTACTTTTTTACGTATTTCTACAGGGTGCCTATCTCGGGAGTGAAAACAGTTTGAGCGACATGCATTTGAGCGATAGCAATAGAGCGAATGATCAAGAAAGCGATGTTCAATTGGAGTGAAACAGAAAAGAGCGAAATGCACAATAGAGCGAATATTATTAAAACATGTTTTTATTTGCAATAAAATCAAAGACAGTTGAACAGTTAAAGTCAACAAGTTATATATTAAAAATTAAGCATTTATTTCAAGGTTGTATGAGCATCCGCGCAGAAAATCTAAGGCAGGCATGATTTCACGTTGTTCCAATATGGTTTGTAACCCTAAGTTGGTCCTCTTGTATTTTGATTTTTTCGGAAGTGGCCTTGCTCCAGAGATAGCTTGTGATAAAACCGCTTGTTGTTAACCATTTTCCAGCCGGATAGCAGTGATTAGTTTCCAAAGATAGAGATGCTTACACTGCAGAGAACCTTGGAACGCGCAGTGTAGAGTACTATCCCCAGTACAAGTCGAAACATGCAATAGAACAGTAGAGCGTGGAAACTGCAGCGAAACTAAGTCGAGCTTGCAATTGCTTACAGATTACATCATCATGGCTTACGGCGAGTTGCAAACAACCTTGTATATAACGGTGTAATCTCGTGGTTTAGCAAATACGATAATGTGCGGGTTTGAAACTGGGATATAGACGTATCTGTGTAGTACCATCATTGAATTCGATCTATTGTTTGTCACTCAATTATTGCTCGCTCTATGGTGTGCTTGAGCGAAAACGCCTCTGTTGCGTCATCGCTCCGTTGAGCATTCGCTCTACCGTGTTCGCTTCATTGTATGTCGCTCAAACGTTGTTCGCTCTAGCGAATGAGCGTTATTTCGCTAACGTAAGCAATGTGTTATATTCCTACTTCAACTTTGCCTTTACCCAATATTATGCTTTTTTGTGGCTACGCCCCTGCTTCATATTTGCCGTAACATGTAGGGGGACCGGTACATTTTAAACCTTTGCCACGGCGCCAGTTTACATAGATCCACCAACCCAAGGGAATCTTGATTCGGTGAACCAGTAGTCCAGGTATAATATTGCAGCACATGGAGTTGGTCAAGTGGTTTGCGCGTTGGGCTCCGGAAACGACTTCTTGGGTTCGATGCTCAACTACGATATCTTTCATGATGCATGTAATTTAGCAATATATAAACCTAAGTTGCACTTACTTGGCTCAACAAAAAAGGTATAATATTGCAGATGCTTCGTTTCGCGATAGGTATTCGATTTCGGACAGGGATTAAACCTGCTTGTGAAGAATGCGAAATTGATTGAGTAAAACGAATTTCAAAGCTTAGGTTTAAACTTTTGCTCAGTACCACGATGTTATCTTGCTGACGATATCTAACTCACAATTCTCTTTCAGCTGTTGGTTGTTTGTTGCGGTCGTGATCACCATATTCGTGGTCAAGAAGCTGATGAACAAGTTCGTCGAAGACAATCGTAAGTTGTTTTCTGGCGATAACTTTAAAGTAATATTGTTGCAAAAAATGATCAGCTAAGGAATTTAATTATAGAGCAAACAAAGAACAAACATGAGACACTGCCTTCTCCCCTCTCCTCTTTTGACGAACTTTTCATGTGAAGTTTGCTCAACACATTTCGTTTAGAATATTGTAATATTGCGATCTTTGTCTGTTGTGATTTGCCCCCCCAAATGTGCTATTATAGCTACGCCCCTGAGAACAGAGTACGTGAGAACAAAACGGTTGCTGGCTGGTTGTGAAGTTGCACCTAGCTGAGGGGATACAAATTTTATTTTGGTATAATGTGATGCAAATTACCGCGACCACACCCAAAAAGTTGTGGGAGAATAGAGACCTCTTCACTGGGCTGCCACTTCTGAACAGTGGACTCAAAGATACAACTACGACAATATCCTAGTTGGGGATTCGATTTTCATCTGAGCTTCGTTCTGAAGATGTAACGTATATTGTCTCTTGTTTATTGCGGTGGTGGCATTTGGGTTCACCTTACATGTCTTCTACCAATTCTCAATAAAAATGCTGCAATTTAGCTCGACGAACTATGTAAGCATAATTATCAACTGTCTGTAGTGGCAAATTGAGAAAGTTGGTGCATTATGGGGCTGCATAGTTGCGTCGTTATGGAGATAACTGGCGAATTACCGCTCAGTTATGAAAAATTACAAAAAATATCTTATGTTTAATTTTGTTTTCTTCCAGAGTCTGGGCAAGTTGACTTCCAGCCAAAAATTTTAAAGAGGAAACAGATCTTGTAAAGTTGCGTGCTGCTTCTGCGTGTACTGGCAGACTCTGTCGTTTCGTGTATCTTACTTTAAACAAACATCATTTTCACTATTTGCCATTGTATTCGTTTTCTTTGAGCACAGTCGTGTCAAAATAAAAATTGCAGTATTTCCAACTTGATAAGCTTATACTTAATCAATGATTTAACTCCAGCTGCACGGATTAAAGGGCCCGGCCAATTATTTCAGAACACTTCTGAAAGTTAAGCTTGCTGCGAAACAAATTGCTTTTAAATCTAGCTAAGCATATTTTCAAAGTTCCTAACATGCCGAAGCTTGCTGCATCGTCTCACATTTTTTGGTAGCAAATCCGTTTAATTAATTCATACCATTGTTCAGAAAAGCACGTGTGTTTGAGATATTATTTTGTCGATGTTTTCATTACGTTACATTATGGCAGTTATACAGATATTCATTAAATGTTTCAAGACTAAACTGTTGGGCGATGCTTAGGTTTGTTTAACTTCAGAAGCAGAGAAAGTTGAAAAATATTCCTCATAAGCTAATGTTCTGAGCTAGCATGGGAACCTTCCAGTGGCGTATGCAGGATTTTTCAATGGGGGGGGAGTTTCAGTGAAATCACATCGTGATGACGTAAAGATACTACATTACAATTGCAGTAGTTTAGAGGTATTAAAGTGCATCGTATTGTAATGTTTCCAGCCTAAATTGCGGTTAAGCATGATTAATCTATATAATGCCATAACTGAGGAAACAACAAAGATATTTCATTCACACTTTTGCTTAATGCTTTGCGTTTCATTTAAGGAGAGAAAAGGTTTCACAGAAACTCAAGCTGTCAGGCCGTGGTTACAAATTTTCTGAAAAAATTTTAGTTGAAATCATTTTTGGGCCATAGGAAGGTTAATTGACTAAAGTATTGGCTGGCTAGCTGTCGCAACGTCACAAACAGGGTGCACCCAGGGGGTAAAACAAGCAATTCCTTCTATCCAAAAAACTTTTTTCAAGAACCAACATTAGTATAAACAACGCATATAGGCTAAACCTTGTTATAAACAGTCAACATACGGTGCACTCTTATGAAGGAGGCAGTTTCTCGCTTAAAATTTGAAAAGTGAATTCATTCATTCATTCATCTATTTTTGTTTTTTCGGACAGAGTATTATTGAAACAAATTACGCCTCAGAAAAAAATAGTGTCCCGTGAAGAGATGCGAAAGACCATAACAGCAATAGCAGCTGAAAGTCGTCGAGTCTGCATGTCCTCACCAGCAGAAGCGTCACAAAAAGCGCACAAAATTAAATAAAGACACGAAAAGCTTACATAGAATGAAACGAAATACGGTACCTTTAGAAAAGTCAAAGCAAAACAAAAACCAAAAAGAAACGTAAGTGCACATTATATGCATTTAACAGAATAAATGATAATGACATAACAACAAATAATCGATATATACAATAGGCCTACTAATCAAAATTCTTGTGAAATCAAAAGATGCTTTTTTAACTTACTTTTAAAGGACTGGGATTTTTTAAATTTTTCTTTAATCGTATTAGGAAGGTTATTCCAAATTTTAGGACCTACAATTTTTTTTGATCTATCAGTTTTGTTTAAATTAGTTCTACTAAGAAAAAAGTTGGTATTTGCCACGCTACGTGTATAGAAGGAGTGAAAGGAAGATGTCAACGAAAATAAGCTGGAGAAGTAATCGGGAAGCTGTTTATTCAGTAGTTTTGCAATGAATTTACCAACTTGAAGTTCGTGAATCGCGTTTATATTGAGAAGATTCAGTTTTTCATATAGCGGTTTTAATTTAGTTTGGTAAATTCGAAATTTGTTGATAATACGAATAAGAGTATTCTGTTTAATTTGTAGCCGTTTTCTTAGAGTAACCGAGCAGTTACCCCAACTAGTGACAGCATATTGTAAATGCGAATAGGCGATGCTATAATACACAGAGATTAGGATGTTTATCGGAAGAACGTTTCTCATTTCATAAAAAATTGCGCAAGCTGAAGATATTTTGGTAATTAGATAGCCAATGTGCCTGTTTCAGTTTAACTTGTCATCTAAATACACTCCTAAATATTTCACACTATCACATTGTTTGATGCTTGAACCGGCAAACTTTATATTAAATTTAGGTGGTGCAGAGCAGTTAGTGAACAATAGAAAATTAGTTATATTCAAATTTATTGATAATTTATTGATGCAGAGCCATTTTTCAATTTTATGTAATTCCTGGTTGATTTTATTTTGCAAAGATAGAACATCCTTATATGACAATGTTAAGACACTTTCATCCGCATATAACGTTACATCAAAATTAGAGCTTGGTGCCAAATCATTTATATAAATTTGAAAAAACAAGGGTCCAAGAACACTGCCTTGTGGAACACCAATCTCAACAACATTTTCTTTTGAGTCAAAATTATTAATAGTGACCACTTGTTTCCGGTTGTCAAGATAAGATTTGATTAAATCATGAGCAACCCCCCTTATGCCATAATGTTCCAGTTTGTAGAGCAAAATATCATGCTTCACAGTATCGAAACCCTTTGCAAGATCTATAAATATTCCACAAACCACCTGTCTGTCATCAAGTTTTCGTAAAATATATTCGTGAAGTTGGGTGATTGCCAAAGACGTGGAATAATTTTGTTGAAAGCCAAACTGCGTGGAAGAAAAAATATCGTATTCATTCCGAAATTTAATAAGCCTATTTTTAATCACGGTTTCAAAAATTTTGTTGAATGGTGATAATACGGAAATAGGCCTATAATTAGTACGCTCAGATTTTGGATCGCCTTTGTAAAGAGGAGTAACTCTTGCAACTTTCAACAAATCTGGATATTTACCAGAAATTACCAATGCATTAATTAGACGCGTAAGATGTGGAGAAATTGTGTATTTGGCATCTTTAATTAGCCTAGTTGGAATACTAGCAAAACGTGGCGGCTTCATCGCGTTAAGATTATCAATGATTACATTAATTTCGTATTCATCAGTTGGATCCAAAAATATGGAGGAAAGGACATGCTGATCAAAAATTTTTTTGTCACTCCGCTGGTGCCTATGATGCGAAGAGTTAGCAGATATTTTTGATAATCTGAGACCAATACTACAAAAATGGTTATTCATCGCATTGGAAATAGCTTCATGCCCATAAATACGTTTCCCTTCATACTTAACTTAGGATGGTAATGAAGTAGTTTTACAGGTTTTACGTAAGTGTCATTAATGGTTTTCCAGGAATCAGACATACTACCACTTTCCTTTAGGCGACGTTGGTAATAACTTGATTTTGACAATTCCTTTAAGTGTGTTAGTTTGTTTCTGTATATCTTATAGGTTTTAAATTTAGTTTCACTTTTATTTTTTAGATACTTTCTATACAATTTATTTTGAGTTTTAATTCTAGTTAGTATTCCTTTGGTAATCCAAGGTTTATGACTATATTTGAATTGTTTGCGGGATTGTTTTATCAACGGAAAATGATGGTCGACAAGCTCTTTTATGACAGATATTAGTTTTTCAAAGTCCAAATTAGTTCGCATGTCATGAGAAAGAAGTTTTTGATTAAGTATGTCTAAAAAAATGTCACGTTTAGATTCACAGATTTTCCTAATTAAAAGTCTATTCGGTGCTTGTTTGATAACTCCAACGTTAAGACTTAAAAAGGTAGGTAAATGATCAGAAATATCATATTCAAAAACAGCGAACATTGAATATCCCTTAACATGCTGTCATTAACATAAATGTGATCCAGTAAAGACTGGCTGTGCGTTGTAATTCTTGTGGGTACAACGACCAGTTGATCACATCCAAGGCTGGTTATTTTGTCTGCATAATTTTTGATTTTATTGCTGGAGTTATATTTGGTATAATCAATGTTGAAATCACCCAAAATCACATACTTTTGATTACTCGTAAATGTGGTGATGCTGCTTGCAAAGGCCTCCGAAAAATCGTCCATGTTATTTTGTGGATGTTGATACACTAAACCTATGGTTAAAGTATAATTACAAGAGAGCGTAATATCAACCCAAACATCTTCACAATTTGAACATTCAGGCGTGACGAAATGTTCTCCACGCATTAAAGGCTATCATTAACGAATATTGCATTTCCACCAACAGACGTAGGCGAGTTATTATAATATAAGGTATAGGCAGGTAATTTAACACTGTTACTATTATCATTGTTTAAACGAGTTTCGCTTAGACAGATTACGTCTAGCTTGAAATGTAAATGAGCCAAAAATTCTTCAATTTTACCAATGTTTTTGTTTAAGCTCACAATATTTATGTGGCATATATACGTCTTTAATGGACAGCAATTTCGTCATTAATACCAGTAGTAGTAAGTAAGCCATTTCTCGGCCACCTACTCCTCATCTGGTGAGGTGGAGACGGATTGCTCAAAGTGAGCCGGAGTAGTAAGTGGTTGATTTCTCGTCCACCTCCTCCTCATCTGGTGAGGTGGAGACGGATTGCTCAAAATGAGCCGGAGTAGTAAGTGGTTGATTTCTCGTCCACCTCCTTCTTATCTGGTGAGGTGGAGACGGATTGCTCAAAATGAGCCGGAGTAGTAAGTGGTTGATTTCTCGTCCACCTCCTCCTCATCTGATGAGGTAGAGACGGATTGTTCAAAGTGAGCCGGAGTAGTAAATGGTTGAAAAGAGGCCTATTGCTCAAAGTGAGCCGGAGATGGAAAAAGTTTTGTTATTTTTCAATTTGGAATGATTTTGAAATATTTATGTAAGCGATTATTTTCGCAAGTTTGGAATAAACTTTGTAAACAATTTTTTGCAAAATTTTTGTAGTATATAATCCAATATTTTTGTAAGTTTGGAATCAAATTTAACTTATTTTAAGTTACTGCAGTTAAATGTTTGACTTTAAATGCTATTCCTGTTTTGAATATTATTCCAACTTGATTTTGATAGTGACAATTTTTAATAATGGGTAATTCCTATAACACTTTTTACATAAACTATTGCAAAGTTTGTTGTTCTACAAAAGTGGTTTCATCTAACTTATTTTAAGTTATGCTGTTTAGCTTTTCAAAGCTTGTTTATATCAATTACTATTGAATGCTTCTCAATTTGCTGAGAGTAACAAAAACAGAGCTAAATCGCCAATTCAACGAAATCTATCAGGGTAATAAAAACAGAAGTAAATCGCTAATTAATCAGGGTAATCATGACAAAACAGAACTAGATCGCCAATTCAACGAAATCTATCGGGGTAATATAAACAAAACAGATCTGAATTGCTAATTAATCAGGGTGATCATCACAAAACAGAACTAGATCACCAATTCAACGAAATCCATCAGGGTTATAAAAACACAAACTGTCACAATCACAAACTGTCACAATCCAAACCAGACCACCCATTCAATCTATCGACCCGAAAAAAAAAGTTCTCTTTGGTTTATTGCAAACTGTTGCGTAGTAAACAGCTTGTTTTGAACAGAAATTTCCGATTTTTGCGTAATCTCTTTTCTATATAAGTTCCAACTTCACCAGGTAAAATCATACTATCAAAATGTTTCCGTGTGAAATCTGCTCCAAAGAATTTGCAAGAAAAGACGCTTTAAGACGACATGTTCGTTGTGTACATGACGGAAAACAATATCAATGTGATATCTGCTTAAAAGAATTTACAAGAAAAGACAATTTAAGACGTCATATTCGCTGTGTACATGATCGAGCAGAATTCAGTCAATATGTTTGTCAAATACTTCCTGATCGCGCTACCCCGATCGAATGTCCTGGTATCAACCAGCCTTCTGCAAAGAAACCCAGACGGACTGATCCAGCAGAAAGTCTTGATGCGTCCTCTACAGAGTCTAACACCGCCGCCAATGCTCCCGTTCATTCACCAGCTAAAGAGCAATTGAAATCTGGCCAGAAACGTCATTGGAAAGAAATTCAGTATAATGATGATGAAGTTACAGAAAACAACAACGAAGCTTTCGATTGCGTTCAGTCTCATTGGTCTTCTATCAGAAGTTTTATTCGAGAAGGAGAAATTCAAAGTTTACACAATTTTTATTATAATCAGAGATTCAAAGGCATGGTTGAAAAAATAGCTCAAGCGATCATGCATAATCGAAAGAACCTGTTTAAGGACAATTACGCAGTTGGTTATGCTCTCAGATATATTGAGACAAATAATTTTAGATATTATCATCCATCTAATAACGGGTTGTTTTTGAACACGGCTTTACTCATTTCAAACAGAGAAGAGCTGATGGATTTTCTGAATACCAATACCATTTCCGAAGAAGATTTTCTCGATAACATTTCTCGTACAGATACGAAGTGGAAGATTTATCAGGCGACAAATATTTTGTTTTTTGTTCACGATTTGAAAAACGCACCGCTTGGTGGAGATTTACAGTTACCTGACTACATAAAATTTAACCGCGGTCTCGCTAATGTTTCCGGCGAAAACGATTTGTGTTTCTTCCGATGTCTAGCTGTTTTTAAAGGTGCAAACCCGCGTCGATGTGAAACTGTTTGTAAAGAATTATTTTCACATTTTTGCTCAAAATATCCTGTTGATGTTTTTCCTGGTATCGATTTCAATGATCTACCTCAAATTGAAGATTTGTTTAAAATTAATATTGTGATCTATCAACTTGACGAAGATGTTGCCAAACTGATACAAAAAAGCCGTGAATTGTATGACGAAACAATGAGATTAAACTTATATCAAAACCATTTGAGTTTGATCACTGATTTTGAAAAATATTGTACTGTCTATCAATGTTCTAATTGTGACGAATTGTGATACAAGAGAAATCAGTTGTTACGTCATTGCAAGAAATGTACCATCACCACGCGTCAAATATACCTAGGAGGTGTATTTAAACCTAAGGAAACTATGTTTGAAAAACTTGCTATGATTGGTATAACCGTACCGCTTAAAGACCGATTTTTTCCGTATTTTGCATCCTTTGATTTCAAATGCTATTTTGACACTGAAAACTTACCTAAAAATGGTCCACAGCTTACATTTGAATCACGTCATGTTGCCTTGAGTTTTGCAATTTCCTCCAATGTACCTGGGTTTCAAGATGGAGTCTGTCATGTTACTAATGGGGATGAAACAGATTTGATCAGCAAGATGGTGACACGTCTGGAAGAGATTTCAGATGCGGCTTACACTCTCCTTAAAAATAAGTTTGACTTTGTTTTTGAAGCTTTCAGCACCAACCAAAACTGTAGAGGTCAAAATCTTGAGAAAGAATTTGAACAATATTTGCATGAAATCCCAATTCTTGGATTCAATTCTGCAAGTTACGATTTGCAATTAATCAAGAAAACTTTAATTCCAGTCCTTCTCAACAAGATAAATTTTGTTATCAAGAAAGCCAATACATACCTGTGCTTAAAAACAGACAAACTCAGATTTCTTGACATCCGCAAATTCCTGGCACCTGGTTTCTTTTACAAAAAGTTCTTGGAAGCATACGGATGTGAAAGCGGAAGTTTTTCTTTCCATACGAGTTTGTTGAATCTGTAGAAAAATTAAATTATCCTCGAGTACCACCACACCAAGCTTTCTACAGCAAGCTTACTCAATCAAACATTAGTGAAGCTGAGTATGTTTTGGTTCAAAACACTTGGGCAGAGAAAAGCTGGACCTCCTTACGCGACCTACTCGTTTACTACAATCTGCTAGATGTTAATCCTTTTTTGGAAGCTGTCCAAAAACTGCTAGATCCCTACGTTAAGGACGGGTTTGATATTTTTAAAACCAGCTTCTCTGTTAGCGGTGTTGCCAAACTAAAGATGCTGAAGGAAACGGCTAAGGACACCTTTTTTGCCTGTTTCCAAAAAGACATGCTGATTTATACCAAAATCTACGTTCCCACCTTACAGGAGGTTTATCTCTCGTTTTCACAAGGCTGGCTATTGCAGGGGAAACTTACATCAAACCAAATCGATATGAAAATCCCTACAAAGTAGCCAAAATTGCCAATTCGCTGTACTTGCATGAAATTCGAAGACCTAACCCCACTGGTTACTTCTGCCGTTACAAAGAAGATAACGATTTTAAACCAGATCCTTGCTGTAAATTTGATTTGTCATCTTACCAATGGTTGAGTTGGATATCACATTCGCAAAGCAAGAGAATTCAACACAAGTTTAATTCCGGAGAAGTTCGACTTACTGAATACTCACTTCCTGTTGACGGTTACTGTGAGAAGAAGAAGCTCGTGTTCCAGTTTGATGGATGTTTGTTTCACTCCTGCTCTGTTTGTGCCACCAACCAGAACCCGGACGGAAGTCTCCAAGAAGTAAATCCTTTTAACAATTTGAAGCATGAAGATATCCGAAAAAAGACAAAAGAAAATACGAAAAGACTCCAAGATGCAAGATATCGAGTTGTTAAAATGCGAGAGTGTACATGGAAAAAAATGAAAACAAAACCTGACATCGCCTCGTTTCTGGAAACATTGAAAACGGTAACCCCAAAACGACAGCTATCGTTTCAAAAAATTCTGGAAAGGATTCAAGACGAGTCTTTATTCGGTCTCGCTATCATCGATATTCACACACCGGAAGAACTGAAACCCGAATTTGACGATTTCCCTCTTATTGTGAAAAACGTTTCAGTGAGTCGCGAGGATATTTGAGAGTATATGGCAAAAATCGCAGAAGAGCACGGATTCTTGAAAAAATTTTGGTGTGAAAGTCTCATTTTGGTGTGGAAGTTTTGGTAAACACCGACATGGCGAAATACTATCTAGAAAAAGGGTTGAAAATCACCAGAATCTACGAATTTATTCAATTTCACCCCGAAAAATGTTTCGAAAAGTTGGCCAACGAAATTTCGGACAACAGGAGAGCGACTGATATTGACACCTCTAAAAATATTTGGGGAATGACCTCGAAATTAATTGGAAACAGTCTGTACTCTGCCACGTTGCTGAACAAAGAGAAGCAACGGAACATTAAGTATTGCGATAATTCAACAGTCAATAAAGCCATTAACAACCCGCGATTTGTCAATTTAGATGTGGTAGCGCCAGGAGTGTACGAAGTCTTTGAAGAAAACTATCACCAACGATCAGGCTCTACAGATCGGTCTCTTTGTTTATTTGAACGCGAAACTGCATTTGTTGTAATTCTACTACGAGTTCATGAAAAAGTTTTTGGATCCTAAAAAATATTGTCTTATCGAAACTGACACCGACTCGATCTACTGTGCGTTGGCAGAGAAAGACATTGATCTTTGAGTGAAACCTGAATTCAAAAAAGAGTACTTTATCCAAAAACTCTAATGGATGCTGCTGCAACAACCTTCACAACCTTCACAAAGAAAATTTTATTGCCACGAAAATGACGAACATGGAATGGACCTAGTCCATGCTGTCAACAACAACTCAAATATTTGAAAAGACAACCCGGTCTTTTTAAAACGGAACATGAGAGTGAAAAGATCGTAGCATTGGGGCCTAAAAGTTATTTTTGCTCAAGCTCAAACGGTGCAAGCAAACAAATTTCAAAAGGAGTACGCATCAACCAAAATCCTCTTACCTTTGATCAGTACCAACAGGTTTTAACCCCCAACGATCCATTAACTATTTCAAATCGAGGTTTTCGAAGCAGAAACCATCAAATGTACTCCTACACCCAGAAAAAAGAGGTTTAAGCTCCTTCTATTGCAAACGAAAAGTATTAGGATGAGGGGTGGAAACTGTACCTCTAGATTTGTAACACCTCAAGCTCTCAATGCTAAGTAACAACTAAAATATTGTTTTTAGAAAACGCATGCGACGTCATTTCCGCTCGTTGACCAGCGACTCAAATCATTGCCTATGCCTTCGGTACCACCACCGGCATGCACCGTACCGGTGGATGCCTTTGGCAGTCTTGTGGTCACATTTTTTTTTGACATAATTGAGAAGTTTTGATCTAAGTGTTGTTAGGTCTTCAGAGAGAGAGAGAGAGAGAGAGAGAGTGAATTTATTTTTGTTTGGAAAGACGCAATCAAAAAAAATAAACAATGCAATTTTCGAACGAAAAAAAAAACTTCAGTGACAAAGCAATTAGCATAGTTTTCAATTTCTCTGAGTCTTGATTTAGCGAACATAATCTCGTTGCGTTTTTTGTAGCTGATGAATCTGACAATGATTGGTCTAGGTTTTTGCATAGTTCTCTTGCGCCAACCAAGTCGGTGGGCTCGATGGATATCAGCACTATCAAGGTTGACGTTTAATTTTTCTGCAATTTCGCGTGCAACTTTCTCGCCATCATCTCGGTTTTCTGTTGACTCTGGAACGCCATAAATGCGAAAGTTTTCTCTTCTTCCGTATTGATCTATGTCATCTAGTTTTCAAACATTAATATTGACAGCTTGCTTCAGCAATGAATTTTCAATTCTCACTCTTTTTACTTCCGCTTTGCTTTCAACAAGTTCGTCTTTTAGTTCTTGAATTTCTTGCAATAGCATCTTCATGTTAGAATTAATTTCTTTCAAATTCTGCCGATCTTTTTCATTAAATGCAGTTTCACTACGAAGTACTGCTTTACTGGCTTTATTGTTCTAACCGGTACGCATAGCTTTTCTTGCAAGCTGTAAAAACCTCAGCGCTTTTTTGTTGTAAGCAGTAGAAAAGCGAGCTTAAGAAACACGTCTTCTCTGCACTGCGACTGATATTGAAGCATAAGAAAAAAAAGTGAAGTTATTGGAGCATAAGAAAAAATCTGCCCTCCCTACGTTTTTAAACTAAAATAAATTATGCGCGAGAGGAATCCCCAATCATCCGATTAAAGTAAAAAACAGCGTCGATATTATCTAAGCATTTTTCTGCCAAATCACAGCGTCGATATCAGATGCTTTCAAACACATAATCGGGGAGTCTATGGGAAACGAAGAACTCTAACTCCTGAGATAATCAGCCTACGTTACAAAAAACAATGTTGTCTCTCCCCTCGTTCGGCCCCTAGGCCTCTTCAAATCTTTCGTTGGTCTATGGTCGTCTTTGAAAGTATTTTTATCTTACTTTTGGTTCTTTGAGCAGTGTCAATTTAGTTTTTTATATTTTAATAAAATTTCTCAAAAAACCGGGCAATTATAGCGTAGTGCTAAAAGATTTCGCTATCAATGCGGAAGGTTTGGGACTCAATTCCCTGGCCGGTCAAGTCGAACACAGTGTAGCCAACGGCTCGCAACCGCTGCGACGTTTCTTTGGAGCTGTGTTGCCCAGGCGCTAAGCCGCGGGGTCGGGCCCTGCCACTCGCTACCACGTTTCGGTACAACAACGAATTTAATGAAATGAGTATAATCAAGATTTGATTTGATTAAAAAAAATTTTGTGTGCAGCCATAGTTACTGCAGATACACCGCAATTAAGGAAACTCCTACTTCTTAATTGTTTCACAGCAACATCAACGACAAAAATGCACTTCAAGCAAAACACAACAGAAAAGTTGAACTACCGGGTACCGATATTGTAGCATTGCATCATAATCAGTGCTCGAGCTGTAAAAACACTTATGGGGGATGGTACAACTTTTCACGCAGATGTAAAGAGGAATGATCATTACTTGTAAGGGAATGGTTTACACTAAAATGTTTTGTGGGAATGGTGTTGTTTGGGATGAAAACATAATAGCAATTTCGGCAAGCTCCGCATGAAGAAAAGTCGGTTCGTTTTAAAAAAAAAAAGATTTCATTTTTTCTGCAATTGTCAAGGGGAAGGGGAGTGCTGACTTCCGACCCCTGCGAACGTCACTGGGGCCCATCTCCTAGCGCTTGGGTAACACAGAAACATCGCAGCGGTGGCGAACCGTTGGCGACACTGTGCCGATTTGACCATCCCGGGAATCGAACCCCAGACCTTCTGCACCGATAACCTGTGCGCTAAACAACTGAGCTAACGGCCGGTACTGGCCCAAAAATTGAACCCAAAACCTCCCGCGCCGATAGCGATGTGTTTAACCACTACGACAACTGGCTGGTTTGGCTCAAAATTATGACATCGCAAGCGGAATATCTGCATGCGTTGCAACCGTTCTCTTCCAAGAATGTTTTTTGCGCTGAAACGTTGTTTTGTCCAGACATAGCCGTGTAGAACAATGTCTTTATGACATCACAACACGACTCCAGCTTTAGTGCCCATTGACCTTGTCCAGACTTGCATTTTGAGCCAGCCATTGGTTCAAGCGCTACACACCAAAAAAGTTTGACTATCGGTATTATTGCATCACAAGGAAAGTTTCTCGAGATTATATAGACAATTTGATATAGCACAGAAAAACACAATCTCTGCATGAAAAAACGCTAATCCGTCCAAATAGAGCGGTTTTTAATTTTTTCCAATCGTCAATGGGGCGGGGGGGTTTGCCCCCCGACCCCCCGTGCGTACGCCACTGAAACCTTCATAAAACAGCATAGGCTTAGTAAGTCAATAATAAGTTTTTTAGAGTCAGTAAAGTCAAATCAGCATCAACAAATTGCAAATTACTTTCCGGTGTCTCAAAATGAGTCGGCCAGTTAGCTTTTAAAAACAGCTACGTACATGCTTGACAAAGCAAAAATAGCGTCTTTTTCGGGGAGTTAAGCGGACTTCCCCCCACAGACCCGCCCTTGCCTAGTATGTGATTTGTTGCTTGATCTTCACTGCAAAAACGGTTGAGTGCTTTTTACCCAAAATACTTCAGTGCTGATTTAAGATTTTGAATTGAATAATGTAACCCAAAAGGAGAGGATTTCTACTATGACCTAAATTTTCTGATTGGATTTCTACTATGAATTGAATAATGTAACCCAAAAAGTTCGCACAAAAAACAAAAATAGATAATTGGTTTGACGGAAAATGAATAAGGATTGACATTATTGTGACCAGGGCTGCGAACTTGAACTTGTAACACATAAATCCCTGAACTAGTATGGCCAAAACTTACCGACACTGAACTTTTCCGCGCTTTAAACTCGAAAGATATTTTTTTTGGTTTCATAAGGACTAGTCTTGCATCGCTGCCAGTAAACGCAACTTTTGCAGGTTGCAGCAGTGATGCAATGGCATGTTATTTGCGTTTCCCAACTACACGAAATATGAGGCGTCGTCACTGCTTATAAAAGCAGATTATGTAGATTAAATTAACTGCCGTGTATTTTGAGCAAGCTGTAATTTTATGAGCCAGACTGCATGAATAGTAATCCATTCTGACTTAAAAAATCTTTGAAACATTTATTATGGAAGAGAAGCGTCAAAGATAGTCAAGTTTTGTCAAACCTGAGCCAAAAAATTGTTCAAAAAATCGAATCTTCATTATACTCGCGGTATTACGCCGAATGTGTAACGAGTGGCAGGGCCCACCTTCGCAGCTTAGCGCCCGGGATACTCAGCTCTGAGGAAACGTCGTAACGGTGGCGAGCCGTTGGTGACACTGTGCCGATTTGAGCGGCCCGGGAATCGAGTTCCAGACCTCCCACACAGATAGCATGTGCGCCTACCAACTGAGCTAATTGTTTCACATTAAGAACAAACCTGAAATGCTCCAAGTTCTTGTAACTAGTTGCAAAATGCTTTTCAATCAAAACTCATTCATTTTCTAAACCCACTCATCCTTGGACGGTCGCGGGGACAGCAGCTCGAGTTGTAACCTCCAAGCATCTCGATTTCCCGCAACAAAGGATAGATGCTCTGCTGGGATGCCAAGGCGAGACCAAATAAGATCTTTTACGCAATCTCGTTATCGAGTTCTGAGACGGCCACTAGGCCTTCGACCAATCGGTGTTGAACAGAGCATTTTTTTGGCATTCTTTCCTGGGGCATTCGCGTCTGTCGCGGAACAGGAAATTGTATTACTTCGCTGACAAGACGATTGATAAAAATTGTATGACAAACCGTAGGAATTAATTCGTTCTTAGATCTGACCTCACGAAAAAACCAAGACCTTCACCAAACGAATATAATAGTCGACCCAACTTAACTCACTTAGCTACGGTACTCACCGTACTACTTTTAATAAACGCAAGCACCACTGCTCGCCTCAATAACACCCAAGAGTGGAAACTCAAACCTAAACCGAAACCTGAAAACCCGGTTTTAAAGAAAATTTTGGAAACCCAAACCGAAACTGACACCTACTTAGCCAAAATTTTGAAAACCTAAACTTGAACCAAAACCGTTTTTTCTTGAAACGTCAAAACCGAAACTGAAACTAAAATCTGTTCAAAATTTTCTAAGGTTTTAGGTCTTAAAAATTGTCATTACCATCCTTACCAGCATAGTTTCTTTAACGCTGAGCGTCGAATAGAGAAGCTGTGAATACTAATTTTTGAGTCTTTAGTTTCACCGGACTCGGAATCATACCAAAGTCGACAACTTCTGAAGCAATTGCTCTCCCCACTCAGCCATCTGAGCTGCTACTTATAATCGTAATAAAACCAAAACGCCAAGATGAGGATTTAAATAATCCGTATTCATAGTAAAGTAATTCCTTGGATGAAACTTAAACCGAAACTGAAACCCAGAAACCGAAGCTGCGCGTAAGCAAAACTGAAACCGAAACTGGAACCGATTTTTTAACAGTCGTGAAATCAAATTAAAACTGAAACCTGACACCTGGGTTTCAACACACCGAAACTGAAACTGACATCCTAACGCCAAGTGGCCAGGTTTCTACCCTGATAACACCATACAACAAAGGCTATACCCTTCAGCATACAACAAAATTGCTTACTCTACGCACACTAAAACTACACTCGAATAATTACACTCAAAAATTCATGCCTGTTTATACTCTAAATTCAAGTTCGAGAACGTTCTACAACATTCTCAAAAAGAAACAAGAAGAGAAATCACATGACATGCAAAACTCACCCCAAACCACAGTAAACACGATTGTGACGTCAAGAAAAATCATGTGACATGCAAAAATTAACTCCAAACTACAGTAAACACGAATGTGACGTCGAAGAGAAATCATGTGACATGCAAAAACTCACACCAAACCACAGTAAACACGATGGTGACGTCACAAACACAAATTTTGATCCAGCGAAATTACGTAATGGAGAGATCTGTCCAGAATTTTCACGAAAAATATACGTCAGTAGAAACTCATGATTTCATAATGCAACCTTACGAAACAATCCCACGAATAAAACTTCGGAAAACAACGCATCGGTCTAGAACCTTCTACAGTAGACAAAGCTTTTACAACAAAAACATATTAAACAGTTATATCATTGCACTATCCCCCTTGTTAAGAATATTATCCAACGGAAAATATCATACACACACAAAAAAACGATATCACTTATTTACATAATTACTTCACACAACAAATTTCAAACACGGCACAAATTAACAATTTTCAAAATCAACCACTAAGCGGCTTAAATAGTCCGCTGCAACATTGTCTTTGCCAGGAATGTCCTTCACAGTATAGTCGTACCCCTGTAGTGCCAATGCCGATCGCATAATTCGATCGTTTCAAAACTTGGCATCCTTTAGAAAAGTAAGGGGTTGATGGTCAGTCTGCAAAACGAACAGTTTACCGGCTAGATACAGACGAAATTTCGATATTCCCCACATAATGGCCAAACACTCCTTCTCGGTGATGGAATACTTCCGCTCTGCAGATGTCAGCTTCTTGCTTCCGTACGCAATTGGAAAAAATCTTCCTTCGTGTTCCTGCATAAGCGCAGCCCCAAGTCCACAGTTCGACGCATCGGTACGCAAAATAAAAGTCTTGTTGTGATCTGGCAGACGCAGAATGGGTCTACGCGCCAGGCTTTCGCGTAGGGTCACAAATGCTTTTTCTTGAGTGTAAAAACAGCTCCAAAAAACGCGTTGGCGACCTCGAGCTGTTCATACAGACGGGGTCGGGGGATCGGGAATTTGAAGGCTCAAAGCGATGTCTGAATACTTGCTTCTCTCGGGGAAAAATACCACGCCAGTGCGTATAATTGGTGTTTAGTCCAAAATATATTGGGATTAAAGCAAAGAAGCAATGAATCCATCGAAGCAATTGAAGCAATGAAGCAACGAAGCAACGAAGCAATGAAGCAATTGAAGCAATGAAGCAACCGAAGCAATGAAGCAGTTTTCTAAAAATTAAAACCAAACATAAACAAAGAGAAAATAACTATTACGTCAGCGTTAACAGATTTCATTTAGTTTGATTACCTCCTACTACAAAACCAAAACAAAATACTTATCCGAAAATTACTCATTAAAAATGCAATAAAATGATTATCAATGGCGTTACATCAAGCGGAAAACTACAACGGCGAATTAGCAAGTTTATTACCGAATTTAAACGTACTTTCATGATTTCATACTTAACCGCTCGTAACTCACATATGTAACATTACGCGAATATCAATCAAAAGTCCACAAAATTACGACAAACACAAAGCTAACTAACAATAATTATGCCCGAGTAAATCTTGCCAAAAATAACCTCTAGAACTGTTTAAAAACACCGATATGCGTCAACGTAGAAAATATTAATCATTAATTAGTAATTTAAACATAAAATTTAGCATGTCCCATAGCAATAGAAATACGGCTATTTCATCAACACAATACAAATTTACCAAATTAATCAAGGGAAGTAATAAAACAAAACACATTAGTTTTTTATCGATCGCAGCCAACAAATCACAATCACAACGATCGGGATCAGGTTGAATACTCCAAAATTATAATCCAAAATACACTTCAGCTTCAAGCTTCAGTACAATAACGCTGTACTGCATGCACACTGTTTCATTGCAATTAACAACTGTATGAACTATTCGTTCTTATTCAAATAGAACCGAGCGTTAATATAGTGTAATCAAAACATTAATAATAATAATAATTTCTGCGTCTAGAATTTCTTAATACTTAACTGATTAAACGTACACTTTTTCTTAATTAATAAAAATCACATGAAATACTTCAAAAATCTCAGCACAACTGCAGTCTATTGCTCTTTTGCGCGTAAAGCGCTCTAGTACACTACAGACAAGTAACTGGACGACTAATGGCATGTCTACGAATAGCGGCGAGCAAACGTAAAAGTAAAGAGCACTCCCCAAATGATGGTTCAAAGCCAAAACAGCGCAGCTACGGTATTAAGAGGAAAGCATTTATAGCATCTCAGTCATTCCAGTGGTCATACAGTGAAAGCAAAAATACATTTACAAAACAACCCACACAGAACGCGAATTTTACACTCTCCCCCAACAAATTGAGTTACACAAATCGTTGTACAATCAATTGAATTCGCCAAAAATATAAATTAGTGTTCGTTTGGATCCTCAGTTTCCTCTTCCTTGTGGCACTGGCATATTCTAGTTGTGACGTCATCAAATTGTTGCCGTGGTACCTCATCATCTGCGGGCAGGACCAAGCACAGTTTGTGAATCAAACAAAGGAACTGCGATCCTCGGGACTTAAAATTCACAGTTTGAAATCAACCGACTCATCGGAGGAGCGGTTTCTTGAATGACAAAAGATGTGTCGACTCTTTTATCATATTGTGCAATTTCTTCTGGTGACAAAATTTTCTTCTCGAACCGACCAGGCCAGTTCTCCGGAGTTTGCAAAAGAAATTCCGGGCCAGTAAACCATAAATTGCTCTTTACCAACGCATCAGTGGTGGCTCCTCGGGAAACAAAATCTGCTGGATTCTGTTTTGTAGGAACATGTTTCCAGTTATCAACACACGTATGTTTTGATATCAGTGACAAGCGACGAGACACAAACAAAGGGAAACGTTTAGTGTCGTTCTGGAGACTTTGAATAACGATCGACAAATCGGACCAAAAAATTGACGGTCGCAGTTGTAGTGCTAATTCCTTTCTGAGTAGCTGATCCATTTTTACTGCAGAAACAGCAGCCATTAGCTCCAAACGTGGAACCAATTCTTCAGCTTTGGGTGACAAATGAGACTTCGCCATCATCAGGACGCAAGTGAGCATTTCCATAACTATCTAGAGTTCGTAGGTAGCAAACAGCTTCATAAGCGTGCTTGGAAGCATCTGCAAAAAAATGCAGCTGGCATCGCTCTGAATTCGAAAATTTTAATCCAATGAAAAACCGGCCGTTAGCTCAGTTGCTAAGCGCACGCTATCGGTACGGGAGGTCTGGGGTTCGATACCCGGGCCGGTCAAATCGGCACAGCGTCGCCAACGACTCGCCACCGTTGCGACGCTTCTTCGGAGCTGTGTTGCCCAGGCGCTAAGCCGCGGAGATGGGCCCCACAACTCGTTACATGCTTCGGCGTAATACGACGAGTATAATGAAGATTTTAGACCGGCCGTTAGCTCAGTTGCTAAGCGCACGCTCTCGGTGCGGGAGGGCTGGGGTTCGATTCCCGGACCGGTCAAATCGGCACAGAGCTGTGTTGCCCAGGCGCTAAGCCGCGGAGATGGGCCCCGCCACTCGTTACACGCTTCGGCGTAATACGGCGAGTATAATGAAGATTTGATTTTAATCCAATGAATCGGTGTATTCGGACGCTTTGAAGTTGAGGCAAGGTTGATAGCCACTTTTCCCAGCGTCGCAATTCCTGTTCGGGAACTGGTTCATCCCACTCCAGCTCTTGCTGGCATAATTTACGTTAAATCATGCGCGCTTCCAAAATTATTGGATAAACAAATCCAAGCGGGTCAAATAATGAATTCATAGTTGATAGCATGCCACGACGGGTTCTCGGTTTCATAGTCATGGCAGTGGTAAATTCAAATTCATCAGTAACAACATCCCAATTAACTCCTCGAGCACGCTCGTGGAGGTGACTGTCTAAGGACGCAACCTTTAATGATTTAGAGCGCTCTTCTTGCGGTACAGAGTCAATCACTCTCAGGGAATTTGACAGCCATTTTGTCAAGCGAAAACCCGCCTTAGACAGCAGAGACTGCAACTGTTCAATTAACTGGATGCCATCATCAGAATCAGAAACCGAACGTAATAGATCATCGACGTAAAAGTTTCTTTCGACGGTTGTTGCCACATGAGGCTCAAAGTTTGATCCAAATTCTTCGGCTGTTTGACTTAAACAAAATGAAACACAGCTTGGTGAGGAGACAGATCCAAAAAGATGGATGCGCATACGGTGAGGCACAGCTTGTTTGGTCAAATACCCATTGGGCCACCACAAAAACCAGAGGCCGTCACGGTCTTTTTGAGCGACTCTAATCTGATGAAACATTGCCTCAATGTCAGCAATGATTGCAATTTTTTCTTTTCTAAATCGGGTAAGAACTCCGACTAGACTGTTGACTAAGTCAGGGCCCTGCATCAAGACTTGATTTAAAGAAACCCAATTGTAAGTAGCCGCACAGTCATACACAATCCTTAACTTTTCCGATTTGTGCACGTTGAGAACAGGATGGTGGGGAATGTACCAAATCCTATTCTTGGTGTCAAGTTCGTCGGAGGGAATCTTTTCTGCATACTCTTTTTCTATCATCACTGCCATCTGCTCAGTATATTTTTGATGCATCTCTTTGTTGTTAAGCAGACGCTTCTTTAAACCTTTCAGACGCTTCTCGGCCATGACACATTTATTCGGAAGACACTGATGATCGTGGCGCCAAGGCAACGGGAGTTCATAATGGCCATCTACCAATTTCACGGAATCTTTCATCAAGGCATAAGTTCTTCGATCTTCAGCAGACAAAGTTTTAATCACGTCCAAGTTCTTAATATTCTCATCGACAGTATTAGGTCTCAGGTCACTCTCGTCTTTCAAAAACATAGCTTGTTCCAAATTAAATGGCTCCATGTGTTTTTCCGCTATAAAATGACAGATAAATTTATCAGAAGGCGAGAGGTCAAAGGATGGCCCAAAAAGTGACTAGCCTAGCGGCGAACGAATCAAATCCGGGCAGCCATCCGGTCCCCTGCGACTACCATCCACGCGAAAAACTTCTGGTACATTCGCTCCTATTTGCAACTGCACAGTGCCATCGCTTATTTTGGAAAGAGGTACATTCTTTAGATATTTATGTCTCTTCACTATGCTCTTGTTCGGGATTGTATTCGGTTTTACCGGTATTTCATCTACAGCGATGACTTCAGTCAAATGAATCACTTCACCACCGCTATCTAGCGCTTGAACAGACAGATTAAGAGAATGTATTCACAGTCTGCGGAGAAGTAAGCGTTTGTATATTTATTACTTTAGGTGTGCCAGCCACGTTAAGTTTATCGGCCAGAGATTTTTCACAAAATGTTGAAGTTGATCCCTGATCCAGAAAGGCATAAGTAGAGATTTCTTGATCTTCATATTTGACGTTTACCGGCACCACATTTAAACAGACGTTAGTCGAGGAAGTTTGAAAAACTTCTTGCTGTACAGCGGCGCTAGCGGTTGTTTCCGTGCTGCTACCGATCATGGGTTGTTTCATCTCAATGTTGGGAGCTTTATTGCTTGAAGTAGAAGGGGCTGGCTTAATTCGATGTAGCAAAGAATGGTGAAGCGTACCAGTGCAGTTTTGCACAGACCATTTTGCAGTAGATTTTCATTCTCTTGCCGTATGGTTGGCTTTCAAACACTTAAAGCATAAACCATTTGCACGTACAACATCCAGACGCTCCTGATAATTCATGTTCTTGAACACATTACAAGAACTCGGACCACCTAGATGCTTTTTTGAGCAGCAAGCGCAATTCTTAAAAGAAGGTTCACTTGCAACGCCCTCAGTTCCTTCGCGGTTTTTGAAGGATAACCTTTGTAGAAGACGGAACTGCAGCCATACAACGCTCTCTCTTAGACGATTTTTTCTCCGGAGCAGGTTTCGAGTAAGGAGAGCCATGCATATAAACGGCTTTATCAACCATCGAATCTAACACTCGACTTTGTTCATTAACAAAGGCAGCCAAATCGGTAAATCTAGCTCTATCGCCTGTGCGCCGCTCAATTTCCACAGACGTCTTTACCCACTCAAACCTCAGCTCATTCGGCAGCTTTTTGCACACATGCCAGCATGACATCCATAGAGTCTAGAGTGGAGTATCGCAGTGGATGCTCAAGGCAAGTACAGCATTTATTTAACAAAATAGAAAGCTTGTTAAGCCCTTCGGAGTCAAAATTTCTTACCTTCGAACTTCTTTATTTCTATTCGGGGCAAAGGACGATCACAATATTCCAGAGCTGAATACACTACACCAGGGTTTACAGAGGTAACTCTTGGTATCTCGGGTATGCCAGAAAAGACAGGTTCATCTTGCTTCACATTATCGGGGTGAGAAACGACCGGTGGTGTTGCAGCATTAGGAAATCGGGTTGGTGATCTCTTATTCAAATTTCGAGTAAGTTGAGGTAATTTCGGGGAAAATTCATTGACAGGAGGCTTGTTCAATGCTTGATTTTGACCTGGGGGTTGAAGAAGAACAGCGTTAACAGAAAGAGATTGAAAGTTTCTAATAGTTTGATTTTCAAGGTTATCAGCGACTGGGTGTGGGAAGTTAGGTAAAGAAGAAGACAAAGCATTTGGAACACTACGAGATTCAGGAAACATAGGGACTTCATGACGAGGCATAGACTCCACTATATTTCGTTCGGGTGCTGACATTGGACGCTCATCCAAAGGAAATTTTACAGAACCTATACGGGCTTCATCAACATCGAGGACGGGATCTTCCAGTGGAATTGAATTTTGTGGCTGGGGTTGTGCATCTAAACTATCAACCACCATTTCTGCTTCTTCGTTTTCCTCTTCTTTCCAAGTGTTCACTTCCGCTTGTGCAAGTTCCACATCGTGCTTCTTTTCACGCAAGGATCTTTTAGCTTCTTCTTCAGTCTCTTGTAACTCAAGCTCGGCTTCGCGCTCTGCTTGTGCTGCACGCTCTTGAGCTCTTTCCGCACGCATTCTTGCTCGGTGCCTGGTTTCATGCACACGCTCGTCTTCGTGTTTCTTGGCTTGCGCAGCCAGTCGAAGCTTTACCAAGCTCCTTTGCTTTTCGCTTCGAACAGAGCTCGATTTGCTTCTCGAACAATTTGAAGCGGGACCTTTATTTAGAAAAATACAAAACTCTGTCGGAGAACTCGGGCAAAGTAGCGATTTAAGCCAGGAACCAACATGTTCATCAAATTCACGTTTGGCGGCATTTAAAGCAATGAGTGTACAATTGATACGAGGAATGCATTGCGTGTTATCAAACTCAGACGAAAGGCCGACTTCTTTTAATAGATCAGCAAAAGTGCTATTGACTTCAGATAGAAGAGCGCGTAATGCCTCAGCATTTTCCTTTCTGGTCATTGACTCTTCAGCTCGTAAGTACAAAGCTTGCAGACGACTATACAGAGCAGTAATAGCGTAAGATTCCATGACAAGCTTTCAAGTTGAAATCGTAAAATTTCATCAAGATAAAGCACCAGCACGACGGGGGACGGGGCAAAAATTTAACAACAGCGTTAGTCACGATGCAACACAAGACTCACCAAACTTGATGTCGGAAACCAACCAAGTCGGGCAGCAAACTTGTACCAAAACTGAAAACCATGTAAAAACAGCTCTAAAAAACGCGTTGGCGACCTCGAGCTGTTCATACAGACGGGGTCGGGGGATCGGGAATTTGAAGGCTCAAAGCGATGTCTGAATACTTGCTTTACTCGGGGAAAAATACCACGCCAGTGCGTATAATTGGTGTTTAGTCCCAAATATATTGGGGTTAAAGCAATGAAGCAATGAAGCAGTTTTCTAAAAATTAAAACCAAACATAAACAAAGAGAAAATAACTATTACGTCAGCGTTAACAGATTTCATTTAGTTTGATTACCTTCAACTACAAAACCAAAGCTAACTAACAATAATTATGCCCGAGTAAATCTTGCCAAAAATAACCTCTAGAACTGTTTAAAAACACCGATATGCGTCAATATAGAAAATATTAATCATTAATTAGTAATTTAAACATAAAATTTAGCATGTCTCATAGCAATAGAAATACGGCTATTTCATCAACACAATACAAATTTACCAAATTAATCGAGGGAAGTAATAAAACAAAACACATTAGTTTTTTATCGATCGCAGCCAACAAATCACAATCACAACGATCGGGATCGGGTTGGATACTCCAAAATTATAATCCAAAATACACTTCAGCTTCAAGCTTCAGTATAATAACGCTGTACTGCATGCACACTGTTTCATCGTAATTAACAACTGTATGAACTATTCGTTCTTATTCGAATAGAATCAAGCGTTAATATAGTGTAATCATAACATTAACAATAATACCGTAGAGCAAGACAGCGCTGTTTCTGGCTATTAGCATTCATCAGCCGCCCTCAGGTAAGAAACATTCATCTTCCAGGACGAATTATCTTGCCAAGAGGAAGTCGTCATGACTTCCCGTCCGGTAGGTCAGGAAGGACATTGCTTTTTAGTTGTTGATTAATATTAATAATAATTTCTGCGTCTAGAATTTCTTAATACTTAACTGATTAAACGTACACTTTTTCTTAATTAATAAAAATCACATGAAATACTTCAAAAATCTCAGCACAACTGCAGTCTATTGCTCTTTTGCGCGTAAAGCGCTCTAGTACACTACAGACAAGTAACTGGACGACTAATGGCATGTCTACGAATAGCGGCGAGCGAATGTAAAAGTAAAGAGCACTCCCCAAATGATGGTTCAAAGCCAAAACAGCGCAGCTACGGTATTAAAAGAAAACAATTTATAGCATCTAAGTCATTCCAGTGATCATACAGCGAAAGCAAAAATACATTTACAAAACAACCCACACAGAACGCGAATTTTACAACACTCATGGCCACAAGTCAGAAAAGGAACATAGATCGATCTAAAAATGGATAGCTTTGCCCTGGTGCCAGCTCCCGTTTTAGCACCACAGATCGGCGGAGCTGGCGCATTACTGCACTTGCTTTTCCGATGCGGATATCCAATTCGCTATTTCGTCTGCCATCACTCGTAAATGGGACGCCGAGGTACCTGAATTTCTCGGACTGTTTTACTGGAACTCCGACAATTTCGAGAGAGAGCACTGTTTTGGTTGTCTGGACAGGCGCATAGTTTCCGTTTTTGTCGTTCTGATTTTTATTCGGGCCACAGAGCATGCATCTGAAAACCTGTCAAGAGCTTGCTGAAGACCATTTTGGGTTGAATCGAGTAGCACAAGTTCATCTGCAAATAATAGACGTTGTGCAGTGCAATCACCGATCTTTACTCCGCCACAAGACTCACTTAACTATTCTATCCATATAAATATGGAACAGAATAGGTGAAAGAGAGCAGCCTAGTTACCGTAGTCCCACACTTACTCTGAAAGGTATCGTCGTTGCTTTGTCAACACGAACACTGACCTCGAAATGCATGTAGAGTGACTTAATAGCAGTTAGTAACTGGCCACTAATGCCATACTGTAACAGCATCGCCCAAAGCTTGTCTCTAGCAATGCAATCATATGCTCTTTCAACATCAACAAAACATGCATTCTAGATTGACGTTTTCGGGACGAGCTGTACATCAGTCAATCATGTGTTTGAGCTGATTTATGTCTACAAGCAAGCCCTTGCGGCAACCTGCAGCATCTGAAATAATTTGAAAAACATCTATTGATTTGTTTTCATCTTTGCAAGCTATAGTTTGATTTATGACTTCCGCAAGAAACGCGACGAAGTAAATAGGATTCCCAAACATAATATTGCTTGAGAAGTCAACCTCATTCGTATGCTCAGATTCGATGTTATTTGCTTCATGCGTCTCTTTAAAATTCACTGAAACATGTGGTGGGGGTCTGTACACGTGCTATCTGCTGACTTACGTAATTACCGTTTTCGTGTCTTCACGTAATCAGCGCTTTTGGTATCTGTACCATGAGAACAGTGATAGAGTCGAGTACTCAACTTCCGAGTACGAGTACCGCAAAAAACTTCGAGTACGAATACAAGTACTGATATTGAAAAATGTACTCGAGTACGAGTACCGTAAAAAAGTTCGAGTACAAGTACGAGTACTTTTACAAATTTCGCAGAAGAACAATTTTTAAGTTGTAACAGCTCAAAGTTTGTCGCAAAAACATAAACGAATACGTTTTTTAAATGTTTGGGATGTTCAGAAGGCGCATCAATTTACGGGTTTTATTGGCTGTAGTTTGCTATTGAAAGTTCATCTTGTTTGTTAGTTTGTTACTTCTAGCGAAAGCCAAATGTACTCGTGTACTCGGCGCTTTTTTTGACCGAGTGCCGAGTGCATTGACCTTCGAGTACGAGTAGGCTACTAACCGAGTACCACGGGTTGCGAGTGCGAGTACCCCAAAAGTGGTACTCGAGTAGCATTCGAGTACGAGTGCAGTACTTGAGTACTCCATCACTGCTTGAGACCAGCTGAATTGCTAAATGCTATCAGAAGCCGCCCTCTTGTCATTCTAAGTCGCAGTCAGACTGTCGAACAACAGTCGGGTAACCGCCGAGAAAGCAGTTAGTTATACTTGTTACTAACAGTTAATTCGCCAATCTGGCACTAAAAACACTGATAAAAAAACGTTTCGACAGTATAAACTACCTGCCTTCGATCAGGGTACAAAAAAGCAATAAAGACGAGTCAGCACTTTAAATACAACAAAGTCACGTGTTTAGAACAAAAACAAAGTCCTGTGATTAAATTTAAATGCACCAGTTGAAACATCAAAACCAAGTAGATCAGCAGGACATCGCTGCGTCATAGCAATGCCAGAAACCAAATTAATTAACAACGCAACTATGAAGCTTCTCGTGCAGAACTGGAACGAACAATTGGAGTGAACAAATCTTGATATACATGAGGAAACGCTACAGAACCTCTGTCATTTAAACAATTATTTTGCGAGTTAATAAAATATGATTCGATAAATTTTCGTTTAGCATAATCATTTTCAAGGTAAAGATTTCAGGATTTTCCCAGTCAATTTCATGTTCCGATTGTATGGCGTGTTTTGATAATGCTGTTGATTCCCGTTTCATAAGTCTGACGTCACGCATATGTTCTTTTTTCCTGGTGACAAACCAACGCTTTGTTTCTCCAATACAACATAATGCCAAATTAGCAAATTAACTGTTCTTAACATTTACTGGCCGCATCAAAATATGTATACTTGTTACTGGTTAGTTATTTTTGCCGGTTGAGAAAGAAGCACTGCAGTAGATGTGGATTTCATTCGTTTCACGAAGGAAGTGTTTTTTGAGCTCCGAAGAAACAGAAAATTTTGACGGTTTGTATTACAGCAGCAAACCAAAAAGGTTTTAAACGTTAAAAGATTAGCTATTTAGAGCAAATATTTTCTTCTAATGTTACAGCAGGTACAACGTAAGCGTTTTTTTTATTTTTATTTTTTTATTTTTGGTATACCGGTGCCGGTATATCTTTAGCTCGGTGAGAACTTCGCCCGAGCGAATGTCGTCATCGAGCGACCATTCTGGTGATGACGGTTTTACACTTGTCAAAAGCAAGAAAAACTTAAAGCGAAAATCAACCAAACATAATTCGAAATCGTAACGGAAATTAGATAATAAATTGCAAAACTAGCAATCAAATAAAAATCTTGCTTAATCTCAAATATTTGTGCGATTCAAATACTCAAAATTCTATTGCAATAAAATCCTCAATCGTTAATCTACCAGGAGCCAAAGAAGTCCTTTATGGTGTGTTGCCTACGGTCAACCTTGGACTGCTTTTAAGTCCTTGACCCCAACACGGGACGTCCTCTGACGACTTTAGTCTCAACTACTCCTTCTCTTTTTCCAGTTGAAACGCGTTTATTGCCTTTCGATTAACAAGACACTCTTTTGAACGTATAAGGTCTCAAGTCAAGCACGAAAGTCTTCTCGTTGATCCGGTTTTACCTCATAAACGGTTTCTAAATACACAAACATTCAAATAAACAACTCCCCAAAACGCTAAATCGCTCAAAAAGAAAAAAACATTACCTTAACTGTTTAAAGTCAGGATTCATATGTGCGTCGCTGCAACTTCCAATTTCAACGTTAAAATACACTGGTACGCTTAGCATCTATTAAAACACTTCAAATCGGAGGCTTCTTACACTTCAATTAAAATTTCTAAAAGCTAAAAGAAATAACATTTTAATCAAACTGTTCCTATTCTCTGTAACTTCAACTTCATAAAAACACTGCATTACTGGTAAGTAAAATATACAGCCTCCTAAACAGCTTCACTGCTAAAGTTGAGACGCAAACTCAAAAGTGGCACAGGTTCGGTAGAACTTAGTGCAGTCAACCGCATGTACAACAATTTGCAGTAATTGCCTAGTTGCAGTGCGTGATTACTCATACATTGCGGAAGAGAACAGGGTGTGATCATCACGTGATTTAGTACTAAGAAAAAACAAATACTCGAGTTCAAAACTCGGGTGGAGAAAAGACGAACCTTTCAGCATTTATAGTGAGCAGTGTAGAACAACACAAGTGCAGGCAACGTACTTGAATATACAATATTTAACATGGTGTTCCTTTGGACATAACTGGCAATGAGCTACTAATGTGTTTAAAAGAGCAAGGTGTCTCCTGCGTCGAACGTTTTGTCAATAAATCCATCATTGATCACAAGCCTGTTCCTGCCGATACCAAAACGGTGCTACTGCAATTTGACAGTACGACTTTACCCCGCACCGTTGACATCGGTTATATGCGCTTTAACATCAAGCAATATATTCCGCCATCTTTGCGATGTTATAAGTGTAATCGCTTTGGCCATATCTTGGCAAATTGCCGAAGTAAAGAAAGATGTTCAAAGTGTGGCGGTGAACATAAATTTAACAACTGTGAAGCATCAACAATGAAATGTGTAAACTGCAATGGCAACCACACTGCTGCCAGTAAGAGTTACGCAAGGTACCAAGAAGAGATACAAGTGCTGAAAATTAAAAATGAGAAAAAAATTACTTACCTTGAAGCTGCTAAGCAGTACAGTGAGCGAACCAGCGGGCCAACTGATAATGCAAATGCTATCCAATTCAATAATAACAACCGTCACACCGATGAATTTTCTCCTCTGCCTACTGATCACGCCTTACCAACGCACTGCGCTATTACGAATAAGGACCGAACAATGCATTTGGGCCCAACAGTGTCCACCAAAGTGATGACTACGAAAAAAAAAAAATTTAGCTTGATGTGGAATGGGATGAACTTTTTTATATATAAAACGAAAATGGGGTTGATTTTTAATTTTGTTAAAAAAAAAGGTCCCCCACCAAACGACTTTTTTCCACCCCATTTTTCATTTTTTGGCCATCTTCTGCCAACTGTAAGTTATTGCAGAAAATTATGCACTGATAAGTTTATGAGGACGATGCTCCTTGTCATTTGACGGCTTTTAAAAAAAATTTGTTCAAAACAGACAATCAGGGCCGGAGATATAAGCAATTTGGTGTTCAAATATCAAACATCGCCCTCCAGTGGAGGAATTGAATATTAACTGTTTCATAGAGTACTGGAACGATTTAAATAATTTTTAATGGTGGTTACCCATTTTAGCGATGAGAAGTTCGTTTATCCACTCAGATAAGAGGTAATTTCTGCCACTAGGTGGCAGCAGCACCGTTTCTTTTCTTTTGCAGTTTATTGGTAAAATAATCTAATAACTGCGGAGTATACAGCTGATCAAAAAAGTGCTAAATAACAAAGTTAGAGCGTATCATATTCACTTCAGCACATCAGTAAACCCGACAGCCTGTTTCACTAGGTAGGATTCGTCAGGGGTATCTTATTCAAATAGAAACGTATCTAAAAATACCCAATTTTTTTGGGCTTCTATATTTGTTTAAATCATTACGGCATTCTGTGATTAAAAATGTCTTTTCATAAATTTGGAACATCTGCAGAGTCGTCCAAAAGTTTGCCGAAATCTAGGTTCAACAAATGCAATCTACTGCCTTCAATAAGAGTTTTATGCAAATGCGTTCGGCTATCGGTACCATAAAAAATCAAATTTTAAGTCAATAGCGAGTGTTGATGGAACATGAGAAGCAAAAGCTAAAAAATCTCGTCAGCTATACTTTGCACAACCAATCCAGGCTAGAGTCATTCCAGACTGTAAGGACTCATTGTTACAGTGCCAACCTAAACTTTTCAGCTTCATTTCTTTTCTAGGGGTTTCTTTCCTATTAGTAGGCGACTAGCGAGAAACAAAAACTTCCAGTAAAAAAGTCTTTTAAGTCTAACCCACAACTAATTTACCGGTAGCCTCACTATTCAGTACAGGCCCATAGGGTAACCCAATCATTTGCAGCTGCATACGCGCTTCGACCCTGCTATGGTCTGATCTGTGCAGCATAGCAACCTCCCATCCCTTTAAAAAAAATTCCTCACTTTTAAAAGAACTACAAACCCTAATTTTATCCTCTACTGATTCTTTTCAAGGTAAAGCGTTGAAAATGGAAAAATTAAGAGAATGATACAGGTAGTCTTTAGGTTAAGATATCACAAGGGTCCCTCAAAAAATCGAAAAAGCTATAAATGATTGCTTAGTCCCAACATCATTCTCCCGGAAAGTTAAAAAAACTAAAAAATGCCACAACTCCATCCAAATTTCTGTTTACAGGATCCAGTAAGAGGACACAATTTTCAGAACTGGCAAAACAAAACTCCAATGTCACCATAATGGAAGTGTAGTTCAATGGGTATTCCTGCATTCTGCACGTCTTTGATTTGCATTTGCAAACCCAGCCAACAACAAAGCCCATCAGTCTGTCAGGGTTAAAATAGGTACAACAATCGATTAGTTCATAATAAAGAAGAACCAACTTTTGTCTTCTCACAGTCACTTGCTCAGACAGCCCTCGTTAAGAAGCCCTGATCACATGAAGGATCTTCTACTATGAAGTCATTTTTCCACGTAATATTGGAGTGCTATCTTTTAATGAAATGAAAAATAGTACTCCCCCATACAGGTAAAAAACTGAGAATCGAACCATCCAATTCGTAACATCAATTGTAAGTTTGATGAAAAAATTGCATTGCTGAAAGAGCGGTGAAATTAATGGAAGAGCTGCATAAAAAGTGTACTAATGAAAAATATCTCACTCTTAAACTTCTATCGTGCAGCAAGCTATCTTAATAACAAGTTTTTAGTGTTTTGAAGGTGAACTGTGATGGTTTTAAATTTCTGTTGTGGGCAAGTTTTTGTATCTGAAAATTTGAATGCACAAGTTAAGTTTTCTTTCAATAGATTTGGTAGTCGCTATCGTGATGTGTGTTCCTATTGATGAGGGAGAAATGAAAACATTTGAAAAGTCACGCATGTACAGTAGGAAGCATATTCATTAAAAACTAACAAATGATGCTGCTGCCACCTAGTGGCAGAAATTACCTCTTATCTGAGTGGATAAACGAACTCCTCATCGCTAAAATGGGTAACCACCATTAAAAATTATTTAAATCGTTCCAGTACTCTATGAAACAGTTAATATTCAATTCCTCCACTGGAGGGCGATGTTTGATATTTGAACACCAAATTGCTTATATCTCCGGCCCTGATTGTCTGTTTTGAACAAATTTTTTTTAAAAGCCGTCAAATGACAAGGAGCATCGTCCTCATAAACTTATCAGTGCATAATTTTCTGCAATAACTTACAGTTGGCAGAAGATGGCCAAAAAATGAAAAATGGGGTGGAAAAAAGTCGTTTGGTGGGGGACCTTTTTTTTTAACAAAATTAAAAATCAACCCCATTTTCGTTTTATATATAAAAAAGTTCATCCCATTCCACGTCAGGAGTTTTGAAATTCCCAAAAAACTTTTTTAGTCATCACCCTAGTGTCCACGTCACAAGAAAACAACGATATACAAACCCAAGTAACGAATGAAATTCACCTTTCCAGCAACTTTATGCTTGGAAACCCAATTTATTTTCTGGCCTTTTTAACAGAAGTTATAAACCAAACAATTACAGCTGCAAAAGCTGACAAAAATATAAACATTTATGAAATAATTTCGGAATCCACAGGCAAACGGATGGGGATCCCCATCGATATTGATCAGCTCAAATTTTTGATTTAATGGCTTTACAAATTTTGCTGTGGAATTGCAGGTCTGTTCAAAACAAAATTCCAGAACTTAAATCCTAATTGGCCACGTTGGCAAAATTACCCCATATTTTATGATATTTTATGTTTGCAGGAAACTTATTTAACAGGAAACATTACACCGGTTTTAGCAGGACATAAATTTATACGAAAGGATCGATCAAATGGTAAGAGAGGTGGCGGCATTTGCATATGTATTAAGCTAAGCATCCCCTTTTCGGAAGTAGTTATCACTGATTCTCAAAATGACATGAAATCCATGGCTATCAAAGTAAGTGATATTGCAGTATTAAATGTATACAACCCTCCTACAAATTTAGTTGACAACAATGTTTTACATTTTGTCACAAAATTCCGTAAAGTTATTATTTGCGATGACTTCAATGCTCACCACAAACTGTGGAATGCGGAATCACCTAACATCAACGGCCACCGGCTGTTCGATTTTATTGAACAAAATGATTATTCTGTTATGAACACCGATCAGCCAACTCATATGACCTTAAATGCAGAACTAAATTGTTCGCTGATTGATCTGACATTATGCTCTCCTACAATTTCGCACAAATGCCACGTGGAAGTCTCTGGTAAGTTCTTAAGCAGCGATCATTGTTTAATTTTTCTCCAGGTTAATTCAGCTTCAGACGCATCACCATCTGAATGGACATCACGCTGGTCTTTCACTCGTGCTGACTGGATATCATTTTATCATTTGTGCAATGCTGAAATAACCATGAATTTATTTTCTACCAACACTCAACTTTTTTATTACAGGTTAACTTCGACCATTTCTTCTTTTGCAGAGAGAACTATCCCCAGAACCAAACAATACAATAAGGTATCAGTTTCGTGGTGGAACAAATCTTGTCAAATTGCTATTAACAACAAAAGACATGCTTTAAATAGCTTGTTGAAAACACGTCACCCTTCTGACATCAAAATTTTTAAACGAACCCGAGGTAAGGCAAAGAAAATTTTAAATGCAGCAAAGCAATCTTGTTGGGAAAATTACTACTCCTCTATCTACTCGAATGCTAAACTTGGTCAGGTATGGTCAACCATTCGAAGATTCACCGGGCAACAAACCTCATCTCATTTTGCTTCTTTGCAGCAACACGGCATAACAAATTCCAATAACCAGCAAAGAGCAAATATGCTGGCTAACAGAGCTGGAACGAGGACCGAACCTACCGAGACCGAGACGAGACATCATAGCTTCAAGACCGAGACGAGACATCATAGCTTCGAGACCGAGACGAGACGAGACTTTAAAGTTACGAGACACGAGACGAGACACGAGACTTCATGTGCCAAAAATTAGAAAATATAAAAACGATAGTAATATTCTGGAGTATGGGCTCTACTAAGCCAAGTTATTGAAATAACTTTATAGCAAAATGACATTAGCAAAAACAAATGAAGCAATGAAGCCGTCGCGGTTATGAACTGATGTAGCCTATTATAAATTTGCTGTTGGTCATATCCTTTTAACGAATACAATTAGTGATTCAACGAGTTCACCATAATAACAACGAAACAGCTTATTATCACAGAAGATTTAAGTCCTTGTAGCTTGCAAGGCAAGCAATACCTCTCGAAGACGATTACACGGCCCAATATTCTTTTTTAATCTAACGAAAAAGATGTCAAGAAAACTTTAAACAAAGAGTCATTGGCAGGCTATGTTGGTCTAGACCAGGGATGTCGGCATTGCAGCCCACTATCCTCTGTTAAAACAATTTTTTAGCAAGTATATCAAGTATTGAGCACGAGAGTGTTCATGAAATTTAATCAAAATACTTTATATTTGATAAATAATTAATTAATTAAAATCAACATTTTAAAGTCATTGTGACACAATGCATTTATGAAAATCTTTCTGGTTAATAACTTTCTCATAAAAAGAGCTAGCTCAAATCTGGAAGCACTTCCCGTGTCGATAACCAAATTTTCTGCAACTGTAATCCCTGCACTTTTTTCGATTTGAAGCCTTTTTGGGCCTGGACAACTTTGAATAATCTTTTAATAGCTGTTGTAAACCAGACGAGAAAAGCATCTTTCATAGGGAACAAATTTGTAGAAATCTTAATTTTATGACATATGACACGTTACTCTCTTGAAATTTTTTTGATTTGACACACCGTTTGCCCATAAAAAATATATAAATTTTTTAGACGTGGCTAGCGGTCGTTATGTCTTTGAGTGAAGGCCATATTGTTAAAAGTTAAAACTGAACTAACATTATTGGATTAATTATTACATTAATTAATTATATTAATGGATTTTTAAATTTTCTTTCTTAAAAAAGACGCATTTTCAGCAAAATGCGGCTCAGTACAAGGCCTACCTATCAATGGTTAATTTTTTTTTTTTTTAGAACTATAATATGAAATATTGGACTTCTGGTCGCTTTGCGGCCCAGTTAAATATTTAATTTTGCAATGGGTCCCTAATAAATCAAAAGGTTAGACATCCCTGGTCTAGAGTAGATTACCATCGAATGCATGTGCTTAGTGGTTGAAATAGACCAGTTTTCATATATGCTGCTCACAAAAAGAAAGCAAAAGCCTGCGATTCTGCAGGCCTGACCAACAAAGCAAAATGATCTAAACAAAATGTGGCCAAATGTTTTTGCAAAGTGCGAAATCACGCACAATGTTGTGCTTTGAATACATCGGGTAAGTACCGTTGTTGCTTCCATATCAAAGACCTGAATGCTGTTTCAAATCCAAAGTTTTTTCATGTCTCGATCGAGACATGACCATTTTCCGAGACTTTCAAGGTTCGAGACCGAGGCGAGACATTGGCATAGCGAGACCGAGACGAGACCGAGACACTCAAAAACGTGTCTCGAGACCGAGACACGTCTCGAGAAATCCAGCTCTGCTGGCTAATCAGATTCAAACAACCAGCAGCTATGAAAATTTTACTTACAAATTTCAGAACAATCTTCAATCGGTTTCTCAACAGCTACACCAGCAATTAAACCATTGCACTTACAAGAAAATGGAATTTAATGCTCCGTTTATTATGAAGGACCTTGAACAGGCTTTAGCAAAATCTAATAATTCCGCGGTTGGTAATGACAAGCTCAACTGCGAGATGCTCAAGCACATGCCTTATCATTGCTTGCAAATTTTATTACTTTTATTCAACAGGATATGGTTTACAGGTGAGATACCTTCCGAATGGTTACATTCGGTGGTTGTTCCAGTGTACAAACCGAATAAGCCTGCTAATTTACCGCAATCTTATAGACCGATTTTGCTTACCAGTCATATTTGTAAAATAATGGAAAGAATGGTTGCGGTAAGACTCCGATGGTAGTTGGAGAAAAACAGGATTTTGAGTAATAATCAGCCTGCGTTTTGTGAACGCAGACGACCATTTGACCACCTTTTAAATTTACACGATGTCATTTATAAGTAGGACCATTTTCTTTTTGACCTAAAAAAATATATATTTGACTTTATTTTAGTAAAATTTTGACTTTATTTTGACTTAACCGCTTCCGCGTATTATTTATGTCTTGTTGCACTTTATTAATTAAATATGTTTTATAATCTGCAATTTACATAAGTTTTTAAAGAAAAAGGTAGCCTACTTCGAACATTTTCTCAATTACGCAGTGTTGAAGCTAATGCAACAAAGCGACGCGTGACCTTAAAACCTAGGATAACGAGCCATTGTGTGTACCGGTATCAATTAGTGTGTAATACAAAAATTGCGTTGCTATCGCAACTGTACTGTACACTAGCAGTATGTCTATGATTTTTTTAACGAACGCCACGCAGTATAATTACAAGGACGTTTTATTGTAATACAGCATTATATATTTTTTACATTCTTAACATCAAAATATCTGTCTTTTCTCAGTAATTTATTGAGCATAGAAAACGACCTCTCAACAGCAGCAGAGGTAGGCTGGGCTTTTTGCAATAGTGCGTAGCTTGTTGGGTCAATTGTCAAGTTGGTACAGTTTATTATTGTTTCTAAATCAGAGTTGGATAGTCGTTTGTTAATGTAGTCTTTAATTGCGCAAGGATTATCATCGAATTGCATATTCTTCAGCAGTCCGTATGCTTTGGTTATTGTGCAGGCACTTCCTTCTAAAAACTCTACGTTGGCTGCTAGAGTCCGGTATTGATATATTTTAACCAAGTCCGACACCAAACCTTCCACATTGATAGCATCTTTTGCTGTGCTGACTAAGAGGCCTGCACTTGTCCAATTGTTGACAATGGTCCGAACAGCTGGAAGGTTCTCACTTATAATATAAGGCAGCTCTAAACCAAGTTGCCCATCTTGTAATTACAGGGTCAGAAGGAGATGGCAGACCAGCATCATGAAAATATTTCTTGCGATTTTTGTTTTTGATTGTTGCTGCCTTGATCGTTGCTATTACTTCATCAATATTTTAAAAATGAGCACGCACACGCATAGCGCAGTCATGTAGTAAGTGCGCAACGCAGGTGACATGCATCAAAGAAGGGTATAATTCCTTTAATGTCTTTCCAGCCGAAGACATGTACCGAGCAGCATCAGTCAAGAACAATGAAAAATTCTCGCGTTTTATTTCAAGTTGTCGCAATATGTCATCCACAGTGTGCTGAATAATACTGCTATTAGCATTACGACCGCAGTCAAGTGGATGGCAATTAACGAGGAATGTCTGATTTGGAGCATCTAAGCTGCCCACAAGCACACTAATATACTTTTGTTTAGCAACTTTTGCTTCATCCACAATCAAACAAATTGTTTTGTCACGAAGTAATTCTTGAATTTGTTCCTCTTTTTGGGATGCCAATTTAGCAACACATGCCCGGGCTGCAGTCTCCGAAGGCAATACTTTTCCCATTCTAGCAAACAGAGACTTTAAACAAGGATGGTTCAGTTTATGAAGTGGGATATCTGCAGCTAAGAATGAAGAAATAACCTGTTCCTTGAAGTTTACTTGATCGAAATGTAAAAAGGTTTGCTTACTTTGAGATTCGCTCTTCGTCTCCAATTTTCCTTGGTGTTGCTTACTTTTTCGGTGGCTTTCCACAAAAAACGTTTTGTCGCATTTGACTAACACGTCGCAAAGGTTGCATTGCAAGTCGCCGGCAGGAGTTGCCGAAAACTCTTCCGGATATTCCTGGCAAGTTTGCCTAACTTTCGCTATAGAAGATTTGGCTTGTTTTGGCATTCTTTGCTTTGCAAGCTACAACTTAAAAGACCACGACGTGTAAAGAGCGCAAGGCTTTTATAGGATTAGATTAATTGTCTAACAATTATGTATTTATGCATCAACAATGACGTTTCATGTATAATAAGTGCTATTTCCTTCTCAATTGCCACACGCATTATTGTGACGATAGTGCAAATATTGCAACTATTTCAAAAGTTTAAAATCAAATAAAACTGCGCATAAAATTTTAATAGCAGCTCAAAAATTTAAAAAATATAAATTCGTTCGTTTTTGTAAGGAAATTTTTTAATAAAGACAATTTTGACAAATTTTGACTTTATGCAAAATTTTGACTTTATTTTGATTTATAAAATCTACCAAAACAGACTCCTGAACACCTGAAACAAACGTTAGTACAAATTTTATCAAGTAACAAGGTCCTGAAAAAATTTTGACTTTATTGACTTTAGCGGGCCCTAAATCATAAGGCATTGGCTAACCAGAGATCAGTTCTGGCAGTGTTCCTTGACATTGAAAAGGACTTTGACATGGTGCACAAAGATACATTATTACTGAAGCTATTAAACATTGGCTTTCAAGGTTTTATGTTAAACTTTCTAAAATCTTTTCTATCATATCGTACTTTTCAGGTCAGAGTTTCATCAACGCGATCACATGTCAAAATTTTGCAAAATGGCGTTCCACAAGGCAGTGTATTAAGCCTGTTACTGTTCGCAGTGATGATTAACGATCTGCCATCCTGCTTCACTTCGTCAGCTGCTTTGTTTGCTGATGACTTGTGCTTATGGGAAGTAGGCTCTAATATACAACATTTGAATAAACTCACCCAAGCATCATTAAACAAAATACGGACTTGGTGGGAAATTAATGGCTTTAAAATTTCAGTCAATAAATCTGCTGCATTATTGTTCACGAAGAAACGAAAAAATAAAAATATATTGCTAATGCTTTACAATGAAGCATTGGCACTGAAAAAACAAGTAAAATACTAAGGTATTATTTTTCAGGAAAATGGACTATATTCTACGCATGCAAAATATGTTCAGGAAAACTGTTATAAACGCACTAACGTTCTTCGCATGTTGAAGGGATCCAACTGGGGAATGTCGAAAGACGCCCTCTTATCTCTTCACAGGGCGTTGATTCGACCAATAATAGAATATGGAATGGAAATCTACTTTAATTGTGCAGATTCCACACGTAAGCAAGTCGAAACTATTCAACATGTATGTCTACGAATATGTGCTGGTGCTTTACAAAGCACTACCATCGACTGCTTGCAACATTACTGCAATGAAATGTCCCTAAAAATTAAATTTTATCAATTGTGTTTATACTTCAGAGCCCACCTTTTTACTGTTACCGACCATCCCACTTCAGCTGTTATTATACACAGTTGGCAGGAAAGATGGCCAGACAATTATGCAAGGAGCGTTTTCACAGCACCAGCCTGACTTTTTTTTAACTTTGTTTAAAATAATGCGATAAAATAATGCACTTGAAAACTGGCGCTATCTACGATCACCACATTTGCATGAATACAGTTGCTCATTGAACGAAAAAAAAAAAAAAAAACTACAATCGCGCCTTTTGCCCACCGATGCAGATAGACAGTAATTATCAAATGCTACAGCTGTCTGGTATTTGGTACAAAGAGCTTGATAGCGTGTGCCAGCATGGTGCCAGTTTGAAAGCCTCTTTATTATGCAGGAAGAGAAAACGTGAACAAAATTCCGATTGTTTTCATATTTACACAACTTCATCAGTCTCAAGTTTTGCTTTACCGATTCGTGGTACAATCAGTCAAACCCAGCGGCAAAGCATTGAACAAGCAAGGGCGAAGTCTATCATAGATTTACTGTAATACAAAACAAGCGAACGGAACAAAAATTTGTTATAATTTAAATGTAGACTTACCATACGTTCCGGTTTAGCCGGGACAGTCCCGGTTTTAACGCCAGGTCCCGGCGTCCCGACCGGTCGGTCAAAATGTCCCGGATATTTAGACCATAATTAGTCCGATATACATGAGGCACCGTTTGAAAAAAACTATGCGTTTTGTGAACCGTGCTTAAAACATGGCTCACCAAACGCGTTTTTTTTTCTAAACGGCGAATTTGTCCGATAAATTATTTTGCGTGTGTTTTTTGGTCCGACTTAAA
Organism: Trididemnum miniatum; assembly: GCA_964006365.1. NCBI lineage: Eukaryota > Metazoa > Chordata > Ascidiacea > Aplousobranchia > Didemnidae > Trididemnum > Trididemnum miniatum. The sequence goes on from OZ023238.1 coordinate 7,413,406, forward strand.
GTACAATTTGTTCGATATATAAGTAGGATACTTCCGATATACACATATCGGACAAACTATGGTCTAAATAAGCTCATAAGCTCAAAAAACATGGTTCACAAAACGAATAGTTTTTTTCCCAGCGGCACCCCACAGAATAGGCGGAATAAAGCAAGAAACACGACAAAGTTTAGCTTTCTGGATCGCCTTCGTTCATTTCAGTTTATGTAAACTTTTCTGATGGTTATAACTTTGTTAGAGAGGAGGTCTTTAATATTTGTATGGTAGCAACAGCTAATAATCATGGAACATTTAACAAATTAACATTATTTGTTTGTATTAGTTTATTTACAAAATAACACACGGAAAACAAAATAAGCTGAACATTTTCGGAAAAATCGATAGTCCTTCATCAGAGCATGATCAAAAATGAGAAGTCAACGCAGGGCACACTAACATGAATGAAAAACAGAACAGCAAGGGTTATGACATATCAGGGCCGGCGCCAAGGAAGGCCAGGAGGCTGAGCCCCCAATCGAAATGCTTTGCCCCCTAATTAACAAGCTTACTATTTTTGAAGACAACGGCTTTTATACTTAATTTTAAACTTTGGCCCCCACTGATAAACACTTGACCACCCTAAATCGACTGCTCTGCCGCCGGTTCTGTGACATATTCCAAGGCTTCACAAAAGAAATGAACTATGAACGATCAAAACTACAAGAGCGGACAAATTTTTAGCACGTGATTTAAATTAGAGTAGTTACTATTTTTACAAAACAACAGCAATTCGGAAACGCATTTTTATTATAAAAAATGAAAATAAAATAAAATGAATTGTTGAAAGTGTTAACATACTTTTCGAAGAAAAGAACACCCATTATTATGACTGCTTTTTAAATTAAACAAACAAACAGCCAGTGGCGCTCCCAGGATATGACAAAGGGGGGAGGGGGCACAACTGGGGTCCGGGATGGAATCCTCAGCCGTCGAAAGCTAATAGAACCCTCAGCCGCGTCTGGGGGCGTACACAATTTTTTACGGTTTTCACATAAAAAAAAACACTCATTTTAGCATACTTTTTTATCGAAAAAGGGCAAGCAGTTAGTGCAGTCACTATGGATAACGCAAAAATATTTTCGCAGCTTATGTCTAAAAGCAGAAGAAGCTTGCCTAAAATAAGTGAAAGGAGGCTGTAATCATTATTTGTTTGAGAAATTATAGACTCAAAGTTACAGGGCCAAAGGGGCCTCCCCTGCTTGCGCTCATGCAAACAGCTATATGCTAATCATTAGCACTTCGTTCGCAATCGTTCCGGTTTGCAATTGCAAAAATATGGTAAGCCCATTTAAATGGAAAGTGGTGACTTTAATGAGTTTGCGTTGTTATATTGCAGTATTGTGCCAGACATGCTAAATTTTCTTCGAAAAAACGAATATTGTCATCCTCTCTGAAAATGCTAATAAATTTTCACGGATTACAAATAAGGATCTAAGAACAATTGGGAAAAAGTTTGGGTTTCACCCGCCTACTAAGTACAATTGGGAATAAGTTTGCTTTCACCCGCCTTGTCGTTGCGTATGGCTTTTCGTTATTGTTTTGCTGTAGGCTCTATACCGTAAAGCAGTTTTGTGGAGAACGGTCAAGGTGAACCCACAGCATGAGCATCAAATGTTTTTTGTGTCGGTGATCGCACTAGCAAAAACTGTAAATAGTATTCCTAACATAAAATTAAATAGTCAACCGAGTTTAAGGGGGGAACGGGGAGGGGGGGAACATGTCCCCCACTTTTTGAAGTGGGGGGGACATATTATCTTTTGTCCCCTCACTTTTTGTTACCAAAACATATAGCATTTATCGATGTACAATCACGCGTATACCGTCATTAGAGGCGTAAAAAATTTCCAAAGCAAAGCTTGGCCAACAAGCCGCTTCGCATAGACTATATTGATGTCAGTGACACAGCGAAGGCTTGGTCTACAACCATTTTTTTAAGGTGCATCGAAATATACCCATGGAAATATTTGGTCAAGATATAGCCGAAGAATTTGTGAGAGCCAACGAGTACGTCAAATATAAAGAGCTTTATATCCATCTCACTTTTACCTCATTGGCTTTTCTTTTTTCGGAAATACTGTATTTTTAGTTTTTACTCATCTTTTGATTTAGTTTGCCAAATTGACGCAAAAGCACAACAGTGATTATTATGTCACTCGAGGTAAAAGTTGCTGTCGCGTTTTCTAGTTGAGGCGAATAAAACGCGCTACAGCTAAAATCTCGAGTGGCTCAAATTTTTCGTCTTCAAACTGGCCACTGCCGGCTCAACAGTCACATGCAACGAATCGGTTTACATGACACCGGCCTATGCTCAAGGTGCAACGTTCCAGAAGATGTGGTCCATTATTTTTTTGTGTGCCCAAAGTACAATCACCAAAGATCAATTTTGATAAAAGAATTAAAGAAATTAAATGTCAAATTCACACTCCAAATTTTGTTCGATCCAAAAGCGACTTTAAGTGATTCCACTTTTCTCGAAACATCTGGTGAAGTTATTTAATGAGGCAACTACGCTTTTTTCTCTTTTCTTTCTCCATTGGCAAAATTTCAATGCATAAAATTAGTTAATGTGTCATGATGATTCTCCAATCATTTTACCTATGCTTAATTTTTGCGTCTTCTGATGTTTAGATCAAAGTGTGCATTGTTTTGCTGTGATTTTGGTGTATGCTTAATTCTTGTGTTTTGTGTTAATGTTTACATTACGATATGTTTAATTTGTTTGTGTCTATGTGGGTATCTAATTACGGAGTTTTTTTTTTGTGCATTGGTGCAGGCCTTCACCTAAAAGCTATCAAAATTTGGGTTTTCAAGTTTATGATATGTATTTTTTGGGGAGGTAGGCCTATATTTGTTTAATTGTTTGATTTTTAAGTTGTGTCACTCATTCATTCATATATGTTTTTTTTCCAAATATTAGTCCTGGCGCTAAAAAACATCCTTAGTAACAAAGCGCCGTAAAATTCCCTAATAATAATAATAATAATAATCTCGAGTGGCGTCACAACCGCTGCTGCCTGTTGTGCTTTTAAAGATTCATGTACGTCAACGTGGCAAACGAAATCGAAAAGATGATTAAAAAATAATAAATTCAGCCAGTTACATTTCGCTTTCACCCTTCAAACTAACCCCATACCCCCTTTTCTTACACTATAAATTCCATTGTTTTGTTTTTTAATTTTTGCTTGAATCAGTCGCTTCGACTCAGGAGTAAAGTCAGTTTCTTGATCTGTAGTTGGAATTTAAAAAGAATTTTGCATGCGTTGTTAAAGATCATGGCCAAGAACACACCTGTACACGTCATCCCATCATATGCGTCAAAACTAATAATGATTGCCGCCTCCTTTCATTTATTTTAGCCCAGCTTCTGCTTTTAGACATGAACTACTAAAATATTTTTGTATTGTCTGTCACTATAATGGTGACTGCACTCACTGCAGGTATCGTTATGTCCTTTTTCGATAAGAAAGTGTGCTGAAACGAGTTTTTCATGTGAAAACGGTAAAAATCCGTTGGCGGCTGGGGGCTTCGACCCCAGACCCCCCTTGCCACCGGCGGTCGGGGCTTCGCCCCCAGCAATTTCCTCCTCCTTTGTTAAATCGGGGGGCCCCAGTGATTGTGTATAATGTCCATAATTAAGGAGCGGGTTGAAGCATCAAAATAATTTTCGATTTATTATCCAAAATTTGTGGTATCACAGCGTATTTTGGTATCTTTTCCTAACTTCCTTTTTTCGTAATGCTACTGAATGCTCAATACGGCTTTTACAAAGGTTGTGATCAGTATCTGTTTTAGTTGTTACTCGGGCCCCTCCAAATTTTTAGCTGCGCGACGCCTCTGAGATGTCTTTTTCATAACAGGACATGTCTTTTTCATAACAAACTCAAGATGTAGGATCAATTATGTACGCGTAAAACTGCCTTTGCAGGCGTTTAAACCTAGTACTACATAACCAACGTCGGCGTTCTATAGTACCGGTAGTATTCAAGTGACATACTTCTGTCCAGAGCATGTATGATATAGCCTATCACACAAAATTTGTGCCCCTCCACTTTTGAAAATCAAACTCGGTCCATGACCTCAGAATCAAACCTTAAAAATCACACGGCATGATTTTCCGCTTTAGCAACTAATAAACTGATAATGAAGCTTTGTTCGGCAGCGTGGCGCAGTGGTTGTTAGTGTTTGTAAAAATTTTAATACTAGGCTAGCATCAATGTGATTTAAGCGAAAGACGGTAGATACTAAGGTGGCTGCTTGACTTGAAGACCTTCAACGGTCATTTCGCAGTCTCTTTTTATTCAGCTACTTCACGAGAAAATTCCCTCTACCTCTAATCTTTTGTTATTTCATTTTGCTTTGTTACCGTGTGATGGATTGTGCTGCATGAAAATAAATATTTTGATTGATTTATTGGTTTGGAGTAAAGGCTGATGGTTCAACTCCCACCATACCTCGTTGTGACGATAATTATGTCTGCTTGGTGGAATCTAACAAGCTGCAAATTAAAAGTCAGAAGTAGTACTCGAACAGAAAACTCGGTAACAAAGGCAACTCGTAAGCAAGTCTAGATTCGTCCTATCCATAACACTTCCATTGCTTTCTCGTGACACGAGGATAAAAGTGAAGAAACCATTCAATCAAGATAATAATAAATAACTTTTGTCTATTTATAATCTACAAAAATTGAACTTACAGAAAGTATTTTAATTTGCTAGTTTAATCTGTCTTCACATCATCAGTATTGGTTCAACTATTACAGAAAACAACTAAAATCAATCTTGGCGTAACTGTATGTTGTAGTTAGTCAAATTAATAGCGCCCATCCAAAGTCCAGGGTGGGAAAGCTTTCCCCTTGCCCCCCTGCGGACGCCTATGCATAAAGGTGTGTTTACAGAATACCACATGATTTTTCCTTCGTAGTGACGAAGGCTACGAAGTAGTTGGACAACGTAAAGCGACGTCACTTTGCGCTGCATTTTAGAAAAAATCGTTAAGGTGCTTGCAAAATAACCTATGGAAAGCAAAGTTGTTTGGGTTTGAATTGTGTGGAAGGTATTTCCGTTAACCGCTTACGTCAAAAATCGGGACAAAAATCGTCCAAAAAAGAGTAGAGGCGTTTAGCACGACATCATAAATGCACAGAAACAAAAAAGCTTCCGCATGTTGTAACCACAATAAGGAGTTGCGAATTTATCAAAAATTCAAGTGTTATAACGAAAAAAAATTTTGCACGTAAATTACCCAACTAACATCAATGAGTTTTTTCGAGTACAAGCTCAAGTTCAGTAAAAAAACAAGTTCTTCAAGTTCGGGTTCAAAGCCTTGAAATTGATACGTTGTTGTGTCAAAAATGAATCTACATCAAGAGTAGCGGTGTGGCAATTTTACCCAAAAGTTCATTAGCAACAGGTAATTACCGTTAGTAAAAATACAATAGCAAAAAAAATTACATGAACATGCTATAAATTCAGGCTAAACATGGAACTTACGCAATGAATTTCCGAGTATTGAAATTATCACGTTGCAACATGGTCGGTTTCGTTTGAAGCAGCTTGTACAGTATCGTAACGATACGATTATATACCAGTTGTTGTTTTGAGAATATGCGGGAATGCACCAAAGTAACCAGGATCTGGCTCATTGCAATGATTTTGTTTATGAACATAGCCGTATTATGACTATGGGGGCCTCGAGATTATTTTTTCGGGGCCCATTCTTTTTTGCAGATTTGATGTTGACGTTAGTTGCAGCAAACGTTTTTTCAGAGGACGCGATTTACCAGGAGGCTCCGGAGCTGTAGTCCCTCCTCCCCTGATCCGGCCCTGTTTATGAGCGACCATGCTACAATGTTGTCTGCTCCTACTGCATTCTAGAGAGTACAGAATTACTAGATTAGAATTTTCTTCGAAAAGCTAACTGACTATTCTGCGTTTTTGGATTATTAGTCAGTAGAATGAGTGTTGGAAGGCTTAGCACTGGTTTACCAGTCAACGACTTTGTAGGTGTCAACAAGTGTATTATTACAGTGTGTGGCTGTAAATAGTTCTTGTTTGCCAAAATACAAGAAACGTATACGGTTTGCGGTAAAGTCGAGAGTAGTCATCGCAATTTTAAACATACAGTGTTAAAAATGTTGGAGATCGCTACGACTTTTTCAGCTCTAAAATTGCAGTTAACTTAACTGATATCTAACAGGATTTTATATTGACCCATACATTGAACCAGGGTTGGGAATCGATACCCAAAAAAGTAAAGAAATAATCGATTTCGATGGTAGTTTAAAAAAGTAAAGAATAAAGAATGTTGTAATCATTATTCGATATTACACTGAGCATTTAGCGGTGCACGCCAAGCATTTTTGTGATGTCCTCACATTTATGCGGTAACTTACAGACAAACGACGGACATCGTACATGCGAAGCCACTTTGCTATTAAAAATCTTTTTTTTGGCACAAAAAGAAATTATCCACAAAAACAAGGTTATGACATACCGACGATTATTTTAAATTTGCTAAAGTGAGATAAAGTAACTTGGACAAAAAGAATCGAATATCGAATAGCACCGAAAAAAAAAAAAAAAAAAGAAAAAACAAGGCCATATTCGATACTCATTCAAAAAAGTAAAGGCTCCAGTGCTTTCGATGAACAAAAAGTAAAGAATATCGCAATCGAATATCAATTACAGCCGATTTTTCCCAATCCTACATTGAACACGTCGAAGAATCATCTTGGCTTCTTTTCTGCTGCCGAAAAATTAGGTGCCAATGAAGATTTAACTACAAACTGTTAAAGAAAAAACGTTAACGCTAATGGAGAACGAAACAGATAAGCCTGTCAATAAAACCACCTTCATGTCTCGCATAGCGTTGATCGTAAGACAAACAACTTCTCATTTTGTATAAAAATGCTTAGCTACAAAATCTTGCAGGTAAATTACCACTCCGACCTTGAAAATTTTTTAGTTTCCACGCGTAATTTTCTATAGTGCTTCGTAATTACTAATGTTTTTTAATAATGTGCCGATTACATGTATATATGTTTTGCAGAATCTTATATAGCAGGCTGACAATAGTTGTATCTCCATTAACATGGATAACCAAACCAATGTCACTTCACAATACATTTTTAGGCCCAGCATTTGGTATAGCAATCTGGTAACGAGTGGATTTCTGGGAGTAATAACTTCGTATATTGTTATTGCTCTAATTTTTTATGCAGAGAAAGCGACAAAAGAAAAGAAACACTCATTTCGTCAGCTGTCTTTGGAGAAGAAATTTGCAGTGTTATCAAAATGCACATGTGTTATAATCGGCATTGTATTTCTTTTGAGACATTGCAATGGCTTTGGAAGAATGCTATTCGAATACAATGCTGTTTTCGTAAACAACACAACCGAATTAGACCAAACGCTTGATTACACAAGCATCTGCAGATCATTTGTTATGTTGGATAACATTACTTTGACAGTTGGAACTGGATTGGTCTATTTATTTCTATGGCTCAAACAAAGAGTATTTTACATCCACCCTTGTTTGAAAGTATTAAACAACAAAATTGTGCAAAGCATTAGTAATGGAATAATGATCATGTGGATTCTCTATTACTTCACCCTTTATTTTTGTTATTTTTTTCTTGTACAATATCACTTCAACAAGCAAGGTGGTTGTTTAGTAACTGAAAGCTCCCATGATACATATTTTTTCCTCATTGTATCTTGGACAGCCGCATCAGTTTTAATGCAAACCATTTTGCTGGGATTGTTCATTCATCCTATGCTTAAACGATCTTCGTGGCAGAGTAACCAAAACCATGAACGAAGAAATCGATTAAGGAAAAGAGTAAAGAAAGCAATTCTTCTTACATCGATTTGTCTCGCAACTGATCTTTTATCAATTTTAGCAACTCAGTTTTTGTTCGTGAAGAATGCAAATGCGGTGTCGTTTCCTTTCAGTCTGAATCTAGAGATCAACCTTTTGGTGACAATTGCATGTTTTGATCACTGGAAGAAAATGCTTTGGCCGTGGAACCTTAAGCCTGGCAAAGATTCCCATCTGGGCTGGAGCAAGAGCGATGCAATCACTTCGATGTCCACAATGTCAACCAGAGATCACGGCAATCTTGCAAGTGTCGTTTCAGTTGCTTGAAGAAAAAAAAAAAAAAATGATCGAAATACTAATTGAAAAAGCGTGCAATAGGTGCGTCTGTTGTACTATAGACGCTTGATAAGGCAACAGCTGTATACAAAGCGCTTTCACGAAACTTCTCATGACAATGAGAACAGCAGAACATAAGAACGATTTTACCATTCGCAAGTGCGTGCAGACGAAAACTGTCATTTTGACTTTGACACGAATTGTAACGTGTAGTAGAGGTAGAGCGTTTTTTGTTGTGACGCATGAATTTAACAATAGCCATATTTATTTGTGCATGCATTTTTGCGTCGGTTTGGCAGCCCGCAGAGAAAGCAATATCGCACCACATAATCCAGGGGTGGGCAACTTCTTCAGTCGGCTGGCCATACGTGGGTAGACAACGTTCTTCCCGGGCCGGATTGGTGATGAGCAAAAAAAGAAAAAGTCTTCACGACCAGCACTGGATCCAAAAGATTTTGGTGGGGAGGGTATGAAATTTTGAATTAGGTTGAACGTTCACTGAATACAAAGACGTAAGACCCAAAAAAGGTGTAAATAAACCCTTTGAAAATGTTTTCATGTCTGCGGCGTATTCAGAAATTTTTTCAGGAAGGGAGTACCCAAATTCGACATATATTTCAAGCGTAATTTTTCGTATTTTGAAGCATATTGAAAATAAAAAGGCCCTAGGGGGTCCAGGGGCATGTTCCCCCGGAAAAATTTTGAAAATTTACATACTGTAGTGGCCATTTTAGTACTTCTTGAACAATTTTCTGGCGCATTTTGATTAAACCTTTTGCCTCCAATTCTGAGTGTTTCACCAAATATGATGCATTTTGTACATTTCCGATAATGCGTGCTTAAGGGCGTAAGGCTTATTGTTATCGAAAAAGTTCAAAATTATGAAAAACTTGTATTCATCAAAAACATGTTTGAAAATTGCTCATAAGGGGATGCGTTCTCCACATCCCCCCTTTCCTGGATCCGCCTCTGTTCACGTCCTCAGATGCTCTGTTTTCCACCGTGAGGATCAGTGAAGAGCAAAAAAATTAAGGTCTTCAGATGTTCTGTTGTTACGAGTGCATATTTCTGTAATTGCCGGCGGGCCGCACAAAATTGTATCGCGAGCCGTATGTTACCCACCCCTGATATAATCGCAATAAGCGTAACATGATTGACAGGCGAAGTAAAATATCATCAAAAATAGGCACCTTTAGTAAACCTGCAAAATCTTAAATATAAAAACAAATTTTATGAAACTATTTTTACTGCCAACAAGAAGAAGAATGTAAGACAACCTCAAAAACAATGGTGGCTCTAGCGTTTGTAGTTTTCGAGAAATTAATTACGAAAATCTGAGCTTGTTCGACTCCCCCCAGGCTGTAAACATGCCCGAAAACCCCAGTTAAAATACGGTTAAATTCTCTGTAACTTCTTCTAGCGCTATCTTTAATAAAATGTCAGTAAATTCACAAGATTGAATCCCAAAATTTTTTCAGCGCCACCCAACTCTGAGTTAAAAAAATATTTTACGAATCCAGCCGAAACACTGAAAACAAGATCTTTAAATAATGTCAGTATATCAGAGCTGATGAGAGGGGGGGGGGCAAGGGGGTACAAAGTACCGGGGCCCGGGATGTTTTGAGGGTAGTGGCGTACGCAGGGTTTTTCAATGGAGGGTTTCAGTGACATCACGTCGTGATGACGTAAATAAGCTACAATTACAGCAGCTCAGAGGTATTAAAGTGCATCGGATTGTAATGTTTCTAGTCTAAAATATTGCGCAATTGCAGCTGCCATGTTTAAGCCATATAATGCCATAACGAAGGAAACAATCCAGATATTTCATTCACACTTTTGCTTGATTGTTTGCGCTTCATTTAAGGAGCGAAAAGGTTTCACAGAAACTCAAACTGTCAATCTGTGGTTAAAAAATTGCTGAAAAAACTTTAGTTGACCTCATTTTGGGGTCATAGGAAGGTTAATTGACTAATGTAGGCTAGCTTTCGCAACGTCACAAACAGGGTATAGCCACAAGGGCGAATCACTCAGTTGCTTCCTTCCAGAAAAATATTTTTTCAAGAACCAACATTGATGTAAACCAGTGGTTTTCAACCCGGGGTCCGCGGACCCCCAAGTGGTCCGCGGATGACTGTAAGGGGGCCGCGGGGGCTAAGGGGTCCACTAAAGTATTGAAAGTTTCATCAAAATTAGTGCAGTTTATTGAAGTGCCGGTCTTTATTATTTCTGTATTTTATTAATGTATTTTCGACAATAATTTTTTCCTGAGCGAAATAGATACTGATAGTTGTAGGGCCCAAGCAACTTCTTGCGACCTTTTTTTTTTGGTAAGACTGAAGCATTGAAACTTTGCAAACTCGCACATAAGGAAGCACTGCTGAGTTTGCTACAGTTGGAACTGAAACTTACTTAGCAATGGTTGTTCGTATGTTAAATTCTGGATGGATACTTTGCGAACTCGCACATAAGGAAGCACTGCTGAGTTTGCAACAGTTGGAGCTGAAACTTACTTAGCAATGGTTGTTTGTATGATAAATTCTGGATAGAGAAACGACAGATAATTACTCCTACACTTGGAACTATTGCCTGCAATGATACAATTTTGCCTTTCACAAAGACATACTTAGCTGAAAATGCTTTCAGAGCTTCGGCACACGCTAAAAACGAAAGCGAAAAATCGTTTGTTACTTCATAATGATTTGCGCCTTGCATTCATTAATTTTGATCCAGATATCAAGTCATGGAGCCAAAATTTGCAGAGCTCAGATTATGACTTTGGCAACCTGCGGCCCGGATCCAACCAGTTAAAATTTTTCGGCCCGTGGCCTCTTCAAAATTTTTATGTTAAATCGCGCGCAGATGAAGCGTAAATAAATTTCAATATTTATTTTTTCCGCATTGCAATACAACAAAAATCGATATACCTACGAGGTTACACGGACGTTGCAGTACAGCATACACTCCACTTTTTCAAACTTGTGTATAAACTTCTGGTGCTAATAATAATGTGTGTGAAATAGCCCAGTAATGACATGAAACGATCTAAATGTGATTTAAGAAGGTTCAAAAATGAATGGGATCTACTACAAAAAGGCTGGAATGTTTTTTTTTGGCACGGGCTTTCTACAAAATATCCAACTTAAGTGCCTTTTGTCTTCATGCTCAGTTATGTGGGTACCAAACTCGTGTCAGACCTTTGCATTAAAAAGGTTATATAAGCGCATCAACAGCGCTCAGCACCAAGCTCTACTCCAGAATAGCTACACACCCACAATCAGCAGATTAAAAAGGTCAGTGGCGCAATTATTTGCAGGCTATCAATGTTAATGGAGTTTCTGAGATAATTGGTAATTGCGAGTAAATCAACAATATTGATCCTTTACCAAAATACAAAAAAGCCAAAAATTGAGCTGTTTTTACGTAAGCAGCAAGACGTGTTTAGCGCAGTTACAGATTTTTATTTGAAAAAATTAGTGCGGCTCATATCCTCAAATGGTTAGCTTTTGGCAAGCGGTAACAAAAAGGTATCCTTGGTGAAGGTAGCCTTTAATTTTTACTCAAATTACTTTCAATAAAAGTTCTAAAATCGTGTCGATTCGTGTGGGATCCGCAACAACAAATTGCTGAACTTAGGAGTCCGCGACTAGAGAAAGGTTGAAAACCACTGATATAAACAACGCATATAAACCTTGATATAAACATTTAATATGCACTCATTATGAAAGGGGCAGTTTCCCCTGTCTTGAAAAGTGAAGGCTGTGAAGCATGAGAACAAATTGCCCTTCTTACCGAAACATTTTAAAACTACAACAAATCACGCGCGAGAGGAACCTCTTTAATCATACAATTAAGATCAAAAACACCGTCGTTATCTAAGCATTTTTCACCCAAATCACAGCGTCGACATCATCAGATACTCTCAAGCACATAATCGGGGTGTCTGGGAAACGGAGCACTCCAGCTCCTGAGACAGTTATGGTGCGTAAAAACAATTTTTCCAACCCCCTCCCCCCCTTCCGTCCCTGGGCCTCTTTAAATCTTTCGTTGGTCTGGTCTTCCTTGGCAGTATTTTTATTTCATTTTTAGCACTTATAGGGCGGTGTTGATTTAAATTTTTATATTTTAATAATTTTTCAACAAACCGGCCGGTTATAGCGCAGTGTTAAAGATGTCGCTATTGATGCGGAAGGTCTGAGGTTCAATTCCCTGACCGGTCAAATTAGACACGGTGCAGCCAACTGCTTGCCACAGTCGCCACCGCTGCGACGTTTCTTCGGAGCTGCGTTGCCCAGGCGTTAAGCCGCGGGGTCGAGTAGACTACAGTGAAGATTTGGTTTGATTAAAAAAAAAAATTTGTGTGCAGCCATAGCTACTGCAGATACACCGTATTTAAGAAAACTCCTACTTACTAATTGCTTCACTACAGCATCAATGTCAAAAATGCAGTTCAAGCAAAACACATCAGATAAGTTGGAATACCGGCATTGTTGCATCGCATCGTAATTATGGTTTCTCGAAATTAAATTAGAAAGTTGGACAGAACAGAAAAAAGCATGACAACAATTTCGCCAAGCTCCGCCCGCACGAATAAAAGTCGGTTCGTCTCACGAAAGAAAGGTTTCACTTTTTCTGCAATCGTCAATCATCAACGTCAAGCGCAACGCACCAGAAAAGTTTGACTACCGGTATTATTGCATTACAATGAAAGCTTTAGATTATATAAGCAAGTTGTATAGCTCAGAAAAACATGATAATTGATAGCAATTTCGGCAGTCTGTGTATGAAAAAGGGCTGGTCGTTTAAAGAGAGGTTTTCTTTTTTTTTTTCAATCGTCAATGGGAGGGTTCCCCAACCCCCCCCCCCCCCCGTGCGTACGTCACTGTTTGAGGGGCCCAGCCGCATTAATGCTCGAAAAACGTTCTTACGTTGCAAGGTACAGTACTTGCCTGCTGGCTGGCAACAGCCTGCTGGCGAGAAACAGACTGTGCGGGACTTTACCGCGCTCGATTGGATTCGTTGATGTAACTACCGCTTCGCTGCCGTCCGAAACTGATATTTATGAATCGCCAGACTTTGCAATCACGTTTCCACTTTGACGCGATTACTCACTGAAGAGTGCGTCACGAAAAGCTTCTGGGACAACAGCATTTTTTAAAGCTACTCAAAAAGAGTTACTGGGACAACAGCTTTTCTCAAAGCTCTCAAAGAGTTATGACAGAGGGTTTCTTGAAGCATAACGCGAAAACAGCTTTTTTCAAAGCTATTCTCGAAACAAATTTTCTAAAACTCTATACTTCATACAGTTTAACGGCCATCCATGAGTTTCCAGTAGTCATTCCACTTCCATAGATTTTAGTAAATTATTACCCTGCTCCTGTGGTCTGGTTTATCTGCTCTTGTCGCCCTTATTGTGTTGTCTTACTTTGAAGTGCTACATGCCTTAAACACTATCATGCTGTTAGTAAACGAATTGCTTATTCATAACTGTGAAAAACATAATTTTAATCAGAACTTAGAGGGACATAAAATGTCGTTCGAAAATTGCAATCGAAAGAATATTTTTAATATTTCGGTCGCGTAGGCTATTATTACTAAGATTATGAAAATGGGTAAGTACGGTCCGTAATTGAAGTCACTTCAAAGTACTTACCTAATGGTTTGCAAGTAAGGTTAACAAGGCACAGGGGCAGGGGCGGATCAAGGGGAGGGATGTGGGGCATGCATCCCCCTACTAATGTTTTTGATGAATACAATTTTTCCATGATTTCAAACCTCTTCAATAACACTAACCCTTGCGCCTTAAGCATGCATAAATCGAAAATGCGCGAACAAAATGCATCATATTTGGTAAAGCACTCAGAATTAGGGGCAAAAACTAAAGGAAATTTGTCTTAAAATTTTTTCAAAAAGCACTAAAATGGCCATTAAAGGTAAAGGTACGGGACAGCGGGTGCAAGCACACATTGTATAGGCCATTTTCAATTGTAGGCTCACTACAATTTTCAATCACGAATGTAACACATACACAAAACCCTTCGCACTTTCGCTTGTGCCGAGCGCCTGGCGCGAAAGCTGCGAATATTAATTTTAAACTCTTTAGTAAGACCCGACTGGGAAGAAGACCCCAGTCTACCGGCTACCAAGTGGACGCTCTTAACCGATACACGAAGCGCCGGTCAAAATGGCCATTAGGCTATAACATGAAAATTTTTAAAAAATTTCTGGGGAGCATGCCCTCGAGCCCCGAACCCCACAAGACCCGTTTTTGTTCCTCAATTTGCTTCCATGTAACTCAACCGGAAAAACCACGCTTAAAAATGTCAAATTTTGGTGCCCCCCCTTTGCAAAATTCTAAAAACGCCCTGACATGGAGCATTTTCAAAGGGCTTATTTACGCTTATAAACGTTGAACGTCTTTGCATTTACTATTTAGTTAAGATTCCACCGAATTTGATACTGCATCCCCCCACCCAAATCTTCTGGATCCGCTCCTGCACAGAGGGCCCGAAGTAGGCTATATCTCTGTCCCGGGGCCCGAATTTTCTCTCAACGGCCCTGCAGCAGACTCAGCATCGAACTACACGAAATTAAATTTTTGTACTTTACCATCAAAGCCTAGCACTCTCTTGACCTATTTACTGATCTACTCAGCTTCAAAATATTCCAACCACAACCAGACCTTAACTTAGTATCACGCAAACAGCAGTAGGTGAGCAGGCCGCTGGGTTACTCTACGTTTTGATTAAAATCTCTTGGAACACCAATTATGATGCAATAAATAAGTTTAAATAAGTTTTAATGAGACAACGCAAAATGAAATGCAGAATCTGTGACATCATAATTCAACGTGCTAATTCCTTGAAGGTTTTATTTCAAATGTTCTACCTTGAGCAGAACGAGTAGAGGCTTAGAGTTGGGGGGGTGTAGTTCTTTTGAAGGTTAGAATTTTTTTTTCAGGAAGGTGGGAGATTGCTATGCTGCACTGATGAGACCATAATAAGGTCGAAACGCGTCTGCAGCTGCAAATGAGTGGGTTGCCATGGGGGCTTTTGGTGATGTGGGCTAGTTAGGCTACCGGTAACTTAGTTGTGGGTTAGTAGTTATGGGCTCTTTCATTGGGTATCGTTGTTTGGGGCCAGTCGCCTGGTAAAAATAGGGCACGACCTAGAAAAGAGATGAAGTCAAGATGTCCAGGTAAAGCAATGCGAATTTGCAATCATTCAATCTATATCGAAAAATCAAAAGTAAAGTTCGTTTTGAGAGATTTGGATCAATAAATTTAATTTAGCACTCAATTAGTGAACTCGAAATCGATTATTTTTTTCGAGTTCGAGCTCAAGTTCGAGTTCAAAAAATTTTATTTTTCGAGTTCAAGTTCGGCAAAAATGATCAAGTCCCCAGCGAGTTCGAGATCGCAGCCCTGCTGTGTACTGAGGGCATATGGGTTGCCCGTGCACATTTTTAGCCCTGTATCGCTGGTAATTAGTAGGGGGGATAAAAGTCAATAAAGTTATATTTTTTTTGATGGCGCAAAAACTTATGAAACCGATAATGGCGAAAAAACTATGTTGATACGAGGTCTATTTAAGGAGTTATAAAGTCATATTTTCTTTTTTAGGTCATAAAATATGACCATTGGTTTTTGTTATGAAATACAAATTACTAAACCCCAGTACCACCGTACATACAGTTCCCGCAGGTTTTAAACTTGCTAACAGTGTTGCCACTGGAGAAAGTGCAAATAACATCAGATTTTGTACATCTTCCATATCAAATTTTTACGCTACAGTTTTGTTACAAACTAAACACATTTCGTACTAATATTCCTACAAGAACAGTAAAAAATAGTTAAGATGGTTCCATAAACCTGCAGAAGGTAGGCATATACCCAGTACCTCAAGCAACAATTTGCATGTTCATTGTTTAATATTAAAACATGTGGGCATACAACACCTTAGCAATTCAATGACATGGTACCGGTACCCAATGCCATGCACAACAGTGTATGTTGCTTTGGTACGATGCAACTGAATCGCTTTGATCACTGAGTCAGGAAGCACACCAACTGACTTAAATAATTGGACAAATTCATTGCCAAGATAGCTGGAAGCTGATGCTTTGCAAGAAAACCACATATTTTTAACTCAGCAGTCGCTACTTGTTGCTTGTGACCCTGCTCTGAGTCATCTCTCTGTTGAAAAAAAATTCATTAGATTTAAGGAATCTTTCAGCCTTTAGATCCAGCAACAGCTCTTTCGTGTGTTTTTGTGGCTCTGTGGAGCATAAGATCGCCTTTTTTAGGCTGATTAAATGTAACTTTGCAGTACTTACACAGTGTCTTATAGAGATCATCTGACTGATAAATCTAATCTTTCAACTGATCATCTTCCAACCACAACTCATCAAAAGCCTGGCTATATTCTGTCTTTTGCCTTTTTTTTAGGCTATCAACCATTTCAACCATTAACAGTTTAACTTACCTGAAAAAGTAAATGCTCAAGTTGACTTTCACTATTATGCTGGTACCAGCAGTGCTGTTCTAGCATACGAACTGTCAAAATATAACATTAAGATGGTGTTACAGACAAGTTATTTTGTGATGGGCAATTTTCTTTTCAACCCAGAACTCAGATTGTGAATCGTTATGGGCATTGGGCAATTTTTGTTTTTTCTACCTATAACTCAATTATGCATGAAGTGTTTTTTTTTTCATTCCAGGAAAGGGAGCTTGATTAAGAAATTTGGTTGGTAAAACAGTCAGTGGCACAATACACACTTTCGAAAGCAGAAAAATAGACAAAAGAAATTTAAAATTTTTTATTTTTACCAAACCTGTTTAAAAAAATGTTTCAACATCAGACATCAGAAATTTTGCCCAAAACATCAGATCTGATGTAAAAACATCAGGAGTGGCAACTCTGCTTGCTATTATTATGTTAAGAGGGGCAATGAGAATTTTCAAGTTTTCATGCCGACTTTCTCGAAGCATATTTCGGGCTATTAGCCCTCATCAGCCGCCCTCAGGTAAGATACATTTAACGTCCAGAACGAATGATCTTGCCAGGATCACTCATCCCTTCGGATAAATATATCTTAAAGAATTTAACCTTTGTGGTACGCAGCTACTCGTGTGTCTGCGTCACCACGCTAGTCAAATCCTTTACGTGGCCAGGGTGAAGATCAATAACTAGCACTGCGTTTTTAGTGATGAGCGTTTTTAGTTTTAGTGATGAGTGATCCGAAGGGATGAGTGATCCTGGCAAGAACATTCGTTCTGAAAAATGAATGTATCTCACCTGTGGGCGGCTGATGAGGGCAAATAGCTCAAAACAGCGCTGTCGCGCTCTACGGTACGTTTAACAGGAGCGCTTTGCACCGTTGGTGATGGAGAGCTGATATACCTCCAACCCAACAAGAGGAAGTCGTCATGACTTCCCGTCCAGTAGGCGAGGAAGGACATTGCTTTTTTAGTTATTTCACGAAGCATTTGAAGTGACTTTTTATCGTTAGTTCAGAAAAAAGTTATGCAAAAACCATTGTGGAAACGAGTGGACCAGATATTTCTCCAGCATTGCATGCCAAGTTGTTAACATATCAGCATCTGTAGAATGGTCATTTTCGATGTTAAAATTCATGATTCATGAAAACCGAAATCTACCGATGTACACGTCGCATTCTATTATTATAAATTGTATTCAACAGTTGAATATCTTACTTGTTCTAAGATGCACATTTGAATTTTTTTACTGATTTTCAAGTGAATTCTTCGTTCTTATAAGTATGTTTTTGTTCAAAATACATGCTTAGACTTTCATAATGAAATGTTAATCACGAAAAACAGCATAAATTTGCTGTTCTAAAAATATGGTCATATAAAGTTATATGTTTCCAAAAATAAAGTCATATTTTTCGATTTTATAGGTCATAAAAAAGTCGCCCTAGTAATTAGATAAAGAGGCATGCAAAGTAGCATAATTGTGGAATTTACACGCAAGCTTTAAACACTCTTGGATTTTTTTTTAGCAAATGCATTTGCAATTATCACTAAAATATGACCGATTATAAATAACAAATTATTAAGAAACCTTCTGCTCACACATATATTTTCTATAATCAATCTGCAGGATCTATGTACAGATAATTTTTGAAATTACACTGCAAGACAAAAGTTAGGCTAAATCTTAAAAACATGTTTCAATCGGGCTGCTGCTTGACTTGAAGACCTTTGATCCCTTCGCAGCTGCCTGTTGCTAATATTGTATTTATTGCCAATCCCTTATACAGGGTTGCCACCTCGTGGAAAAGTCCTGGATTTTTTTGCTGTCCTGGAAAGTCCTTGAATTTTGTTTTAAATCCTGAAAAGTCCTTGAATTTTGTTTGAAGTCTTGGACAGTATTAAAAAGTTTTACCCGTGCTTTTCCGGGACAGAAAAGTGAAACCACTTACCCAGAAAAAATCCTGAAAAACAACTTCAAAAAGTCCTGGAATTAAATTTTGCGATTTCTGTGGCAACCCTGCTTATATGTGTTTGTGTATTTTGCACAACGAAATAAACCTGTTCTATATCTGACAGGAGGGCCCTGCCCCCCGTTTAGTTAGAGGCCTGCCACTACTGATTGGTAATAGTAAAGAAGCCAGATTTCCTGTCTGTCTGTAGACTAATACATTTCGATGCTCTATCTGGATCAGAAAACAAATTATTTTAAAAAAGATAGAATTTCTAATAAAGTTTACGCATAAACAATTTGACGGTATCACACGTTTTAGCCTATTATTGCAAAAATCGCTTTAAACATTCATTAAGCTACATAAGCTGACTAAACACAAAAATGCAGTTTCTTTGAGATAGCTAACCTTGTAATCTTAGATCCACATTTGAGACATTGCTGTTGTTCGCCTTCATCCTGAAAGGCATTTTGGCATTCGACTGATGTACCGCTTGCACGATCGGTTATGGTTAGGGTAACCATATTTTCACTACACAAAAGGATGACAGGTTCTGTGAGGGTCATCATGTCCGCAGATGTCCATTTCTCTGCCCAAAAGCAAGTGAAGACCAAAAAAAAAAACGTCATCACGTCCGCAGAAGTCCATTTTTCCGCCCAAAAGCGGAGTATGTTCTGACATGTAATTTCATCCACTTCAGGGTTGTTCGCAGTTGGTAGCACGTGCGTAAACGAAATTAACTGCTTTAGCGAATTGAAATCCTCCACTTAACACCTGCTTCCGATTCATATATAAAACAGCTACTAGGGAATTATTTAACCTTTGTGGTACCAACCGACATTATTATCAATATTACCAGGATCAATCTTATCATTATTCAGTTTATAAAAAA
Organism: Trididemnum miniatum; assembly: GCA_964006365.1. Lineage (NCBI taxonomy): Eukaryota > Metazoa > Chordata > Ascidiacea > Aplousobranchia > Didemnidae > Trididemnum > Trididemnum miniatum. The sequence continues at coordinate 7,432,937 of OZ023238.1, forward strand.
TATATTTCGTCCTAAGTGGACATCATCAGTCTAATAACAAAATGGATGAATAAAAGTAGTAAAAAGCAAAAACCACCGTAAATCACAGCTAAAATACAAATCAAAAAGTACTAAAATTGCTACATCGAACAACATCAGTTAAATAACAAATAAGTCAACGGTATGGTATAATGAAAAAAAAAAAGAAAATGAATAAGTCTAATAAAAACCAAAATATAATGAAATTATAAATTTCAACGAAGGATCTTTTAAGCGTTATATCATAAACTAAATATGTCATACTTTAAACCAAATGCAATAAATGGTCAAAAGCACTAAAAAGTATAGGCCTGTAGCCCTATATTACCTCGAGACTACGTCATAAAAAGTAGCATTAGTAAAAATATATAAATAAACGAAGCAACGTTAGAGAAAACTGACTATCCAAACTAAAACGGAAAAAAATCAACACTGCAGTAAAAAAACCTAGTAGGCCTAACGGCATTAAAATTCTCGACTCAACACCTTATTAACAATCTAACCCCCCAAAAAAACTATTTATGAAGTCCAACCTAATCCTGCACTAGAAAACAAAACAAACTTACCTTGAAGAAAAGCGGAGTAAAAAAAACTCAGACTAAAACTACGCCAACAAGCTACTGAAACTGCACTAAACAAAGCCTAAAACACTACCAGACTAAAAGAAAAACCTGACTAAAAGAAAACCAGGAACGTACAGCAGTATAGGCATTAATATGGGCATGTTTCAACGGTTATCCGTTTTGTTGCGTGTGCCCTTTTCCCTGCTTTGCCAATATTTATTGTACTGATAGGAATGTGTGTTTCTAACGTTTGGAAGTGCGGAAATAAAAAGCGAATTGAATTGAAAATTAAATCTCCCTATATCTAACTACTCCTTCAAGTTTGAATAAGAAAATTACGCAAAATAACAGGTAACGTATAACGCTATTATGACCAAACCAAGCAAAAACACGTATGTGAAGTGCGTAAAATAATGCGTGTAGGCCATGTCCTACTATAATAGAGTCCGGGACATCACACAGTCGGATTGTTAGCTTGGAGGCTTATTGTTACGTCATAGACCCATTGTTCTGCAATCAAAATTTGTTTTTAATGCATTTGTCGTACGAAAGATGCTGAACTCTGGAAGCGCGTTAGAATTGTTAAAATTTTAGTCTAAAGTGGTTACAGCCATGTTTCAGAGTAACAATTTCAACTGAATATTTGACTGTAGACACAGTTATTGAAAGTTTTAGTGCTTGTAAGAGTCATCAGAAAGTTAATGTTGCAAGTAGAATTGCAAATCAATCGCACTACAGCCTGGAGCCAGTTTTAAGCAGTGTTCAAATCTTTTAGTTCGAAATACTGTGAGAGTTCATTCAAAGTAAGATAGTGGTCAGAAGTAAGAGTCGTGTCAGTTAGTTGATGCTCCAAGTAGGATTACGTGTCGCAAATTAAACGCTCTGTAGTCGAACCAGTTTTAAGCAGAGTTTAGGTCTTTTACTTCAAAATACTGTGAAAGTTCATTCAAAGTAGGCCAGTACCGGTAGTCGAAAGAAAGAGTTGTATTGTTAGTTGATGTTCCAAGTAGAATTGTAAATAAAAGGCACTTGCAGCCTATAGAGCAGTAGAGCCAGCTTTAAGCATTGTTTAAGTCTTCTAGATCAACATTACTGGCGTGGCCGGTGGAGAGGGGTAATTTTTTAGAGATTTTTTCAAATTCGGTACTGTTAGCCCCTCTGATTTTTTTGCTGGCTACGCTACACCCCTGCTCATAATACTGTGAAAATTCATGCAAAGCAGGACTGCAAACTCCAAGCATTTGCAATCGAGTCATTAATGATTTTTTACAAAAAAGTTTTAACATTACTTATGCTCCATTAGTTTTGAAGCGATTTAAAATACCCCACAAGATTGTTGTGTTTATTGTTAATCTATAGCATGGTGAGGAAGTGTTGTGTATTTAATTGTAATGGAAATTACAATGATGAAAACCGAGTTAAAGTATTTCGTTTACCAACTGATGCAGAGGAAAAAAGTCGATGGATAAAAGCAATACCAAGAGACAACATTCCCAATTCAAAAGATACAGTTGTATGTGAGCGACATTGGCCAGAGCATTACCCCACAGTGTCAACCTTTGGAGGGAAATCAAGACCTGCCAATCCACCAACAATATTTGAATGTGTGTCATCCAGTCTTATTCCGACTCAAACACCTGTACCACGAACAACAACAAGAACTTGCGCTGAAGAAAGAAATCAACTTGAGGAAGAGCTTTCCGCTTTCAATGATGCAGACAGAATACCAAGCTTTGAAGACCTGCAGCATTGTGCTGACAGTAGCAAATCTGCTTACCTTTATTGCTCAGAACTATGCGTCTATCATACGGATTTTATGGTTGTGTTCCAAGCTAAAGAACTGCTGGATAATACAGGTATTCCAATTTTTCTGCCAAAGACACATAATGATCTATCGTTTGCTGCTTTCCACTGCGGTGCCAAATGCAGTATTGCAACTTTATCAGCAAATAGATGCCTAAAACTTCGTAGATGGTCAGAGAATGCAGAAGCCCTCCGATATTTGCGCTGCATGGAGCTAAATCACCAAAAGGAAGTCATTATTCAACAAATTTGTTCCATGAATTCAGTTGGCTCTGTTGAACGAAAGTATAGTACTGCAGCAACCATAAGATCTTTTGAGTATTTCTCGTTGTCAAGATCGTGTTACAAAAGATTAAGACGTGATTTTGAACTTCCAAGTATTAAAACGTTATCAAGACTAACTTCCATAGTTAAGAACAGTGATGATGTTACCTTTCTTCAAAATATAATTTGTGGATTAAGTGACCGTCAAAAGTCTTTAGTGTTACTAATTGATGAAGTATACGTTAAACCAACTCTGCAATACCATGGAGGCACGTTGTTTGGAAAGGCATCCAACAAACCTTCGCTGCTTGCCAATATGCTTTTAACGTTCATGGTGGTATGTATCACTTTGTGGAGGGCCTAAGTTTGTATGTAAAATGCTACCAGTTAAACAACTTGATGCAGAGTTTCTCTTTCTACAAGCGCAACAACTTCTTTCTGGCATAAAAAGTGCTGGTGGTAATACTGTATCAATCAAATGTGACGGAAACAGGGTAAATCAGTCGTTCTTTGAAATGTTCAGTACCGAGCCTGAAAAGCCATGGAAAACAAGTGATGATATTTTTTTACTATTTGATTTCGTGCATTTGTTGAAAAGTGTTCGTAACAATTGCATTACAGAGAAAACTCAGGAATTACTCTTTGTTAAATCTGGTAAGAAGTGTGTTGCAAAGTGGTCCTATTTAAAGGAATTACACCAGATCGAGAGCCAAAACGTGGTGAAGTTATCTAAACTTACGGATGTATCAGTTTCTCCCAAGCCGATAGAACGGCAAAAAGTTGCCACATGTTGATTAAACTTAAATGTTGGAAGGAACTTCTTGATTTGCTTGTTCACTGGTGTGCGTGACCTCAACCAAATTGAATGACCATAGAGTAGGTACACACACCGTTTTCTATTAAAGTTGTAAACACAAAATTAATAAACATATAAACAAATAAACAAACACGCAATAACTTAAGCCAAGTACAGGAAAACATGTAAACAAACACGCAATAACTTAAGCCAAATGCAGGAAAGAAATTTCGAGGCGAGAACTGACATAAACGTACTATGCACAAGTGATCCCATCTTAGAATACAATTCATCAAAATAATTGCTATAGGTTATGATTAATTATCGGTTGATTAATTATATATACCACATATCAAAGTACAAACCGTGTGTATTGTCGGTTGACACTGAAGTTGGCTAAGAAAGTAATTAATAGATTGCTTATTAAACAACGAGCTGTTCAGTATGTACAAATTAATTCGACTGCATAACAGGGATTTATAGTCACAAACGTATAGACGAATATTACGATATTGGATTAACCTTTCATTTCATGTAGAGTGCAAAATTAATCACAAACCAATGGTTAAGAGAAAGAAAACGTATTTCGGTGAATTAACTCAAACTATATTTAAATTCACTCAATAAGATAACATTATACTTTAAGATAACAAACAATCTTTAACTCACCAATTGTGTTCAAACCAAGAATTGTTTCGTTCAAACCAAGGACTGTCTCATAATCGTCAGTATTTGCAATAAAATTCTCAAATTTAAAGCTAGAAGCTCGGTCGTTCATTAAGTTCCATCGATTACGCAATGATCAAACCACGTGCATTTGCCGTAATTTCACGAGCCAAATATGTGTTGCCAAAATAAAACGTAATTCACAAATACACGAGAAATTGTATGGGATTTAGAAGTGAAGTGGCGTTTGTCTCGTAATAGATTGAAGAGGGTAATCATATTAGGGAAAGTAATTGGGATCTAACAAAATCGACAAGAAAGTTAACACTCCCCACCCAAAAGAGACTGTCACACAGTATCGCAAACAGAAAAAAAAAACACCAAATCATAAACATTCAAAGTCAAATTCACATCCAAGCATTCAAGAAACAGAATCTCTCTCAGCATTCACGCAGAGTTAGAAGGAAGAATGAGACAAAGTTTCGAAATGGGCCGTTTAACTAGACCATCCTTTGTCTGCAACACCACTGTCCTTACATAACCTTTCTTGTCAGGGAAGACCTTCGTAACTTTAGCCAATGGCCACTGACCTCTGGGAGTATGGGATTCTGTGATTAAAACGACGTCTCCTAAAGCCAAGTTTCGACGTTTCTGGTGCCATTTTCCACGCAGTTGAATGGTTTTGACGTACTCGACGACCAACCTTTTCCAGAATTCGTCTGCAGCAAATTGTACGACTCTGAAGCGTTGTCTCGAATAGTTGTCAGATTCGTTTGATTCAATCGGTGGAGGGACGATTTCGGGGTTAAGTCGAAGAAGGTGGTTTGGAGTCAATGGATGAGAAGACTGACCTGCATCCGGAACGACTTCAGTCAAAGGACGAGAGTTGACCACAGCTTCAACTTCAGTAAGCAAAGTCTGCAGTTCGTCATCATTCAAAGCAGCCTTAGGCATGATGGCGAGTAAAACCTTCCTCACTGATCTGATCATCCGTTCCCATATTCCTCCCATATGGCTAGCATTGGGAGGATTGAAAGACCAGGTTGTTCCTTGTTTTCGTAGATAGTTGTGAATCTCAGTATTTTGGTTCTCGAAAAACGAGTGATTGAGGATTCGCTGAGCACCTACAAAATTTGTGCCGTTGTCCGAGTAAATGCATTTCACTGGACCTCGGCGAGCCAAGAACCTGCGTAGAACGTTGATGAAAGAAGAAGCGGTCATATCATAAGATAACTCCAAATGAATAGCACGTGTGGTTGTGCACGTAAAGAGACACCCATATCTCTTCATCTGCGATCTCTTGACTTTGGCCATTAGAGGCCCAAAATAATCCACACCTACGTGCGTGAAGGGTGGCTCGTGAATTTGAAAACGTGCTAAAGGTAGGTCGGCCATGTACTGGCGTTCAGATCTGGCATTACATTTCTTGCAAGTGACGCAGCTGTTTACAACTCGGCGCACTGCAGCTTTGGCATTAATGACCCAGAAACGTTGACATAAGCTATTTAAAGTAGTATTTATGCCACAGTGTCCCACAACCTTGGAATGTACATGATTAATGATTAAGAAAGTAAACTGTCCAGATTCTGGTAAAATGATTGGATGCTTTAGATCAAATGCCAGACTGGCATTATCTAAGCGGCCACCAACTCGCAACAGACCGTCTGCCATAATCGGATCGAGTCGATATAAGCAAGATTTTCGAGGAATTTGCTGGTTCCTTTCAATGCAGGACATTTCGTGAACAAAGTTGTTCCGTTGAACGTACTGAATGAGGTCTAATTCAGACTTTTCCAACTCTGCAACTGATATTGGTTGTTGAGGTGGTAGATTTGTACCCGTCATTTGGCGGTGTAAGTAAAGCTTAAATCGAGCAAGCCATGCTATAGATAATGTTAGTCTGTTCAGAGAAGAAAAACTATCAATAAGAGTCATCATTGGTGACTGAGTGTTAGGCCGAGAGCTACTTGTTTCATTGGTAGAAGATGCTGTAGTGAAAACAAGGTTCTTCTCGAGGTCAAACTTTCGAGGCAGCTCTGAAGAAGAAGATTTCGATGGGAGAATAGGCCATTGATCTGGTGGATGCTTGAGAAACGGAGGGCCTTCATACCACATCAGATCTTTAGCCAACGATTTTGCACTCAATCCACGGGTGAGTTTGTCAGCAGGATTTAACTTTGTACCAACAAAATTCCAATCATGCTCTTTAGAATGTTGCAATATCCGCTGTAGACGATTTCGTGGATACAAAGAAAACTTCTTTACATCTGCTCGTAAACTCTGAAGAACAATAGTAGAGTCAGTCCAAAATAGACAAGGTGCATCTGGGATCTCTAGTTCTCGTTTTTTGTGTTTGAGAGTTTGACAGCATCAAGAGCGGCTTCCAATTCGAGCCGAGGTATGGTATGTTGTCCAGACCCAGTAACGTGACATTTTGCCATTATCAGACGACAGATTATTTTAGAATCTTGACCAATAATTCTAGCATAACAAACTGCACCTCTCGCTACATTGGACGCGTCCGAGAAGAAATGAAGCTGTAGCTGGATTGGCTCATGCGAAATCTCCTTGAAACAACGCGGGACTCTAATGTTCTCAAGACCCACCAAGCTCTGAATCCAAGACTCCCATTGCTTGAGGTTAGCACCAGTTAAAGGTGCGTCCCAATCTAATTTAGCTTTACATATTTCACTGTAAACGAGACGAGCCCGAAGCACCACAGGTAATACGAAACCTAGTGGATCGTAAAGAGAGTTGGTTATGGAGAGGATATTCCGCTTGGTTGCACAAGAAGTTGGTATAGAGATCTTAAAGAAGAATTCGTCCGTGGCAACGCACCAGTCGACGCCAAGTACACAATTGCGAAGGGTAGTAGAAGGCATTGCATTTAGAGGAGATTTAGCTCTATCCTCTTCAGAAATATGCAGCATTACAACGTCATTGGTAGACATCCACTTCCTGAGTTTGAATCCTCCCTTTAGTAGCAGAGCACTTAGTTGTTGCACCACTTCGATCGCGGTTTTTTCATTTTTGACACTAACTAAACAATCATCTACATAGAAGTTTTTGTGGACAATTTCAGAGATGAAAGGATCAAAATGCCTACCAAATTCCTTGGCAGTTTGTCGGAGGCAAAACGAAGCGCAACTGGGAGAACTCTTAGCGCCAAACAAGTGAACTGTCATTTGGTAAACAGATGGTTCTGCATTTAGATTGCCTAGAGGCCACCAGAAGAATCTTAAGGCACCTCGATCCGAGGAAGGCACTCGTATCTGGTAAAACATGGATTCTATATCCGCTATAATAGGGATCTTTTCTCTCCTGAATCGCAATAGTACCCCCACCAAAGAGTTCATGAGGTCAGGCCCTTTCATCAAGAAATCGTTAAGGGATTTGCCATCTGCTGAGGCAGCGCAATCACAGACGATTCTGACCTTATCCGGTTTTTTCGGATTTAAAACTGGGTGATGAGGAATGTACCATTCCTTAAGACCACAAGATGGGCTAGTTTCCGTCACCGGTATTTGCTCAGCGTGACCCATTTCAATTGTCTTTTCCATTTGCATGGTGTAGCGCTGATGTAAAGTTTGGTCCTTTGATAAGCGCTTCTTTAAGCTATCAAGGCGTCGAAGAGCCATTTTACGGCTGTCCGGCAATGAAGCAGCAGCATTGCGCCATAAAAGTGGAAGCTGATAATGCCCATCTTCGTACTGCAGATTTCGGGACATAATATCATAGGCAATTGGGTCTTCTAATGCGTACTTGCATCCAAGCTCACCAATTTCTTTGTGCTGTTTGAGCAATTTAAGAATATCTTCCATGTCACTAATTTCTGGAGTTGGTGAAGTTGAAAAGAATTCTCCTTCATCGGTCACGATTAGGCTCTCCAGATCGTGCAGGTCAGGCGGCCACTGATATCCCCGCACAAGTAAGTTGGTAGATGTCTCTTGAGAAAAAATATCATTGTCACCAGCTAAAGATGTTCCACGTAACATCCATCCAAACGGAGTCAAGACTGCATCGGGGCTTAAGTCGGGGTCGGGAGAGAACCTGCTCTCAATGTACCGATGCGCAGCAGCATAGTCACTTCCTATCAGCAGAGTAACAGAGCCCCCTTCAATCTCGGTCAAAGACACATCACAAAGATGAGAGTGCTTCTGAATACTCTCTGAACTAGGAGCAACAGATGGAGCTACAGGGATATTATCAACGACTACTACCTCGGACAAATTCATAGCGTAGTCGTCGTTTAAAGAACAAATGGAAAAGGAAACAGCTATGGTATTAAGAACGTAGTCGTCGTTTAAAGAACAAATGGAAAAGGAAACAGCTATGGTATTAAGAACATAAGGGTTTCCAGGTGACAAGGTCTGAACGGCCAACTTCGCTGGAACTGAGCTTTCTAAGTCTAACCTCTTCGCTAAACATTGCTCACAAAATGTCCTATCGGATCCCGTATCTAATAGGGCATAAGTGTACACGACATGGTCATTGCTTTTTACCTTCACAGGAACAATATCCAAATAGGCTCTACTACTAGTAGTAATGCCAGAAGTACGAGAAGACAGCGCAAGAGTTTTTGTCTCGACTAGTTTGGCTGAAGGATCAGGATCGGGAGCAGAGTTGCCACCTTTGGAGTCGCTTGAACTCTCCTTAGACAAGGAGTACGGAGTATGCAGCAAACTATTGTGATCGTCACGCTTATCACAATTCTTCCTCTTGCACTTTATATTAAGAGTACAGCTTTTAGCATGGTGCCCAGGATTAAGACAGCGTTTACACAACTTATGCTTTTTAACTAATTGAGACCTGTCCGAAAGAGGCAATTCGCGAAACTTGCTGCATTGGTAAAGTTTGTGCATCTCCGAACAGCAGTGGCATTTCGGCTTAGGCAAAGATTTTTCGACTTCGCTTTCACTCTTTGTAGTCGTTTGAAGTGTAACGGCTTTAGTTTTCTTAGGAGGGTCACTTCGTGATAAACTTGGACCAAAAAGTTTTAAACCGAAAGTGGAGTTAGAAACCTTCGCTTGAGTTTCCACGAAAAGTGCTAGGTCCTTAAAGGAAGCATTGCGACCAGATTCTTCGGTGATTTTTACCGCTGTGTCAACCCACTTACGCTTAAGATCCAGAGGAAATTTACTAGCAATTGCAGTGAGAAAGGGTACAGAGTCTAAACTGGACGCAACTCGGTCATCTGCTAAAGCATGGCAGCATCGTTTCATCAGAACAGAAAGCTTATTCAGTCGATCAGCTGTGTCCTTGTCAAGTTTAGGAAAGGAAGTCAACCTTTCTTCACATGCTTGTGCTATGATGTGTGGCTGGCCATATCTGTACTTGAGCTCCTGCCAAGCCAACTCATATGCATACTGGTCATCATGAAGATCCGCGTAATGCTGGATATTATTGGCCACTTCAGAAGAACAGTGCTGCAATAAATAAGAAAGCTGTCGTTTTGGAGACAGCCAGTCCCCAATGTGACCTCGAAAACGATTGTAAAAGGCCCAATAATCCAAAGGGTCACCTTCAAATAACTTGATACTGGGCTTAGGCAAAAGCCGATCTGGGTCTAGATATCGATTATAGGTACGGGGCGATGTGTACTCAGGTCTTTCCCAACGATCGGACTCGTAGACCTGGGCAGCCGGTATACGATCTGGTACCTCCATCCCAATGTCACGAGCTTGATGTGAATTTACTCGCACAGTTGGTCGAGAAACTTGCTCATTTCCAGTATGCAGCCTGGGACATTGCGTTTCGGTGTAGAGATGGCCAAGTCCTAACCGCGAAGGATTAGGGTGAGCTTCCCGAGAAGACTTATTGAAAGCAGACATTTGCGAACGTTGTTTCCCTACCGCAAGATCAAAGGTATGCAGAGAAGAACGTTGAGCTACTCCAACATTTAAAGAATGAGTGGAAGAAAGATCATCGTATTGACCTTCAGCTCTACGAAGGGTAGTTTCTAGTCTTGCGGCCTCAATGCGACGCTCATCCTCTGCAGCCAGCTTTTCTCTTTGCCATTTTGTTTGCATTTCTTCCTGTCTATTTTTCAGCTTTTCTTGGCGTCGTTTCATCTCTTCTTCCAACTCTGTCTGCTGCCGTTTCATTTCTGCCTGCTGCCGTTTCATTTCTGCCTGCTGCCGTTTCATCTGCTCTTCCATCTCTGCCTTCTGTCTTTCCATGTCTGCCTTGACCCGTTGAATCTCCTCTTCTTCTCGTAATCTTTCAAGGTTTTGCATCTTTGTCAAGCGAGCTAGTTCAAGCTTAATCTTTGCTTCCTCCAAACGACTAGCAGAAGTAGCTGTGGTAGAAGTCTTAGATCCTTTGGAAGACTTGGATGATCTGTGTGATTTTTTATAAGATCGAGATTGATAAGGCAAAACGTCCTTTTCGAAACAAGGCGGAGAAACATCAGGAAGTTGAACGTCAGACGATATACCAGGAGGAACATCGTGCGAAGAACCAGGGGAAACACCAGCTGGTGGTGAAAGAAGCAGCCCAGGGGGATTTCTTGCCTGAAGAGTAGCTTTCGCAGAAGAGTGGACCATTCCTTCAGTCTGGCCTATGCTAGGCATACTTACCGCAGGTTGATTTCTCGAAGAGACCATTTGGCCACTAGAGACAGGAGACCTAGCATCCCTTCTGTACTGACCAGAATCTACATTGCTAGAAGACGCTTTATCTAACCAGTGCTGAACTTTCGCTTTGAACCCCCAATACCCTGCATCAACATCTAGCTTGCTAAGGGAAGTACTCGGGATCAGGTCATTATCATTTAAGTTAGAACATAAAGAAACTAAGCGATCATAAGCGGAATTAACGTCAGGTAAGAAAGATTGAATATCATTAACATTACTCATATCAGTCATGAGAATATCAGCTTTCCTGTACAATTCTATCAGAGAAGCAACAGCTTCTGAAATAACCTTTTCATTAACAGGATTCATAGCGTGACATATACGCCCACTTCTAAGTTCCATAAACGTAAATATAAACACCACACTAATAAACAGCAACGAAATTGCATATAATATCAGCGTCGAGTAACATCCGGGCAAACTGCTAAACCCGTAATTAGTTTCGTAAAACGAAACCTTTACAAATTGGAAAATGGACGAAGTCGAACCTTTCAAAGGTTATTATAATAGAACGCAAATCCACAGTTCGCTGTGATTGCCGAAATTGCTGTCGAAACGCAGCACGATTGACAAACGTGCTTTTTACAGACACGAATGTGTATAATTCGTCGCTCAGTCGCGAGCTATTCAGTGTTCACAATGAAACCGCAGTAAAGAAAATACCAGCGTCTATTGTAACTTGTACCTTGATTCCGTTAACTTGAATTTTCCTTCCGAGTAGAATTGAAAACTTTGTTGATTAAACTTAAATGTTGGAAGGAACTTCTTGATTTGCTTGTTCACTGGTGTGCGTGACCTCAACCAAATTGAATGACCATAGAGTAGGTACACACACCGTTTTCTATTAAAGTTGTAAACACAAAATTAATAAACATATAAACAAATAAACAAACACGCAATAACTTAAGCCAAGTACAGGAAAACATGTAAACAAACACGCAATAACTTAAGCCAAATGCAGGAAAGAAATTTCGAGGCGAGAACTGACATAAACGTACTATGCACAAGTGATCCCATCTTGGAATACAATTCATCAAAATAATCGCTATAGGTTATGATTAATTATCGGTTGATTAATTATATATACCACATATCAAAGTACAAACCGTGTGTATTGTCGGTTGACACTGAAGTTGGCTAAGAAAGTAATTAATAGATTGCTTATTAAACAACGAGCTATTCAGTATGTACAAATTAATTCGACTGCATAACAGGGATTTATAGTCACAAACGTATAGAAGAATATTACGATATTGGATTAACCTTTCATTTCATGTAGAGTGCAAAATTAATCACAAACCAATGGTTAAGAGAAAGAAAACGTATTTCGGTGAATTAACTCAAACTATATTTAAATTCACTCAATAAGATAACATTATACTTTAAGATAACAAACAATCTTTAACTCACCAATTGTGTTCAAACCAAGAATTGTTTCGTTCAAACCAAGGACTGTCTCATAATCGTCAGTATTTGCAATAAAATTCTCAAATTTAAAGCTAGAAGCTCGGTCGTTCATTAAGTTCCATCGATTACGCAATGATCAAACCACGTGCATTTGCCGTAATTTCACGAGCCAAATATGTGTTGCCAAAATAAAACGTAATTCACAAATACACGAGAAATTGTATGGGATTTAGAAGTGAAGTGGCGTTTGTCTCGTAATAGATTGAAGAGGGTAATCATATTAGGGAAAGTAATTGGGATCGAACAAAATCGACAAGAAAGTTAACACCACATGCTTGCAAGTGTTCTGCGACAAAACTGTTTCTGCTCTAAAAACTCATCCACATTTAACTGGAAGGAATGTAAATGATACTGCCTTATTTTTAGAATTGCTTATGGCATTTTGGAAAGTTGTAAATGTGCATGGCCCATATGAAGACATCTGCTTGAATGACGATCGGCGTTCTGTCATACGTTTACCGTCAGATACCAACTTACATCAGCTCCTGACTTTGGGGGATTTGGCTAAAAGCATGGCTCCTGTTGCAACTCCAAGGATCAAGTCTTTATCTCGAGATACATCACTAAACTTAGCTCACACCTGTTACGGTTTAGTAGATTTAGCCAAATATCTTTTGAACCATGAGTTTGATTACGTCCCATTCGGACATTTCACAACAGACCAGAGGTGTCCGTAGTCTCTTTTTTGAGACTCCGACTCCAATCCTGCTCCAAAATTATAGAATCCTACTCCTATCCTGCTCCTGTTTACGCTAAAAATCAAAACTCCAACTCCTGTTATCACTCCTGTTACTCGGAATATTTCACAAACTTTATAATCACAAGATTCACAATATATAGGCCTATTATTCAAACTTCAGGCCTATGTTAAATTTTACGCTCTCCAAAATAGAGATTCATGACCAGTTAAGCTAGCTCCAATATTTTTAAATGCAAATTTCCTGTGACGAATTAAATGAATCAAAGGCCGTGATAAGTAGAAATGCAGTATCGCAGTAAAACACAATTCATCTTAGTTGCAGCACCTTGTTATGCAGCATTGAAGCTTTAAAAAAATGCAAAGCAGACAAATTCAAAATACTGCAACACCACAATAAGCAATTTTACGCAATGAAAAATAGAAGGCAATTAAGCATTTGAACGTAAAAAATCAATTTTATGTCAAGCAACAGTAGATTAGGCTAAAAAGAAAAGAATAACACTAAAAAGATATGACACACCTAAGCTGTATAGAGGTTTTATGAGTAAATGAAGAAAATCCAAATGCAGGTTATGCACCAACTCTCTCAGCAATTCCAATAAGTTGTACAAAAAATAAATGTCATCCACAAAAACTATTTAATATGAAAAGCTGCATGAGCAATGAAGCTGTTGATAAAAATGTACCAATAAATTGCATGCACTATAAGACATAGAAAAAGCCGCCTTAAAATGAAAAGCTATAAAGCTCTAAAAACAAATTGATACATTTTGTTTGATAAAGTCTCTTCAGTTCAGCTTAAACTTCTTGAACAAGGAGTAAAATCCAATATGCGGAGAACGAAATACACTTGAGCTTCATCATCATCGTAGTCCTGTCCTGTCCAGTCTACGATAGAATTTTCTTGAAGCTAGTCTGAACCTGAACTAATTCTATTGCGGACCAGGATGATATGATAATGAAACTTAAGTATATTTGAATCTCTGCATGTTGGATTTTACTTCATGGACTAGGAGTTTAAGCTGAGCTGAATTCATTACATTGTCGAACACAGTTGCGTCCTCACATTTTTTATTAAATTTAATTTGTTAGGCCTGCCCATCTTCATGAAGTTTCAGTTGCATTGAAAAAAAGATTAAAATGAGCCATAGACCCTGGACCTAGTCTAAAAAATTTCATGAATTTTCTTGCAAAACTGCATAAATTTGGTACGCACTCTCACATTGTTGGATATTCCGATACACTACTATAACTGCACAGCGTAAAAAATGCTGCACAGTGAAAGTTAAAAAATTGCTCTTGAAAATTTTAACCAGCAGGAAGTTTTATACAAAACTGTGGTCTTTTGCTGTTTCCTTCCACTGTTTTCATTCTTTTTCGGTAAACTTTCGAGTTTCGGGTAAATAAACTTGACTACCTTTACTGCTTGACTAGACTACCAAGTGGGAATGCACTCTGTTCAGTCTGTTGAAAAAATGTTCTTATTTCACCGAAAATTTGAACTCGCGTCGGCGTGATTCCACCATGATCCCACAGTCTTTCACAGGTATTTATAGAAGTGCGCGAACCGATGCCTAATAGCGAGCATATAACTTCCGTCAATGATCAATTCACATTACAATAGTGGTTAAAGAAATGATCACTCCTGCTCCAACTCCTACTCCAGTTTTGATGTTAAACTTAACTCCGAGTCCAATCCGGCTCCGGAAAAATTTGCTTGACTCCGGCTCCTGCTCCGACTCCGGCTCTTGTACTCCTCTGCAACAGACCCCTTGGAAAAGGAGTTCAGCAAGTTGAGACAAGGGTCAAGAGGGGCATATTTTATTTCTGTGCAACAAGCTCTTAGTAAGGTAGAAATACATAAGACAAAACTGTGTTTGGTTCAAAATGTAGATATTTTTCATGCTGAAAATGTGGTGAGTGGACATAGCTGTTCGATGTGCACGTTTAAGCCTGATGAAAGGTTGTGTGATATTATTGACAACTTACCTCGACTTGAGTCTGAAATTGCAGTTGACGTAAAAATGGCTTTAGTATATGTTGCTGGGTATGTGCATAGAAATGAGGGCTGTTTGGATGAAACGCACAACATATATTCATAGTATGGATCGTATTTCGACAGTTTAAATCGAGGCAACTTGGTTGTACCAAGAGACTGCGTTTGCCAGTGGTCTTTCTTCTGTTACATCATATTTTATGAAATTGCACATAAAACATGTATTAAATCCTTATCTAACATCTTTTTGCTAATATCAGACTTTTATCAGTTTGCCGTTTGCCTGAGGCAATGTCGTACATTATGCAATATACTTTTTAATAATTACTCAGCTCTTTATTCGCCGCGATCTGAAAAAAAACCTCGACAAAAAACCTTGAAATTTAGCTCCTAAATTGTCGTTGGTGCTGTATTTACTTTCTGCGCACCTTACTGTTTGTTCCGGGTTGAACATGTTTATAAGTTGACCACCGCATGGTTTTTTAGCTGCAAAAGTATTACTCACTGCTATCTTTTTTGGACAGGAAAGAAAATTTTGTCGTTGGTCCGCAGTTATTTTCGTGTAGCGTTCGAGTGTATAACGATATCGAAGTTGGTTGAAACACTATGGTAAATCTAATCCTGTTAAAATCTTCGCACGCATCCCAGTGGACTTTATGTTGTGTTCTGTCTAGTCAGCATTGCTGTTGTATTTTATAGTCAATACAATGTCAGTTAATATCCTACTCTTGCATGCGTCGGGCTTGCAGTTTTCTTAATACAGTATGGAGAATAATTTGTGATAGAGTGTCTTCATTTCAGTTCAGTGTATCTATTCAGTGGAAGTGATTTTTTGAGCAATTGATATGCAAATGAAACTGCAACGTTACAAAGACTGCGAAAGGTTTACAGCGGCTATCAGAATTGCCACCATAATTTTAAGCGTCCATGTAGCGTAGCAGAAAAAATATCTCGGTAAGCTTGATGGTGGTTCAGGCCGTTGATTGAAATGGTGGTTAAGAGCGCTGACAAATAGTAGTTATTGCCAGAGGACCGACTCTATTATTAGTTTTTATTTTGATGCTTCAACGATATGATTAAACTGTAGTTTACTATGCCTCCTTTCCGTGGTGCAAGCATGTATTTCAATTGTAGAACAATGGGTCTATGACGTAACAATAAGCCTCCAAGCTAACAATCCGATTGTGTGATGTCCCGGAATCTATTATAGTAGGACATGGTATAGGCTAAAGGTTAAGAATACCGCGTACATAGGGGTATAAAATGCGTATATAGGAGTGAAGTGAATAAAAGAATAGAAATCTAAAGAATCGCAAAAGAAGAAAATGAGCATAAAAATTAAGAAAATGGCCAAGAAAACAAAAGAGCAAGATTTAACGAATTTTGGGAAGAATCATCTTCTGAATGTTAATGTCTGCTTTGAGCAATCTTGACCATTTAGCTTCACAAAAATTGAGTCTGAAAATATTAGGTTGTTCCACAAAAACGACACTATAACACGACGATAAATCTGGTTTACTATAAAAAATGTCAGGATGGTTATGCGCGAAATGACGTAATAATGCTGTAGACTCATTTTTTTCTTTTACAATAAATTTAGCCCAAGTGCATCTGTGGGCACACCACCGCGTTGAAAAATTATTTTTGGTTTGGCCAACATACTTACAATCACAAACTTTACATATAGCGACATAAATACTAAAACTATTACAATTCAAATTCTGACACAACTTTACGACATGCGAAAACACATTTATTTCGTGGACCACTGGTACCATAAGAGCATGGTAACCATGGTTACCACATAACGCACATTTACCACACGGTCCAGAAACACCAACCTCTTCAATTAATTGTTCAGCTAGCTTCCGGTAATTTGTCAGAATCTTTCCCAGAGTGGCTGGTCTTCTGTAAGTGACAAAAGCGTTGGGCTGTAGTTTCTTTTTATTAGTCAGTTTGATGTCCTCGGGAAAAGCTGAGGGCCAAGCAATCTTTTTATTATTTTTGTTGCCATTTGTGGGTTCTTTGCGATTGATTGGGTTAAATCTATCTGTCCATGTTTTCGCATTTGAGATAATGCTGTGGTAAAGCTTTTTGGGAAAGTGCGACTTACTACATTTACAAGCCAACTGATCTAGACCCTCAAAGTAGCCGCTGCTTTCTTCACAAAGCCTACGCAATCTCATTTGACTTGTGAAAGTGTTTGGGATGGTGCGATTGGCCATGAACAAAAGTACGATGTTTAGCTGCTGTTTCGATAAAATTTTTTGTGGTGAAGCCAAATGGTGATACTCTGGATGCTTTATGCAAAACATCAAGAAATTCCAAGTTCTGAAACGGATCGTTTACCCAGAATTTACGAACTGTAATTTTAAGTCCAACTTGTAACAACTGCGAACGACTTGAGGTGGGAAAAATTGTAGGTAAAAACATTATCCCCCAAAAGCAAGTAAAAACCGAAAAAAAATGGTCATCACGTCCGCAGATATCCATTTTCCGCCCAAAAGCAAGTGAAGGCAAAAAAAAAAATGTCATCACGTCCGCTGATGTCCATTTCTCCGCCCAAAAGCAAGTGAAGACCAAAAAAAAACGTTCGCAGATGTCCATTTTCCACCCAAAAGCAAGTGAAGACCAAAAAAAAAGTCATCACGTGCGAGGGCCTGTAGTTCGCACTGATACTTCCCAAAATTTTTCGTGAGAAAATTATTTGACATGTTTTCATTGTTCATAATGCCGAAAAGGAGGACATTTGGCCATGTTTTGGCGTCCTCGGAGGATAATTGTTTTTTGGTCAAAAAGGAGGACATGTCCTTCAAAAGGAGGACGTATGGTAAGCCTAGTTATGGCTATCAATGCTGCTCTCAACATTGACGTCACCATAATTCACGTAAGAAGCGTGTTTACTCTCGCCACTGAAATAACACTTCAACGGCACCCGCTTGAAAGCCAACCAACTCTTCAGTGTCTGCGTCTTGAGGTGGAGCTTGTTTCGGATCTTGCAGATGCTTCAGCATCCCAGCTTGCGTATTTTTTGAGTTACAACAAAATTGCGATTTTATCCCCCAAAATATTTCAAAGCCGTCCCCACACACGAAGAACTCCATGTTTTTCAACACAGTTTTTGTAATGGGTTGCTGTGGTGATTTGTACTCAGTAAACCGCATAAACCAAGAATTGGAGAAAAAAGTGTAAAAGCGCGATACCCTACTGCGCACTTAAACTTACCCTGTAGCAAACTACAGAAGAACGGACTTTATTCGAACAGCACAATTTTATAAAACAGTGGCATCAAGTTTTTTTTCATGAAAAATCACAGTGAAAAACGGTAGCAAACATAAGAAAATGATATACAAAAGCTACAAAACTTTTCACAGTGTTTAAATGGTGCAATACGATCGACATTAAGTTACGATAATTGCCGGACGGCTTGCCTCGGTTCACCGCCCGCACTGCTCTTCCATTCCGGACTTCTCTGTGTTCCGCTGCTTTCATTGAGGTGTGTTGAATCACTGGGAACTCCTGTGCGCTGCAGTTGTTGTATCCCGATAGATGAGGCGCGAGTCAGAGCATAGGGGTCAAAGTTGACCGGTAATGCACCACCAGATGGGGCATTCTGAGGTAGGGAGTAGCGCATCCCAGGCAGCTCGACTTCGGATATTGTGCTGGTGGCCGACTCTTTCCACGATTCAAGGTAATCATCGAAATTAAGGGCAGTTGTCCATTGAAGTAACTCATCCACCTAATAAAAACAATACCAGGTATGATTGGGGCGCTGAAAAATCTTTCACACTTCGAGCCTACTAGGCGCAGTTAATCGTTGTTTCAAAAGCGATGAATTAGAGAAGTTAGGCCATTACAAACTGTTTTTTTTCCGAGCCACATAGTTGCAGCTTTGCTTTTTATGTCAGTGAATTACAAACTGTTGTAGATATGCCACAAGGTCACAGAAAATAGCGCCAGCGCTGCCTAACCTTCACGATAAACCTGCCGAAAGACTTACATTTTTGCTGTAGTTTTCTACTGCATTAATTCCAAACACAGCTTGGACTCATTGGACTGTGATCAAAAGCCAAACAGCAGAGACGGTACAGCGATGACAAAGCCGCAATAACATGAGCTAGGGTGACAGTTACCCTCTTTACATGTACAGTTCAAGAGGGCAAAAAGCCAATTGGCGTTATGCACTACTACACTGAAATATACTTATTAACCAGTTTTTAATAATTATGACATTAAAAACTTGATTATGACGCAGAAAGCCCTTGGGCTATTGTCTCATTGCAGTTGAACAATGTGGACATGTAGACACTAGACAGGGTAAGTAAAGATTTGGTTCGAGGGCACAGCCACATATGCGGCTCTTTACCATCATCTGCCAGTCACTTAGGGACAAACCTTTATCGTCTTGAATAGTATAATGACGAAGTTCACGGACAAAAGCACGCACCTACCCAAACACCAAAATGAAGTGGTGAACAAATCAACATACCACGGGTGGATGAGCTAGTGTGTATTGCGTAAAGACAAATCATCGAAATTTAGATTTCCGCGTACGAGCTGAATTTTTTTGCGAGAGCTCTTATTTACCAGTCTCCAGTAGCCCACAGCAGGGACATCGCAATAGAGTACACGCACGGTACCCACCACGAGCCACAGATTGCATGCATACTATTACTGAGCTAACTCGTTAGCATTTTCAAAAATAAAAGTGAAAGCTTGGTTGATTTTTGCGGTTCCGCCTGCGAAAAAATGTTTGGCTTCGCGGCTTTTCACTCAGCCGCTAACAACCGAGCAGCACACACAGTAGGGTGTTTCAATTTTTCCACATTTTTGAAATTAAATACGTTCGGGTTAGTTTGTGATGGGATTTTGGACATTGATTCCAGCGGTAAAATTTTTTGCCATTACGACGTCATTTAGAGGTGGCACCGCAGGTTCGAAATCTGCGGGGGACCGAAATTTAGAGATTTGCCATAACTCGGCAGCGGAATGGGATCGATAGACAAAATTGGTGTCAAAACGCGCAGAAGGGTCGATTTCCTATACCCTTCCAAGAGACTTTATGGCTGTATTTTAATCACAAAACAAATCAAAAAATACGTTTTTTTGCAATTTGTTCGTTTACTGGCGGAACAATGTTACACTTACTGCAATTTTTTGAAGTGTTACAAATCTCAGTGTTCCATCACTTCTTTTGTAGCAATACTAAATGAAAGGCATAACGCACAACGTAGTAAGGGGGGAGAAGGGGCCACTAAAAATAATATCTACTTATTAAAAATATTCGTGCGTAATAAATTTTTCTTCGCCAAATTAACTATGTCATGTCGAATAGAGACTTGTCACCTGCACTGATTATTTTGCGGGTAAACACACTTCAAACAACAACTTAGTTGAACACACCAACATTAACACATTCCATTGCATATTGCATAGAAATGCACTCAGTCTCGTATTTAAGGTTTTCCAATTTGTCGCTTAGTAAAACGGTTGTTATTGTCAATGGTCTTCCAGAAAAAAAACGGGAACATTGGCACACATGACACAAGGAGCAAATTGGCTTTGCACTGTTGAAA
>OZ023238.1:8653620-9049727 GCA_964006365.1 Trididemnum miniatum
TCCTATGCCACAAATTTGAATAATATTTTGCTTCAAAATTTTCAATTGATTTATTATTCAATAAACTAAAATTTTATATTGCAGTTCGTTCAAGTGGGTCCGAATACAAGCCACCGGATGACGCCAACCGGTGTCCATCAAGTGACGATTTGTCAGACGAAGCCTTTTCTCCCAAACCTCCGGCTGCTACAAACATGGAAGCGGAATTTGCAAACCAAGCAACACTAGAAACAAGCAATTCACCGAACAAAGGAAAAAAACATCACGACCTTGTATTTGTTGTGGAGTGTTTCAATCTCGTTTAACACGACATATAAAGATGGTCCATAAAAATGAAATACAACTGGATAAATGGTAGGCCTTGAAAACTTACTAAATAAACGCTGCAAAAACCAATTCTACGACTAGTATCGCGGTTTGACCGCTCATTAGGTAGACTCAGGTTTTGAACCCAGGACCTTGTGATTGAGAGTTTTACCTCTCCAACTACTCGGCCACCGGGCTGACAGCGTTTTCAATGCAATTTTCAGCTATACACATAAAAATGAAGAAATGAAGAAAAGGTCACATAAAAATAACATAAAAATGAAGAAAAGGTCAAGGCTATTATTTTATTATCAAGCAAAGAACAGTTTGTTGAATTTGACCTACTACGGAAATCTGGAATTTTTAATCACAATCTAAAATTGCTTAACAACAACGAAAATGAAGCGAAGCTGAAAGTGGAAAGAAGGCCGAAAAAGAAGACGTCGAATTTTAAAATGTGTACCAATTGTAAAGCTTTTATCCATTCAAGATGCTTTTATATGCACAAAAAAGCATGCACACGGTTTCAAAAGGAAGAAAAAGAGAACAAGTTTAATTTCACCTCCGGACTTACACCAAATCTATTACAAGATCATCACAACTACAATGACCCAGGATTCACTGATTTGTTAAATCGATTTTTGTCTGACGACATTGGGAAGTTTTGCCAATCCAATCCGTTTGTGATATCATTTGGCCAATACCTGTTCAAAAAAAGCAAAAAAAGGAAAGGAAAGGAAGTTGAAACGCGGAAATCCGTCATACAGAACATGAGGACAATCTCAGGGCTGTACCTTAAATTTAAAGAAATCGCAGCTGCACACGGCCTGTCGAGACTGAAAATCGAAGCGATGATGGACCGACAATATTTCAACGTTTTAGAAGAAACGATTGAAGCACTAGCCGTGGATAATTCACAACAAGTAAAAAGCGGAGCAAAGCTAAATCTGGGAAACGTTTAAAAAAGAGCGACAAAAATTTATAAAGGTCTGTTGCTATGCGCAAAGATGATGCGATTGCCCACGAACTAGACTAGTTTTCAACGGTTTTGGCCTTAAGATGGAATGCACTCTTTGGAAAAGCCGAATGCGATGTCACAACAAAACGTCAGGAAACGTTACGTCGGCCTGAGGAGCTGCCACTAGAAGAGGACGTTAGAGCTGTAAAGAACTAAGTAGTAGGTAAAATGCACAAACTACTGGATAGTTTTGAAAGAACAAACGAAATGACTGAGCCCCAATACGTTGAATTGAGAAATTTGGCGATAACTCGGATTTCATTTTTCAACGCAAGAAGAGGCGGGGAGCCATCTCGTATTCTTTTGAGCGAGTGGCAAAGCGCACGAACGAGTGGATTGACAAGCACAGAATATCAACTATGAGTGAAGAAGAAAAAGAAACACTTCTCGCAAACAAGCTAATATATTAAGGGGGAAAGGGCAGCGAGCGTCTAGTTCCTGTCATAGTAGTGAAAGATCTGATTAAAATTTTAGATGTGCTTTCGGATCAACACATGCGGCTGAAATGTGGAATCGATGCTGAAAACAAATTTTTATTTGCCAGCACCGGAGGAAGTATAAACCATGCGCAAGGTTACAACTGCATCCGCAAAGTCACAGCAGATGCTGGTGTAACCACAAACCTCACTGCAACTAAGATGCGTCATCGGGCTGCAACCGTATTTGCTGGCATTGAAATGCCAGAAAGTGAAAGACTCTTGTTTTACAACCATATGGGGCACAGTGAAGACGTAAACAAAAATGTCTACCAATGTCCACCAGCGCTTAAAGAATTGACCCAAGTCGAGTCGTATCTCTCCAGCTTGGATGAATCTCGTGAATCAGGGCCAACTGCAAATCAGCGAAAACCAAGAGCGCCACAAGTGAGTTAATTTCTCATAAGCGTTTTATATACCCGGCATAAAATACATTGCATAAATCAACTTTTTTCAACAGATTTGCAAGAAAGTTAGAATCGCGTAATTGATCAAATTAGTTTAATGAATGACTTTTGGCAAATTAAACTACTGTACGGGAAATTTTATCTATTTCTAGTTGTACTTGTGCGGTAGGTCACGGGTACGTGCCCCAGGCCGGTATAATCGGACATAGGGTCCCCATCGACTCGCCACCGCTGTGGCTTTTCTTTGGATTTCGAAGCTGTGTTGCTTGGGCGCTAAGCCGTGGAGATGGACTCCGCCACTCATTGCACGCTTCGGCGTAATACCGAGAGTATAATGAAAATTTGGTTTTACTTGTTTTCAGAATAACGCTTTAATTGCTGGAGCCGATATAAGCCTAAATGAGGCCCACCTTAATATCTATATACAATAATGCTTTCTATAATTGTTCATTGAATAACCCATTTAGTCTCTGGTTCGTGTTTTCCAAAGTTAGCCCCGAAGTGCACGCACACAGTAGTTTGGTGACTTGGCCTATCTATATTTTACTGTTGTTCGTGTTACACTGTAAAGACCAGAATTACTTTAACCTTTCAAAAAGACAACGAAGATATTATGCTTGGTCAAAGTCAGACGAGATGATTTTGCACACTCATTTTCGAACATATACAGAAGACGTAACGAAAAACGGGAACATCGGCTCTTTACCATGCAATAACTTGATTAATTTAAAAATAATGCACGCTACTACTAAGCTTAGGCCTACTTCGTTTGGAGGGCCTGAGAACGTAATTGTAGCGATTACTGATAATTATGGGATTGATTATCAACTCCTAGACCGATGTACGAATATCGTATCATTGGAATTACTAATAAATTATTAACAATTATTTACAATCAATCAATCTACGATGTTTAACCAAACAACGCAATCATATGAAGATTAAGTTCTTTTTTGCGATGAGCGAATAGTCCCGGTCACGTTTTTATCAAGAAAGTGACAAAGTTTATTTTGTTGCCACTAATAGATGCAGCCACTAGTAGATGAGGAATCCCGCTAAATGCAATTTCAAACGCCACACCAAAAAAATTGCCGACTTGTTTTCCACACTATTGCTTTGACGCTGAATGTAGTAGGAAAGCTGTAAATACCAATTTTTCAGTCGTTGGTTTAACCCAACTTGGAATAAAACCCCGAACCTATCGTCCAGAACCAGACGCTCAATCCACTCGATCATCTGGACAACTTTCCAACAATTTTTCGAATAAAGCATTCCAAAAAATCCTCTTTTACCAGTGAAAACCTCTAAGCTAGACAAACAGCATGATCACACGTGAGAAAACTTTTTCACGTACCATATCCAAGATATCTCTTCTTAATTAATCATAGTATATGATGGAAAATTTTGTCATCAATTCGTTTGAGCTTAATCTCATTGCTCAAGTTTACACAGTTTATTCGTGCAAGACCAATTTTTCTGGCTTACCACGACGGGTAGACTGCATGGCCTAACCATTTATTTATCACGTGAGAATGGGCTCCCCAATGGCACAATAATAAAAATTGCCGACTTGTTCTCCACTCTATTCGCTTAATGCTAAATGATTATGAAGCAGGAAAGCTGTGAATACCAACTCGTTAGGTCCCTGGTTTAAGCCGACTCTGAATCAAACGCCGATTCTACCGCTTCAGAAGAAAACATTTAAAATTATGCACGGATTCTTTCAAATGAAGTCGTTGATGTTGAGCATCGCACTTTCTTTTTTTTACAAAAACGTGTTTTCCATTTCCCTGGTTTTTACTGATGTTGACAGTCACTATAGAAACAATGGCGTAGCAGAGTTCCTGCCGCCCTGGGCTGACTGAAAATTGCAGCTTCCAAATAAGCAATAATTTTTTATTTGTTAAATTCAACCCAGCGTGGAGGCATGTAATCAGAATTTTCGTAAAGAGAAGAGGAATAATTAAACTTATATAGCTATAATTACTCACGCTCTTCAAAAAGTGAAACTTTACATCTAGGGGGTCCGGAAAATGACGAAATGTTAGTTCCACCATTGGGGGTTTACGTCCAAGCTCCGAACGCTTTCGATTCTTAACTATAGCTGCGCCATGACTTCCTCCTCCTTTCAACTAAACTTTTCGTAAGTTTTCTTAATACGGCAATGACTAATGTTACTTTGCATTATTGATTTTCAGCTGCATCTGAAGTGAGAAAGTTCTTGAAGGATTATCCCCAAATTACCGCAAACGATACGACAATACGTACGAAAACATTCAATGATCGTGGAAGATATAGAAAAAGACATGAACGACTTTTGCAAAACTTATCGTAATTTATTGTTAAACTTTTGCGTAATAAATAACCATTTCTATGTAAAGTATGTATCGTGTTAGAGGAAGAAAAGCTATTCCGTATGCCATGCAAAAAAGTTGATTTTAATTTATTTTTAGCAAAACCGCCATTAAACTTTTGCCAACCTGATCTCGTTTGAGTTACATCTACATAAAAGTGTATTGTAGGCAGGGCCGGCGCCAAAGGAGGGCTTGCCCCCCAATTGACATGCTTGGCCCCCCCAATTAACAAGCTTACTCTTTCGAAGACAGCGGCTTTTGTGCTTAATTTCAAACTTTGGCCCCCCCCGATAAACGCCTGGTCCCCCTAAGTCGACTGCTCTGGCACCGGCTCTGACTGTAGGTTACACTTCACCGATGCCATATATTACGCACGGCTGTCAAAGCGAGTGGCTCAAAACTAAAGCGACAACCGCCACCAAGAGATTGCAGACTTGCAAGACGCGAAAACGCTGTTACAACATTTGCTGGAGTTTTCAATCCGGGTTGAGAAAACCATAGTGAGTAGACGCAGCTTTAATGTGTAACAGGGGTATTGGAAAAACAATCAGTGGATGTTAATTGCTGACCCTAAAGTTATAAAGAGTCAAACTATTAAGCGCGAATGTTTCCTTGCTTTCTCGTTTATCACATTTAGTAAAGCATATTTTTGCGGTTGCCCTAATGCCGAAAAATACCGACTGTCATGGTTTTTGTGGCATGCAAAAATGTATATAGTTGGTATTATTTTTCCGACAAGAAAATGCCATATTTAAATACAGCTTAGCATCGCCTAAAGCAACCACAACAGAAACTTTACGGACATACGCGATTGTTTAGGTGCTACACGCGTTTTAGCTGTGGCGCCTTTAGGTTGATTTTTTATCGCTACTCACATATAATGCCTCAATTTAGATGGTCAATTACCTCAGCAATCATGCTATCTTCACCAATTCTAAAACGTTTTGTGTTGGTCCAAGTTGCTACAAACTCGGTCAAAACGTGAAATTGGCACTACCTCTGTGAAAAAGGGTTGAAACCGAGTCTGGGTTTTAAGGCGACAGCACGTTTGTCACCTTAATCCTCATTGTCGCCCCAATGCTTACAGTCATACCAATTAATGTCGCCCAAAAGTTGTGATGATGTACATAAGTCTAAATCTACTTATGCACGAGCTGTTTCTGGGTAAAATGTAACTAGTTCACTACATATGATAAATCTTAAAATAGTCTTAATTAAACCTTCAGTTTCACTAACATACAATTTTCTAGACTAATTTGATCCTGGTAAATTTTTTTCATTTTTTCGTAAAATGATTTGTCTCAACATCAGATATCAAATTATATATTGGTAATTTATATTAAATTTCTTTGGCAAAGCTCATGTACCGTACCAGCGTCAACTTGCTTACTTGGCAAAAAAGGTTTCCTTACTGTTCTGCTACAGTTACATAGTTTTCTTTTATTTATTCTCTTTGTGTATTTGTTGTCCAAAGCAGCAAAATCCTCAATCACTTTCTGTAAAGTCTGCAAAGCACCTCTTCAAAACGACGGAAGTACCAGTCTTGCTGTGCCTATAGTGCAGAATTCCATCAAAAATGAATCAACCACTTAAATAAAACCTCCCAATTAAAAAACCCTTTTACAATGATTGCCTATGCACCTCGCGTGCTGCAGCTATCTTGCCATTTTTCTCCCTAACCGACAAGGACTTTTCTGACTTGTTTTATGACCCTAAATCACCACTACCTTCTGCTGATGACCTTAACAGATTAGTGTCAAATGTGCCTAATCATTTTGATCAGGATCTTGATGATGTTGATAACATGTTTGTAAGTAATAACCAATTGGATTCCTATTTAACTGTTCAAGAAGCTCATACGCTTTTATCTGGAAAGAATGAAGAATGTAGCTTTAGCACTATGTGTGCAAAAGTTAGATCTCTCACTAATCCTCACAATTTTACCAAATTCGAAAGTTTGATTTCGGGATTAGATTATCAGCCTCACATTAAGGGAAAAAAAACATACTACCGGTCAACATATGAATCTAAATGGATATGTCTACATATCTAATCCTGGAGTTGTCAGCAGAGGTGGTGGTGCTGAAATGTACATCAAACAAAGCTTAATTTTTACCCCCAATGCCGAACTTCCAATCAAGCATGAAAAATTGTTCGAATCTCTATTTGTTGCATTACATTTTGAAGGTAAAAGGCTGATATGTGGCACAGCTTATAGACCTCCCCGTAATGATAATTTGGGACTAAGAGGCTTCTTTGATTCTATTAATCTGGTATTAGGTGAATTAAATAAAACCAAAAGTAAATGTTTCCAGATGGGAGACCGAAACTTTAATTTATTAGACCTCTCTGATAAAAAAAAAACTTGAACAATTCACAGATAACATGTTTAATTATAACTTCTACCCCTTGATCAACAAACCTAATAGAATCACTGACTCCAGCTCTTCAGCCAATGATCACATGTGGACCAGGACCAATGTCTCAAATACTAGCATCAAAAGTGGTATAATTGCGCATTGTGTGGCTAATCACCTACCAGTCATACAAGTACCAAATTTTGGAAAAATTAAAACCAACTCGGTTTCTAAAGTAAGATGGTATGCTCTTAGCAACCTCAAAAAATTTAGTGCTTCCTTAGAAAATGCTGACCTTTGCAACGTAGAAAATCAAGATAATTCTACTGTTTTAAGAATTTATAGGATTTGCTAATTCATGAATTTGAGAAATTCATTGCCCTAAAAGAATCTCCTAAAACAACCAAACATTCTGGTGGCATGATCGTGAACTAAAACGTCTAATGTTCAAAAAAGATAGACTGTATAAAAAATATCTCCTACGGCGTGACCAGCCTTTCAAGAATCAATATCATAAGATTAGAAATACGTATTTTGATCTTGTACAGTTAAAAAAAAAAGTTTTATCAAA
This sequence comes from Trididemnum miniatum, assembly GCA_964006365.1. Lineage (NCBI taxonomy): Eukaryota > Metazoa > Chordata > Ascidiacea > Aplousobranchia > Didemnidae > Trididemnum > Trididemnum miniatum. The sequence continues at coordinate 8,661,110 of OZ023238.1, forward strand.
AAAACTTCAAGAACTTCTATAATAATGTGAAAAAAACGTGGCAGTATACAAACAGTTTTCTTGGTAGAACGTCATTAAACAGTGCCACTTCATCCTTTTTTATCAATGGGAAGAAAACCTGGGTGCTATTTCTCTAATATTGCTATTAATCTGGTAAACCAACTTCCTAAATCATCCTCACCCTTTCAAGAATACCCAACACCAGCTAATCCTTCATCTATTTTCTTTTATCCCATTTCCCCCTATGAAGTAAAGCAGATTACTAACAAAACATCCCCGAAGCATAGCTCATGCTGGGATGAAATACCACCAGTTGATAAAGCATTTGTCTGATAATATTATTAACGCTTCAACGTATATCTTTAGTCTCTTTGTCAGGGTAAATTCGTCACCGCTTTTACTCATGCTAAAGCAATACCAATCCAGAAAAAGGGTGATGTTCAGAATTTAAACAATTATAGGCCAATTAGTTTGCTGTCTAGCTTCTCCAAAATTCTCGAAAAAATCGTTTACAAGAAGCAATATTCATTTTTTGATTGCTTTAACTTGTTTTCAAATTCTCAGTTTGGGTTCAGGAGAGGTCACTCTACTTCCCATGCTAATTGTTTGCTTGTTGACAAAGTTGCTGCAGCATTCGAAAAAAAGCTTTGTACCCTCGCAATTTTTCTTGACCTCTCGAAAGCCTTTGATACTACTAACCATAAAGTTCTTTTGCATAAACTTAATCATTATGGCATTAGAGGCACAGCCTTGAACTGGTTTATAAGTTACTTGACTGGACGCAAACACGTTTGTTACAACAGTGTTGCTTCATCCAATATTAATGAGATAATTTATCGATGCCTCAGGGCTCGATTCTTGGCCCTTTGTTATTTACGTCAATGACTTCCCTAATTGCTTGAAACATGGAATCAGTTTATCGTTCGCGGATGATACGAGTATTTTTATCAGTGGCAAAACGGCCCAAATGCTTTTCGATAAAGAGAACGATGAGCTCTGTAATATCGATAATTGGCTGGTTGCCAACAAGCTCTCCCTCACAAAACAAAGTGCGTATATTACAAGAATGCTAACTTCAAGACTCCCCCCAGCGATCTAAATTTGGTTAAAAGAAACATTCCAATTGAAAGAGTGTCATCAGTGCGAGTTAGGAACAATAATTCATGATAATCTATCTTGGAAGGAGCATATGCTAGCACTTGAGTAAATTACGTGCTACCTTGGGTGCCGTAATTCGAGTCAAACCTTATCTCAGTGAACATTCTTTAATATCGATTTACCATTCTCTGGTAATAAGTCGTGTTTGCAATTGTATAATTAACTGAAACCATGGCAATTCGACAATCCTAAATCAACTTCGGGGTATTTGTAATAAATTTATTCGACTGACTTTAGGACTAAATCGCTATGAAGACGTCTTACCACTGAGGAAACAACATAACTTACCAACGATTAGCGATATATTTAAATATGAAATTGCTGTACTTATGTTTAGATTCCATGGCCGTACTCTACCATCGGCTTTCGATCCTATTTTCCAATCCAAGTCTACTTCTATTACAACTCGAAGCAATAGACGCGTAATCCCAAAAAGCTGTCGTAGAACTGTCAGTCAGCAATCAATTAGATATATCGGTCCTAAAACATGGAATAATATTCCGCTACCCATTAGAGAATCTAAAACAATCGCCGCGTTCAAGAAAAAATTAAAACAGCATCTTTTGAATAGTTACTAGCTCTTCCTTAACCCTGCTTGCATAGGTTAAATTATTTCGAAACAAAACTGCTTTCTGCAATTTTCAGGTAACCTACGTCAAGCCCTGTGACTTCACCAAACTTCAAACCCACCGTCGCTTTTCGACATTTGCATTTAGCTATTTTAGCCCTAAAACTGTGTGAGATGGCAGGATCTATTGCATGCCAAATTGTACTCGGTTCATATTTGCTATACCTTCGGCTCACTTTAACTTTAGGTTTCTAGTTTGTTTTTTTCACTTGACTATTAGCTCTTGTCATCTTGAGAGATCACCAGTTACCCGAAACAGTTTTGCCCCCAGATTCAACTTGATCTTGTCAATTTCTATCATTCAATCTCTGTATATACTCTTGCATAATCATAGTGCAGTGCTAGAAGTTTTAACAAAAACTATCACAATTACAAGATAAAATCTTTTTTTTCTCTCTCTTTTAGTGATGGTTGTCGTAAATCTGCGGTCATGCTGGACAGGATTTCTTTTGGCAGGTTTCTTTGCGGTTACTCTAAAGTCTCAACGGCGCTTGGTCTGGGGTTAGGTTGGGTCTCGCCTTTCTAGTTCAGTTGCACTGTGACGACATTGAGTAACCTCAAAATGCCGCACACTGTTATGGTTCCTACCATTGCACTATTGTGACAGCACGTCACCTTTACTGTACTTTAGTTTTCAAGAAAATTACCGCGATGGTCCCGCGAATCGAACACGTAGACTAATGTTATTTTCTTTATTTATTCAACGAGTTGGGTCTCTTTAATTATTTGTTTCACAAATCCACAATTTAATTTGTCAAGCTTAGAGATGTAAAAAAACCGTTTTTTTTCGCTTGTTTTTTTTTTTTGTCTTTGCAGTTGACAAAGCTAAAAAAAGTTTGTTTTTGAAATAAAACAAGGCAATTACCGTCAAATCGCACGACTAACATGACAGACTATTACACATGTCATTGTACAGGGTGTCCATAAATCATTGCTACAATTTCAAAAATTCGCCACAGTCTTACTTCTTAAGATATTTTCAATTGGTTTGTTTTATACAGAGTGTTCCAGAATATATGACCCAATTATAAAATTTCATAAACAACAAACCAGAAAAGATTCAACGAAAACCATTATATTTCCTGAAAGGTCTTGAAATGCCATTTTAGTTTCATGCCATGTTTTCACTTTCAGATTGCCAGTGTGTTGATAATAAGTGCTGCAAAGAAATACCCTTTTGTTGAGTTTAGTTAAATGCTGCATTAATGGCGTGGAGTGGTGAGCATCGCGCTTTTGTGGTTGAACAGTTTGTGAAGAATGGCGAATCAGTCGTAGCGACGCAAAGTTCCTTCCGAAGACACTTTTCACTAAATCGTCATGACCCCGTACCAACTGGTAAAACAATACGCTGTTGGGTTTCCAACTTTCGACAGACATCATCGGCATTAAACAGAAGATCTGGCCGTCCAAGAACAAGAACAGCAGAAGAAAATGTCACAGCTGTGGCAGATTCAATTGAGCAATCTCCTAGACGTTCCCTCCGAAGCATGCATTTGCCTTGCACATGTCCGCTACAAGTGTCCATAGAATTTTGCACAGATCACTTCATATGCATCCCTACAAGATAATGGTCGTGCAGGAATTAAGCGAGAGTGATTACGAAACTAGCACAAATTTGTCTCGAGACATTCTCCAGTCCATCTCCCCAACATCTGTTACAATCTGCAGTGATGAAGCACATTTTCATTTATCGGGGACGGTTAACAAACAAAACTTTCGATATTGGTCACAAAATAATCCTCGTGAACTGCACCAACGACCACTTCATTCTCCGAAGGTTACCGTTTGGTGTGCTATGGGCAGTTTTGGGGTGTGGGGTCCATACTTTTTTGAAGAAGGAGGTGCTACAGTGACTGTTACATCAGACCGTTACTGTGAGATGCTTGAGAGATTTCTTCGTCCAAAAGTTGCTGAGTTACTAGCTGATCATGAACCCGATGGTGTATGGTTCCAACAAGATGGTGCCACGTCGCATACCTCTCGACGTTCACTCGGAATCCTGCAGGACATGTTTCCAAGTCATGTCATTTCTCGACGGGGTGATATTGGGTGGCCTCTACGTTCCCCAGATCTAAATCCATACGACTTTTTTCTATGGGGCTACGTCAAATCTAAAGTTTACGAACGCCGTCCATCAACTCTAGAACACCTAAAAGCAGCAATAACTGAAGAAATTGATGCGATTCCGCAGAACATGCTTGAAAGAGTGATGATCAATTTTCGAGAAAGACTTCAAAACTGCATCGACATTGGCGGTCGCCACTTGCGGGACATAATTTTTAAAACCACGTGAAGTAACGAACTAAACTGAAATGGCATTTCATAAACTTTCAGAAAATATATGAGTTTTCGTTGAATCTTTTCTGGTTTGTAGTTTATGGAATTTTAAAATCGGGTTATATATTCTGGAACACCCTGTAGTAAAGGGAAATGCTTCAAGTTTACGTAGACGCTTTAGTATCCTTCTACACGTGCACCACCAGTCGCACGTAGGATATCCAATCGATATTCAATCTCTAGCCATGTTCTTGCTAACATATCCACAGTAACTGTATCAAGTACTTCAATTAATCGTTGTTGCAAATCACCAACGTCTCTGACTTTGGTTCGGTAAACGATGTCCTTTACATAGCCCCTCAGGAAAAAATCCAATGGTGTGATATCAGGGAAACGTGGCGGCCATGGAATGGGACCATCACGTCCAATCCATCTTTCTGGAAATGTGTCCTTCAAAATTGACGAACTGCAAGACCCAATGAGGGGGTGCACCGTGCTGCTGGAAAATAACTAGTGGTTGATACTGTTCAAGCTGTGGTGACACATATTCTGTCAAAAGGTCAAGATAAATTTGAGCTGTAATTGATTTCTCAGCGAAGAAAAACGGACCAATAATTTTATCATGCATGATTCCACACCACACAATTAGTTTAGGGGAGTCTGGTTCAAGCTCGTAGGTTTCATGCGGATTCTGCGAGCCCCATATTCTTGAGTTGTGTCCGTTTATTAATCCAGAAATGTGAAACGTTGACTCGTCACTGAAACAAACACGTTTCAAAAATCCTGGATCTGAATCTAATCTGTGTAGCATCGTCACTGCAAATTGTTTTCGTCGTGGCTTATCTTCTGGCTTAAGGGCTTGCAGTAACTGCACTTTACTGTATATGCATAAAGTCGCAAATTTTTATGCAGAACTTTGGGAATAGTGGAGCGTGGGATCTGCAATGGGTAGAAGCCTGCGAATAGACTTTCTAGGGCTTCTGGTATATGCCACTCGCACAGATTCAATTACTTCTGATATTTGAGGTCGGCCAGCTTCCTGTCTCTGCAACACACTACCAGTCTCCATAAACTTTTCACGCCACGCTCGAGTGGTAGATCGATCGTGCAAGTGGCTTGCACCGGTACGATTAAGCCGATAAGGCAGTGGTCGGCAACCTGTGGGCCACGGCCACATGTGGACCTTTTAGCAATTTTTCGTGGGCCGCGAGCTATTCGGTTTTACCAAGTCTTTGTGGGCCGCATGCTAGCTGCAAATAAAAAGTAAGCCCATAAACAAGGGTGGAAACTCAAACCTAAACCGAAACCTGAAAACCCAGTTTTAAAGGAAATTTTGGAAACCCAAATTGAAACTGACACCTACTTATCCAAAATTTTGAAAACCTAAACTTGAACCAAAACCGTTTTTTCTTGAAACGTCAAAACCGAAACTGAAACTAAAACCTGTTCAAAATTTTCCAAGGTTTTAGGTTTTAAAAATTGTCATCATCATCCTTACCAGCACAGTTCCTTTAACGCTGAGCGTCGAATAGAGAAGCTGTGAATACTAATTTTTAAGTTTATGGTTTCACCGGACTCGGAATAATACCCAAGTCGACAACTTCTGAAACAATTGCTCTCCTCACTCGGCCATCTGAGCTGCTACTTATTATCGTAATAAAACAAAAACGCCAAGAAGTAGAGGATTTAAATAATTCATATTCACAGTAAAATAACTTTTTCGGATGAAACTTGAACCGAAACTGAAACCCAGAAACCAAAGCTGCGCGTAAGCAAAACTGAAACCGAAACTGGAACCGATTTTTCAACAGCCGTGAAACCAAACCAAAATTCAAACCTGACTTCTGGGTTTCCACACACCAAAACTGAAACTGACACCCTAACGCCAAGTAGCCAGGTTTCCACCCTTGCCCATAAAACTAATAATAAAAACCTTCCCTTCGACGCTTTGCGCGTAAAACAATCCAATTCTTTTTCTCCCGGCGGTACAAGCCTACACTGGCTGGTTAGCTCAGTCGTTAACCGCATGCCATCGGTACGGGAGATCTGGGGTTCGATTCCCGGGCCGGTCAAATCGGCGCAGTGTCGCCAACGGCTCGCCACCATTGTGAAATTTCTTCCGAGCTGTGTTGCCCAGGCCCTAAGCACCGGAGATGGGCCCCGCCACTCGTTACACGCTTCGGCGTAATACCGCGATTATAATGAAGATTTGATTTTGGTACATGGCTACAAAAGCAAAACCCGTAGCACAATGCACAAAAACGGGTGCCGTGTGTCTATATATCTTTCATGCAATGCTCGCTTTGTTTCTTCGGTTCTATCGATGCGAGCGAGTAGAAAAAAAGCATGCGCTTTGCATTTTCTTTGCTTTTTACAAAACTTCATTTTGTAGTTTGTAGTCGTATAATTTATTCGTTCTGTAGTCGTAGTTTTAAATGTAGAGGGCCTTCAAGAGCTACTGAAAGGGTGATTTGGACCGCGTTAAAAAAAAGTCGCCGACCACTGCGATCAGATATTGTGATCTAAAATTTTGTTGATTGTCACTACACAGTACATAAATAATAACGTCCGACAATTTCACTATCTGGTAGTAATTAGGTTATTACATTTAGATTGATTTGCTTTTTGTGAGGTAAAGTTTCGTCACAATTTATGACCATTTTAATTAATCAATATTATTTGATTCATCACTTTTCGTAGCAGCTGTCAGCATATTAGCTTTATCTTTGCTATCAGCTCACAGCCTAATATAAGTTTGGGAGAGAGGAGATCTTTAATATCCATATTGTAGCAACAGATAATAAGCTCAGAACATAAAACCTTTAACGTTTTTAAATAGAAAATAACAAGCAGAAAACATGCTAAGCGTTTTCAAACAACTCCACCGTCCTTGATGATTTCTTTATTTTTATCCTCCTATCACGAGAAAGCGACAAAAACGCTATGAATAGGACGAATCCAGAGTTCCAGACTCGCTTAGGAGTTGCCCTTGTTTTCGATTTTTCCGCTTGAATTTTGCTTCTGACTTCTTCAATTTGCGTCTTGTTAAATTCCTCCAAACAGAGATAATGGCCATGAAGCATCTTATTCAAGAATGCAACAACGAGGCTTGGGTGGGAGTTAAACCGTAAACCTTGCGATCATGGCCGTCGTAAAAACGACGCTTGGAACCACTCGGCCACGCTGCTGTCCTTTATCAGAAAATGATCGAAAATGGAAAGCTAACGCGCCCAAGGCAAACTAATTCAAGTGAAAAGCAAAACAGCAAGGGTTACGACACAACTCGTCATTCGTCATTTTAGTAATTTGGCTTTCAAAGCCAAATAGTCAGAAAATACGTACTTTTTCGGCTTTGAATGCGGTCGGATTTACTGACTTTTCCGCATTCGAATGCAGTGATCCATAAGTAATCGGGTGGGATTACTGTCAGAAGCCAGGAAATAGCAAAGCACAATCAATATTTCCGCTTGCAACAAAATTTGCAAAAAAAAAAACGGTTTTTTTGAAGCCATGCTTTTTTTGAAAAAAAAAAACGCGTTTTTTTTTAAAAAACAAAGGCAAAAAAAAAACATTTACATCTCTAGTCAAGCTAAATCCTGGCTTTGCACGCTTGCAGGCAGTGTTTTGCAATAACTACGCACCTTTTTTCTTTATACGATAGCGAGAAGGCAACAGATTTTGCAACGTGTGGTCAGATGAATTTTGCATGTTCGCAAAAAGGAAGCTTTTTTTTATTATTTGTGGTTACCAAAATCCTCAGTTGATTTTTGTTCAGGTGACGCCGCCTTGCTGTTTATTTCTTCCGTCAATATACATTATTTTACTGGAAAGCTTACCAGACTGCTGACAGGAAGATAGCAAAAATTGTCAACTGAGCGAAGGGTCTAGAACTCCTCTAGACCGCCTGCATTAAAACGAAGTTCATTTTTTAACTATATCATAGCGGTGTTGGAGCTGTGGTCTCTTCAGTGTCTTTTTATATCTCGCCGTCATATGTTTGCTTTTGTTTGTTCTTTTCTTACCCTATTTTAGTTTAATCGGGTGTTGCGAGCATGCGTACTAATTCCCTCATCTTGAAGTTTCATTCTAACTAGCATGCTATAACGTTGATCGTTTTGTTGCTTCTTCCCTTTTCTGTGTCCGTTTGTATTTGAAATCCTATATCGCTGCGTTCTATTTATTTTGACGGTGCAGAAATAAAAGACACTACTACTACTAAAATCTCAGTTGGCTCATGACAAAGTCAGCAGCACCATTCAGGTACAAAGTAGACATAGGAAAAATACACACAACCATTGTGATTTAATTTGGAAGTTTTCTTCCTAAGGGAAATTACAAAATTAAGAAAAGTCGCGACTATCAAAAAAGTATATTTTAATGGTTGATGTAGCTGCAAAAACGTAAAGCCATACAACTTCCATAATTGAAAAACTTTGCAAAATAGCTTTAAGGATTTTTCATTGCTCCCAAAAAATTTAATCTATTTTCAGTTTACTAGGTCCTCACTTTGTTCATTTATGCGGATCATTCTGCATAAACGTAAAACACATTACTCAATTGTTTCACGCTTCGTTCACGGCCAAAAAGAAACAAAAAAAGAAAATTAAGCGACGTTTGGAAAAAAACGTAATTTTATCCATCCTTCCCACCGCTGCAAGCCATATAACATCCGAGAAGGAAGAAGGATTTATTGTTGGTAAGTTAGTATTGGAATCCAAGCAAAATTGTTTCAGAATGAAAGTTAACTAACATCCACTTGTTCGTTCAAACAATTCAAAATATTGTAATTGTTATAGAAAAACAATAAACTTACATAAGACTTCTTTCATAGATCAAAAAACTTCGATCCAGAAGCAGTCTGATGTGGCGGCGGCTGAAAATGACAAAAAAGTCGGAAGCAAAACCTCAGTTGGCTTATGAAGAAGTCAGCAGCACCATTCAGGTACAAAGTAGACCGAGGAAAAATACACACAACCATTGTGATTTGATTTTGAAAAGTTTTCTTTTCAAGGGAAAATACAAGGTCAAAAAAAGTCGCAACTATCAAAAAAAGTAGGCTATATTTTATGGTTATTGCAGCTTCCATGATTAAAATACCTTGCAAAATCGCTAAACGAATTTTTCATTACGCACAGAAACATTACAACATTATTCGAATTAATTGCATCACTGTTAGTTTTTTGGATATTATAATAGGATATTGAATTGTTTTAGGTGAGTTGATGTAGGGAACAATGACAACAAAAACTGATTATGTCATTGCATTTGTGACGTCATAACTTGGAGTATCCGAGTTTTTGTTATTTAAGAAATTCCGTATAGAAATTTCTATTCCTATCAATATATTTGCAGTTTTCTGCTTGGGATGTTGTTCAAATTTGATTTTATAAGCACCATTTGAGGCCAGGTTGGTGTATCTGAGATCGTGGAAGATATGAACTGCTAATAACCACCTATCAGAAGAGAAATTACAAGCCAATAGATGTCGCATTTTTCGTTTTTATTTTACAAAAAAGCACAGCATAAAATAGCTCAATATAAACGAACACAATGGATTAATATTTGACGTGTCCTCCACGAGCTTGCAGTAAGTCATTAACACGATTTGGCATCGATTCCACCAATATTTGGCATTTCTCCTCATTGTGGTACCACACTTCAATTATTGCCTCCACAAGCTTCCCAATGGTGGTGCAGTCCCATTTTTCTCAAACGACACTGGATTATTGCCCAAAGATTTTCAATCGGATTAGAGCCAGGGGAGTTCCCTGGCCACTCCAATACCTGAATTTAATTCTCACGATAATAGTTTTTTTTTTAGGAACGTCATGGTGCCAAATCTTGTTAAAAAATTGCTTTTCCATTTGGAAACATCTTTTTCAAATCCGCAAATGCTTTTCGTGTCAGAACGTCGATATAACGGTCAGTGTTCATCATTCCTTCCATTGGTACCAGACACCCAACGCCTTTCCAAGTGAAGCTCCCTCAGAACATCTTTTTCTTCGAATGTTTGGCAAGCTGGTCAATGTAAGCAGCTGACAATCTTTCTCCATCACTTTTTTAAACAAACTGACTGTGTTTGCCTCTCACGAAAAAGTGACTTACATCAGCAAACATGAGGTTATTTTTGTGATCTGCAGTCCAGCTTTTGCGTTTCTTTGCCCATTCATATCTTTTCTCATTTTGCCTGTTAAGAACTGCTTTTTGACTGCTTTAATTGGCTTTCCTCCCTCCTGTGATGAGAGGCTTTCTCACTGCACTTGCACTAATCTAAGTCCCACTAAGAGCTAAATCTCTCTGCACATCGAAGCTGTTTTTTTTGGGGGGGTCCAACTTGCTCCGTCTCATTACAAAAATATCATCTCTCGGGCTTGTTTGGCGCTTCCTTCCGCATTTTCCTTTCCTCTTTGGCATTGCTGACCCAGTTTTGGCAACCAGTTTTACTGCCGAGACACAGTGGATTGGTTCACGTCTAAACGCCTTGCAATTTCTCTTGGCGAGGGCCCAGCACGGTTCCAAGAACTAAATATGGATGCTCGCTTTCTTGGGGTTGTATCTGACATCGTTGCAGATGAAAACACAAAATTACCACGTTTAAACCCCAGCCTCCTCTAATGCTAAAAGAATCTTTATCAAGATTATTAGAGAAATAGTGAAATTTTTGACGTCATGGATGGTATGACGTCACAAAGTTATGACGTTACATAAACTAGAAGTGAATTAACATCGCAACAACAGACTAAAATTCTTCTTGAACATTATTTGAAAAAGGAAAGTAGAAAGTTGCATAAAAACTGGAGTGATGCAATTAATTCGAACAATACCGTAATCTATTTTCAGTTTACTGTGTCCGTATTTTTACCGGCCGTTATAGCTCAGTTGCTTTACGCTCACGCTGTGGGTGCAAAACGTCTGGCGTTCAAATCCCAAGTCAGTCAAAGCGCCACGGTGTCGGCAACAGCTCGCCAACGCTGCAACGTTCCTGCGGAGCTGTGTAGCCCAGTCGCTAAGCCGCAGAGATGGGCCCCGCCTTTGCCGTAATACTGCGAGTGTAATGAAGATTTGATTTTTATATTTTTGATGTCATCATCTTATTCATTTTTGCGGATCAATTCTGCCCTGTATACAGTACAAGAATTCAAAAATGCATCTTTACAAACCGGTACCCGAATTACAAAATTTAAATATACTATAATGCAGAGCATAGGCGCGAAAAGTAGGGTGCCAGAGCTCGTGTGTAAACTTGTTTTGTAGTTTCGTTACAAACCTGCCAGTAATTCCAATAATTCGCCACAAGTTGCGCTGTCATCGACTGTGGACGTGAGTATACTCAGTGTGAATGGAGTGAGGGCTCGTGTGTACACTTGTTTCGCATTTTCTTTAGAAACCTGCCAGTAATTCCAATAATTCGCCACAAGTTGTATTATTATCGGCTGTGAGCGTGAGTATACTCAGTGTAAATTGAGTAATGGCTCGTGTTAAACTTGTTTTCTATTTTCGTTAAAAACCTGCCAGTAATTCCAATAATTCACCACGAGGTGTGCTGTCATCGGCTGTGAGCGTGAGCATACTTAAGCCCAGTCTACACTGAGGTTGAGCGAGGCGCAAAAGTTAGTTTGTTTTATTGAAGTGGAGCTTTGCGCGGGAATAATTGATTTCCGCAAGCGATTTCTCAATGGATATGGCCGATATTTCATACAAGTGAGTTTTTATGCTATATGAAACTACCGGAACATTACTCACATCAATATTCAAAAATTAGTTTAAAATCGACTTGCCCTAATGAGTAATCATGGGAAGTGATTGAGAGGCACTGCTGACGTAGAATGATAGATGTGACAAGAAACCTTACTTTACCTGTATAAATAAAAATTGTGACTTGGCATTAAGTCATGATAACATCATAATTACTAATATTATTAAGTGCATTGCATTATGTGTGTACTCATGTGTAATCTGCTGCGCCATTGTTGCGCACTAATCAATTATATTTGAATAAGATTTCAGATACATTTGTGAATGCTAGATAAAAATACCCCATTGAAGGGAGCTGCTGCCTTTGGTAGACTCATTCTACTGGTTGTTGGATATCCTGATTGAATTCACAGAAGGGCTAGTGTAGATGCTTGCAACAGACCCAACAACTTCAGAATCTCCTACCCCTGCCCAACAACAACCTTCTCCAACTCCCAGAATTTGTAGTGTGCAAATTTGCGAATTCTACGCCCGTTGGATATGAGCAACTTGACTCAGATGATCAGGAAATGGTCTTGCGCTGTCCAGTTTGCCACTGTTTGATTACTAATCAAACCAACTTTTCCACTGTTTTATCATTTTTATGTCAAAAGTCGTTGTGTAATTGACTATTTGATGACTATTTCAGTGCGAACAAATAAAATTGACTTGAATTGTTTGGTTAGGATCTTCGGTTCCAATGAATACAGTCGTAGGGTACTGGACCACCAGTTAGCAGGCAAGCAGACAACTGTATCAGTGTATGTTTGTTTTTCAACGCAGCCCAATGCACCAACCACTCTGTCAACCCATACCGTTATGATGAAGTTTGATTGCATCAACTTGTAAAGCACGCCGCGTCTGACCATTTCACAGTTCCAGTGTAGACACACTTGACTTGACTTTTCTCAGCCTGGCACGGCCTCAGTGTAGACCAGGCTTTAGTGTAAATTGAGTGAGGGCTCGTGTTAAACTTGTTTTGAATTTTCATTAGAAACCTGCCAGTAATTTCAATAATTCGCCATGAGGTGTGCTATCATCGGCTGTGGAAGTGAGTATACTTCGTGTAAATTGAGTGAGGGCTGATCGTGTTAAACTCGTTTTGTATTTTCATCAGAAACCTACCAGTAATTTCAATAATTCGCCACAAGTTCTGCTGTCATCGGCTGTGGAAGTGAGTACACTTAGTGTAAATGGAATTAGGGCTGATCGTGTTAAACTCGTTTTGTATTTTCATTAGAAACCTACCAATAATTCCAGTAACTCACCACCATGTGCGTTGACCTGCGATGTTTCAAAAAGCATGTTTGAGGTGGGAATTATCAGTAATTTTAGCGACAAACAAGAGCTTCTCTGGGCTAGTTTTGAAAGCAAAATATCCTTTTGGGTTGATGTTCCTTCCGCATCAGATTTTAAACCTGTTGTTAGTTTTCAAACATCTTTAGAGGTTTTCGACGAAGTGTTGGATAGTACTGTGTCCCCAACCTCTTCAGATTTCAAAAACGCGTAGAAGTAGAAGACGTGCTATTTCGATTAAGAATTCTACTTTGCCCGTTTATCATCGTTACGAGTTACTTTCGGACGAAATAGGTGGTGGTTGTGAGGACGTTGAAAAGCATGATGAAAATCGAATATGCCGAACAATAGCGCAAAAATAGGGGTAAATGAAAAAAAAAATTGTTTGAAGAGATCAAAGAATTTTTAGCTATTAATTCGTTAACGCATTTCAATGAACAAAACGTGCAGATGTTTTTAAGGAGCCATAATGTTTGGAGGGCATTGCCCTATAAATTCAAGAAGAGAACGTTTTATTAAATTTTCGAAAAATCATAAAAATATCTTCACTCGCTTTGAGGCAATTGAGTTAAAAAATTGCGATTCGATGGATAACCCGACTTCTGATGCACTTATTCTTGCCAATGCTTTGGTCGAAAGTAAAATACCATTTCCCTAAGTTTCCAGCTCCCATCATCATGCTGCGCCAGCATACGGAAAACGCTTCGGTAAATCGTAAAACTTGTCTAATTCGATAATCAGATCAATAAAGCGCAAGTGGTTTGCAGTTCAATCGTTTCGAAGTCAAGTTCGAAAATACTATTTTGCTATGTCAGGAGGCAATAGAATTGCTAGTTAACCAGATATTTCGGCTGTAAGAAAAAAGAAAAATAATTGCAGAAATCCAAAAAAATGCGATGTTTCCTACCCACAGCAATTTAGGTGCTCCCAACTAAGACGCCAAAGTGCATGACGTTCAAATCATAAAAAAGGATTGTGATGAAAGAATTGACAACTTTGAAACGAAATTTAACGCAAAACCTGAAACTTCCTCAACTGCGTTTAAACCTCATCCTTCTGGTAAACTGGCAAGACAATAAACTCGCTCTGATTAAACCGCGAGCAACTGTGAAGTATTATGGTGGTATAATTTTCCCGGAAAATGATTATGTCCCAACTGCTTGCTTAAAACATTTGAAATCAACTAGACATAAGACAATACCTAGCGATTTTCGTTGGCAAAGGAGTGTTGTTAGGAAGTGGGTAGAAGAGCTTGTAAAGTTGCTGAAAAAGAATAAGCGAGAGAGTGATAAAAATCGGCGAGAAAAAACTAGTCAAACCAGACAATGCAAGTGCAAATGAAAAATACTGCGTTTGTACGAATCCAGATGATGGATGGAAATGGATGGAACTTTTTTTGTAAAGTCACTTTTTTTGTAAAGTCCCGTTGTACTACCCTAAAAAATGACACTGACCAAATTTCACGGAAAAATTTCAATGCTTAGGGGGTGCGCAACTCAATTTTAGTTTACGACGTCATCGAAAAATAGGAAATTTCTTTTCACGCGTCTTATAGGCAAGTGAATCATCAACAGATGCAGAACGACTTTCTGAGTCGTAATCCGTCACCAGTTTTGGTTTATTAGCTTTGGGTGAGGATTTACTACAAAATTTAAATTGGTGAAGTTATCACTTTTACTTAATAGATGCATCTTTGCATGCTTTACGCAGTAAATGATTTTTCTTCACATCTTGTCTGTGGGAAACTGTTTTAGTACTCATTATATCAATCATGAAGGACTGATTTTTAAACAATATACCTATTGTGGAGTGTTTGAACTTTGTAACTTTTGTCAATATCAAACTAACTTTCATGTGTGCTTTTACAGGCTTTGAGTTAGACAGAAAAAATTAATTATACCTAGTAATAGTAGGAATGACTGCTAGTACTACAATAAATGCCACAAAATTTGGTTGATTGGCAATCTCAAATCTGATCTTAATACCAGCTGCTTACCGACCAATGGCGATGTCATGCGTTATTTTTTCTACACCTTTAAAGATCAAAATGCTACAAAAAACGATGCTGTTAAACAAACGATTGAAGCAGTAACTGAAATTTGGTTGAAATCAGGAATACCAACAAAAAGTAAGTGCTGCATGCAAAGCAACTTCTAAAAAATTTTAAATCGTGGAAAAAATTTAAAAAAAGTAAAACGCGACAATAACACCGAAAGAAACAAACAAAAAAAATAAACGATTTTGTGAAAATTGATTCTTTAAGTAATTTCTGTACCGGTAGCGAACTTGAATAATTGGTTTGATTTTACTGAGAGTAATTTCTGCATCAGAATGCTACTTGCTTTATTTTATTTTTTGTTTCGCCAGCCTACTGAGTTAGTCGTTGATAATGAGCAATTCACGCGTTCTTTCACGGGGTAGAGGAAGAAAACTTAAGGACCTTGCTCACCCATGCCCTCACCCCTTGAGCAAGCCCCTCTTTAAATCCTTGGGTGATAGTCAGGGTACTTTTGCTTATGGCATGACTGGTGATTTGGCTGTGGATTCACCCCCAGGTTTTAATTTTTGTACCCCAGCTAACAAGCGGGAGTCGCCACCACCTGGGTTTAAAAATATTGCTGATTCAGTTTTTTGTGACGCTTCTGCAAAAGAGTGGACTTACTTGTGATTTAAAACCTGACGCTGTTGCTGTACCGCTTAACGGTAATTTAACTCCTCAACCTGCTGCTAATGTACTGCTTAACGATACACCTACTTTGTTACCCCTTGCTAGTTCTGCGCCTCTTCACGTAAATGCCCCAGAGGTACCTGTTGAAAATTTAAAAGCTAACAATTTTGATATTTCGTCGCCTGCTCAATGTAAAGCTACCGCTGATAGGCCTAAAGCTGCGGACGTTACTCCTGTTAACTAAGCTAATTATGGCGTTATGCAACCAGTCGTTGGCTATGTACCTTTGCATGCTAGTTTTGCCGCTGGTAATGTTAAATTGCCCAAATTTTGCGAGGACGATGCGGAGCTGTGGTTCTCCACTGCAGAGACTACCTTTACTATAAAGGGCATCCGTTCCGAAACGTTAAAACTCGAATGTTTGTTAGCGTCGTTGGATAGGCATCATGTTCGTCATATATCCCACGTAATTTCCGCTGAAAACTGCGTAAAACCTTTCAGTGGTGCCAAGCAAATACTGCTAACTAAATTCGCACTTGATAGGGACGCTAAAATCGAGGAACTCCTTTACGACACCACATTGACGTCAGATCTGACGCCTTCGGAATTGCTAACGAAAATGCGATATCTCATTGGCGATAACCAGCAAAAGAATTCTGATTTGTTGCGCAAGCTATTTTTGGACCAGATGCCAGCTGACGCTCGTCGCCTTATTGCAGCTGCTGGGAAACAAGACATAGATCAAATCGCCTGTATCGCCGATAGAATAGTGTTAGAAGAGCGTCGACTCTCTTCTCGCTTTCATAACGCTGCTGTAAAACGTCCACCTCAACGTCGTTACGACGATAAACCTAAAAGTATACAAATGCATGAGTCCGCTCTAGAGCGCCAGGTTACGCAGTTAGCCTCCGCTGTAGACAAGTTAAATACGTCGGTGGCATGATTACAACCCACAAACCAAACCGCAATGCCATACAAACATCCCGCACCTACTAATCACAATGCAAGGCCTTTCAGCAATTCTAGACCTTCTGATTTTTCTAACACTTCCAGGCTCTACAACGCATCTCCATTTAATGCACACCCACGTGAGTCAGACTACCCCCCTAACCCCCCTTTTTGTTTTTATCATTGGAAATTTGGTCCCCGCGCTAGGCAATGTGTAGGCAACTGTTCCTTGGGACCCACTCGTAGAAGCCCCGTTTGAAACTCACGAGGTCCACCTGTTGGCATGGTAAATGACAATTTTTTTGGTTGGCAAGTTCGAGACCCTTGTTCTCATATCGTTTTCATGATAGATACGGGTTCTACTTTGTCACTGTTGCCAAGTGGACGTCGCTAATACCACGACACTAGATTTTCGGGATTCCTAAATGCCGCAAATGGTAGCAAAATTCCCAGGTTCGAAAAAAGGCGAATCTCCGTCACTATAGGCATGTCACAAGTTTTTACGTGGGATTTTGTCATGGCAGATGTGGACTACGCGATAATAGGCATGGACTTTCTGCAACATTTCGATTTAAGTTTAATTCCCCGAAGAAAATGTATTTTTTTCAATCAAAATTTGGAGGGGTATGCCAATAAATCCACCCCCCAGGTCCATGCCAGCAACAAAACTAGTGGCATTCTTCAACACCGGGTTAGAGCAACATTGCCCGAACCACAAATCGCCAAGGACTTTAACGATTTATCTAATCTATATCCTTGTGTGTTTGATTTAGAAAATTTTAATCTCCCTACTCACCACCAAACTAAGCATCACATTAGAACTAAGGCCCCCCCCCATTAGTGAAAAGGTTCGAAGGCTCAACCCCGAAAAGCTTCAATGCCTTACAAAGGAGTTGAAAAAATTTTTAGATTTGGGCATCATTGAGCGAGCTGAGAGCCCATACGCTGCGCCCCAGCACATGGTCCCTAAGAAAAATGGCGAATATCGCATCACCGGCGACTACCAAAAGTTAAACCTGCGAACTATACCTGACAAGTATGCCACACCGCTTTTAACTGACTTTACAGAGCAACTTGCCGGTGCTACTATTTTTTCGAGTCTTGACCTTTTTAAATCGTACCACCAGATTGAAGTTGCAGAGGAAGACGTTCATAAAACTGCTATTATAACTCCTTTGGGTAATTTCGTTTTTAAACGCCTCCCTATGGGCCTACGT
The DNA here is from genome assembly GCA_964006365.1 of Trididemnum miniatum. Lineage (NCBI taxonomy): Eukaryota > Metazoa > Chordata > Ascidiacea > Aplousobranchia > Didemnidae > Trididemnum > Trididemnum miniatum. The sequence goes on from OZ023238.1 coordinate 8,679,036, forward strand.
TCAGCAGGTAATACCTTTCAAAAATTTATGGACGAGGTTTTTCGCGATCAGTCAAACGTTTACGTATATATAGACGACGGACTTGTTTTCAGCAAAACATCAGAGGAGCACCTTCAGCATTTATCCGAAGCTTTTAATCGCCTTGATCATTACGGCCTTATCTTAAATAAAAACAAATATGTTTTTGGGGTCGAAAATACTGAGTTTTTGGGGCACCGCATTGATAAAATGGGCGTTAAACCATTAGAGAAAAAACTAAGAATATTCGTGAATTTCCCAAACCCAGTACCATGAGAGAACTGCGCAGATGGCTGGGAATGGTTAATTTTTACCGTCGATTCATTAAGAACGCTGGCAAAGTTTTAGCACCGCTCGAACGAGTTTTGTCACCCAAAAAGGGAAGTAGAGAGTCAAATTCTTGGAATTCTGAGTGCGCATTTTAGTACGCATTTAGTATTTAGTACCACTAAGGAAATTTTAGCCGAAATTACGTCACTTGCTTTCCCCGTTAAGGGGGCTGAAACTTTTATATCTGTTGACGCTTCAGATGTCGGAGTAGGCGGCTCGTTAAACCAAATTATTGACGGGGAAGTAAAACCATTGGGTTTCTTTTCACGCACGTTGAACAAAACGCAAAGAAATTACTCCACTTTCGATCGGGAGCTATTGGCGATCTTTCTCACTATACAGCATTTTGAGTACTTTTTAGATTCTAGAGATTTTTACGTCCTATCAGATCATAAGCCCCTTGCCACAGCCCTTACAGCTCCTCTTAAAGAAGCTTCCGGATGTCGTCTCCGACAGGCTCAATACATCTCGCAGTTTACGAGTGATATTAGATACATAAAGGGGGTAGACAATGTTGTTGCTGACTGCCTAAGTAGACCTTCAGAAATCAATGCAATTTTCAGCCATCCCCAGTCTATTGACGTTGAGCAAATTGCTCGGGAGCAAGTCGATGACCCTGTCATTAAACGATCAGCGAGCTCCGACAAACACTCCTTGCAAATTCAAAAAGTAATTCTTTCCGACTCTAGCATCGAACTTTTGGTGGACACATCTACCGGAACGCCCAAAGTAGTGGTACCACAAGTTTTACGCGAAAAAGTTTTTAAGTCTATTCATTCACTGTCTCATCCAGGGGTTAGAACGTCAGTGAAATTAATTAGCCAACGTTTTGTCTGAGAAGGCATGCGCAAAGATATCGCTAGTTTTACGACCGTTTATCGCGTCATTTAGAATGCGTTCCGCTACCGCTTTTACATTGAATTGGGTTAGTCGCTTTGGTTGCCCGCAAATAATTACCTGCGACCGTGGTTCACAATTTACCTCTCGTGTTGGGGGGGAACTTTGCAATTTTTTGGGATGTAAATTGATGCATACCACCAGTTATCACCCCATAGCCAATGAATTAATTGAGAGGCAGCATCGCACGCTAAAAGCCGCTCTTAAAGCTCAGCAAAATCCCTATGATTGGTACCACAACCTGGGTTTTGTTTTATTGGGTCTGCGTGCTAGTCCTAATGTGGACACCGGCATTTCGTCAGCAGAGCTAAGACTCGGGACCACCCTACGTCTTCCTGGCCACTTTTTCGAGCCAAGCACTGAACAGGCACACACTCGATACGCCTCCCGTCTAAAGGCATTCATGGACTCAGTAAGAGCCCAGCCCACACGCCACCACGCCAAGCCCAAGTCGCATTTCAACAAATTTCTTACTACATGCACTCATGTTTTTGTATGCAATGATAACGCTCGCTCTTCTTTTGACAGGCCTTACACTGGGCCCTATTCTGTCGTAAGCAAAGCCCCAAAATATTTCACCGTCGATTTCGGCAAACGCATTGACGTCATAAATGTTGATAGGCTTAAAGCCCTGCATTTACTTGATCATCTAGAGCCACCAAATGAGTTCGACGATGATGGCTTTGTCAATCTCACGCCAGGTTCAAGTAGCTGGGGCCAAGCTCAAAATTCCAATCCCATCAACCACTTTCCCGTAGCCGATGACGCTCAAAAATGAACAGCACATGAAACCCGCACTAAAAGCGGTAGACTAATAAAAAATCCCTCACGTTTCGCTCAATTTATCACGCTCTGAGGAACGTTACACTCCCTTCATTATCACAACTACTCTAACTTTCCAGTTTTCTTTCATTTTCCGTTTCCACCTTTTGCTACGGCTTTTCGCTCATAATCTAGTCGTACTTCTAATGCGGATTGCAACTTTACCTTTGCCCCTCTATTGCAAACGACGCAGGTTAGGAGGCCACCGTTTCATTTCCGCTCCAACCACGCAACTTTTCTCCTTCGGTTCCTCCGAGAGACTGATCACCTCTTGGAGGACCACCACGCATCAGGTAGGCCACTTTCGGGAGACTGATCACCTTTCGGGAGTCGGGTCGACCTTCGTTTTTTTTTTGTCTTAATCAACACGCGTTATACAGCTGTACGCAAACTCACAATTACATCATATCATTTCATCATGCGTCATTCACTCGCGTACGCATCATTCATCATACGTCATTCACTCGCGTACGCACCATTCCGGTTTCACCGTGTATCTGACACTTACCTTACAACGCTCCGCTGCCCTGACGACATACCGCCATGTTAGTCCTGACGTTTCAGCATCCTGTTTTTTTTTTCATTATTTCTTTTTTGGGGGGCAGCAGTCACGGTCACGTCAGTTCAACCAACCTTCCATCCCCGCTTGTTTATTTTGTTTTGACTCGTTTGTTGTTTTCTTTTTTTGGTTAGTTGGTTTTGCAAAAAGATTTTCGTACAGGCAACGCCTAACTTTTAGGCCAGCTCGTCCGCTGCCTGTACGCACACCAGCCCCTTATTTTTTCCGCCGATGCAGTGGAGAGCCACACTCTTGTCTAGAGACCTAGAGGGTTCAAGATGCCCCCCTCAAGCTAGTGCTCACTACTTATTTATTCATTCATGCTCGACTGCCTTCATGCTTTCTTTGTAAATGTCATGCTGTTGTTAAGTGTTTGTGCCTATTGTCAATGTTGACGTTTGTCCATTGCAATCGTTTAATTGTTACTCGTAAATAAGTTTGGTGACATGTTTTGTCCCTACCATAATTGGATAGTGCAATTGTCCTTTGTTTCGTAATTTTACTTTATCGTTCTTAAATGTCATGCCCCATCGTCGAATGTTTGATGTACTTAAATGTTTTAACCAATTGTTTTTTGTTTTTTTTTTCTTTTTACCGATACATCATCCATCCATGCACGGACATTTCCTCGATCACGAAGTCATTCGAAGCAACGATGTGATGTCGCGCGAACATTTCAGTCCTACCACTCTGCAAGTGCTGCAACCCAATCCAATTATGCTGTTACCTCACAATCAATTCAATCCAATCTCTCCTTTACGTCGGCTGCAAACTGCAAAGAAATCCATCCTGCAATTTCCTGTCAAACGCAACAACTCAATCGCTTGAACGTTGAAAGTTCGATTCCACCAATTTTTATGCAAGCTATCCTTTCTTCCAGCCGGCGACTCGATCAAACATGAATGCCCTCCCACTCCGAAAACTCTGTCCCATTTCCACCATATTATACAGCTCCTAAACCATCTCCATATGTTACGTTTCCATTTCGTCACGCGCGCGACTCGCTTCGATACACAACACCACAAACACTCATTACACGTGTCACCATTTGAAGAGGCTATTTCTAAAAGTACCGAAGTCAAGTTTTTACAAAAATTCAGTTAACGTATGTTTTGACAATCTAAGTCATATGACACAAAAATTGGCGCGGAAAAAGTAGCCAAATCAATGTATTAAAACACCAGAATTTTGAAAATTGCATTTTTAATCATTCGAAAAGTGGTCAAGTCACACTAAGCAAGCAAAAAGTACTCACATTCGTATTGGCCAATGGGATACAAGAACTCAGTTATGTGACATCAGTTGCTACTGCAAAAGTTGTATCTTGGCGCAGGCGTAACCGTTTTGTGGGTGGGGTAAAGCCAGAAAGAAACTTGAATTAAAACCATTTTTTTGAAGTTTTAGAAGTAAATATTTAAAGCGGTAGGCTAAATTATTGTGTATTAACCCATGACAGGAAATGGAGTTAAGTGCATTGTAAAATACGGGATGAAACTACTTCTAAACAGAAGTAATTATTGTAGACTAGGCTTGGTAATTAAGTGACTTAACTGTGCTAGTAGTAAGGCAATATGGTTAATCTGTCAACCAGATATGGAGCAAATGCGAATGAAGTTTAGTTTTTGAGACCAGACTATAAATGAGAATCTTCTGATCAAACGTGGGCGCAATATGCCTATAAGCAAGGGCAGTGTCTATTGGTCTATTGAACCCTAAATGTTAATGGGTTACAAATAACAGCATTATTTCACCTGGAGAAACAGTTCGTAGCAGCATTCAGTTCACAGCTAAGGTTATAGTTTTGATTAATATCAGAAGTAGATGCTTTCTTGAACTAAAAAACTAGCTACAGTATTTTGCCATTTACGTGCACTTGACAATGCCATGAGCAAAACAAAAAATTGCCTAAAGTATTATAATACTGTTAAAAAAAGAAAAATAAACAACCGCAAAAAAGTAAGTGGAAGATAAATAATCCATGATCGGTTTCACGCTAATTGCAGCTCATCATATGTGATTTTAGATTTAAAAATCAGAATTAGAAAGTTTGGTGATTTCTTGCTAGTGTAGCAAACCCTTTTGCTTTCAGGTCTTGTGCAGTTTAAAAAACAAAGGGGCAGAAAATGAATGTTGTTTAAGAATCAGGGGCAGAAGAAAAAGTGTAGGCTGGACTTTGAGTTCAATTTGAGTCAAACTCGAAGACTACATACTGGTATAATATTGATAATTATGCATATAGCTTTTCTGTTTGACGCACAGTATTGAAAGGACAATGGACAATGTTGTTGAGACCAACCAACAAGCTCACTTTAAATGTTGTATCACTGGTAATTGCATTTAGCTGGACGTTACCACCTTTACAACTTGGTGACATGTCACAGGGAAGACCGTGAAATCCCTTCACTGTTTTCTGGCTGTGGCAACTTGGCAGTGAAATAAATTAACTAAATTTGTTGAAAATTTTTAGCTTAAAATGTAAAAAGTTGTTATGAGTCCACCCACGTGTACTAAATCTAAAAGAAGAAAATCTGATCCTTTAAAGTGGAAAAAGAATCTTATAAAAGCAGCAAAAGCTCAAGGTAAGCTCTGGTTTTTGTGATCTGGTTCTGCAGTTGCATTTTTAACTCAGTTAAGTTGTAAAAAAGATTTCCCAAATTAGATGTTAACTCATATAGCATCCCTCTTAGACGTTCATTGCACCTTAGTTGATAGGGGGTGCAGTCTACCAGTGTCTAATGATAAGATGATCAATCTGTTTCAAAGCTGAGAGCCCAAACTAACAATCAATTAATGAATCACTACGTTAGGCATCAGTGTGTAAAATATTGTGTTCAGGCTGCCCTGTACACAAGAGGGGTACGTTATACAACAATTAAATCTAACACACTTAATAGAAACATTATGTTTGTATTGTTTTTTAGGTATTGAACACGTTACATACTCAGGAAAAACATACCTCAACGACATCAACTTACAGTGTATTGTAGATGCAATTGCTATGCGTTGCTTACTGAGGAGAACGAAAATCAGTAATCGAAAAATTCAATAAAATTAAGAATCACGAACTTCAAAATGCGTATCTTAGAGGATGCGTTCAAAAGAAAGATGCTGACAAAATTCAACGGAGGCCTAGAAGCCAAAGAGGTGTTACGCGAAACAGTTTTGTTTATGCCGTGACTGTTAAACAAAAAATTGTGCGAGTGTGCAAAGCTGCATTTTTGGGACTTCATGGCATTAAAGCGTCCAGACTTAAAAAAAAAGTTTTGAATTTTTCGTCAGACGTGGCTGACAATCGTGGTAAGCATGATAACCACAGTCAAATACCTGACACGGTCAAAAGTCGTATCCGTGAGCATATAGCATGTTCCCAGCGCGGGAAAGCCATCACAGCCATTCAAAAAATGAACACAAGAAATAACCAGACTCATCTTTGACAATCGCAGAAATGCATCGCCTCGTTCTGCAAGAAAACCCAGATCTTACCAATGATTGCAAATATTCGCTTTACAAGCACATTTTTAATTACGAATTCAATATATCATTTGGATACCCACGAACAGATGTATGTGATACATGTGAAAAGCAACAAGCTAGCCGTGCAGTTGCAAAAGTGAATAGTGATGCTAGTGAAGTAAAGAGAATTGAAGTAGAGCATGAACTTCACGTTCGAAAAGCAGAGGTGTTTCACACTCAACTCTGTGAAGTGACCGAATCTGCTCCTTTAATGAAGGATGACTGTGATGTTGCAGTAAATAGCTATGGATTTTCAAAAAAATCTACCCCTGCCATTAACTAATGTTGGTCAAGAGTACTATAAACGACAGTTACGGCTCCATAATTTCTGTATTCATGAAAATGTTAACAATAATGCGTGGATGTTTATACACAGAGAGAATTTTGCAGCAAAAGGCCCCAACGAGGTGATCAGTTGTCTGGACTTCTATATCAAAAGATTAAGCAACAAAATTCGCAAGCTACACATATTCGCAGACAACTGCTTCTCGCAAAATAAAAACAGATATTTGTTTTCATTTTTGTACGCCACAGCTCATGAAAAATTGGATGAGATTCACATTCATTATCCGATTCCAGGTCACAGTCGTATGCCATGTGATCGAGATTTTGCACATATTGAGAAAAAGCGACGCAAAAAAGACAAGGTTGTGAAACCATCGGAATGGATTTTCTAGATTAAAAAAACTGTCATAGATAACCCTTTCCGCATAGTTTTTGTGGAACATCCTATGACAGATGACTTAGAAAAAGATCATAGGCCTATTGTCACTGTGAAAAATTACAAAGCAGCCTACGGCCCCTTTCTGAAACCACCTACAGGTATTTCATCACTTCGAGGTATGTTGTTTAGGAGAAAGCATCGGCCTTTTTGCAGATATGTTATGACTGGTAGTTGCTCAACACCGTTTCAGCTGCTAAAGAGAGGAAAAAAATAGAAAACTTGTTGTCATCAATGACATCTAGCCGTTTGCTCAGAGCTTACCATTCTTATCTTCCTATTAAGAAAGCGCAACTGGATGATATTAAGCAGCTCCTGCAACATGTCTTTTTACCAGAAGAAGTAACGTTTTACACCAAGCTCACATGTGTTCCATGTAGTTCCGAAATTGAGGATAGTGTGGAAGTAGAGTAAACATTGAAAATTACTGAGTTATTACAACTAAAGACCTCTTTGATTAAAGTACAACTTATCTGCCTTTTTTCAGCGACGAGTGTTGAACATCATTTTGTTATCAGACTTTTTTCCGAATTTTCTGACTGAGTAGCCTAAAAGCGTGATTTCTTTAAAAAAACGTGTTGATTATATGCCATTTACCACATTCTTAGATAGCAATGATTTGTTGTGAGAAAAACGAGTAGAGCAAAACATCATGTTCTCTACATGAATAACTTCGTTAGGGTAAAATGCAGGGGAGTGCCGAGAAGATATTTATGAACCCAATTCTCTTCTCTCGAAAGTTGTGTTTATTCGTTTTGATTCAACCTTCTTTTGTTTCGCAGCTACCAAGTTTTTAGCACATAACTCCCTCTCGCTCTTCATGAAGTGATTAGTCTCCTCATTTTGTGGATTATTTTCTTGACTTTTTATTTTCCATTTTCGGCCGATATTAAAGACAGATCTAAAGTAAACATTTTTACTTTTTTATGGCACTGACAAAGCTCTTCGTTAAGTGCTTCAGTGGTTAACAAATAGCTATAAGTCTGACCGGCATGCACTTTTATTGTTGTACTGTACTTCAAGTCGAATGTGTACGAGGGTTAAACTGCACGTAACACTATTTTCGAATATCAGTAATTAAACAAAGAATTTTTCAACTATCAAAGCCGTTAATTCCATATTAGCGAATGTATGGAAGAGAGGTGAATTTTACATCTGAAGAAAGTCCTTTTCGCACTTCATCCCTTTGTTTTAGTGGGGACTGGGGATCATTGCTCACCATTTCCAAAATGCCTTAGCAACATTTTTAAAGCGGTGACTCTTCTAACTTGCCTGTTTTTCTATAGCATGTGTTTGTATATAAAGAAAAATGGTGAAGTTGTGATAATACGTGATTGGGAGAAGAGTACTCAAGTCACAATATTGTACAAAATGTACTCAAGTCATTTTTTTGTTTGTTTAATAATTAGTTGTAAAGACAAATGCAGACAAAATTTTTTTGGTTGTCGCATTTGTAGTCGTGTTATGTTCTGTAATACAAAAAAAGATGGTTCAAATTGTATTTCGTACAGCAAACTTCAGAGTCCATGATTTTAAAATGCTTTTATCTCGAAAGTGATCTGCGTTAACTTAAGCACTATTAGAAATAGCCTCTTCATTTGTTTGTTTATAGTTCACTTACTGCGTTATAACTTCACGCAGACAGACACACACCATAACTGTTATTGATTTTTTTTATTTTACGAAAAATATGTTACATGTGCCACATCATTCCTTTTTTTGTGCTGCGTCATAATCTCACGCAGGACCATTACGCCATGATTACCTTTGCATCGCAATTTCACCCGACAAGTACACATCAATAATTCTCTTCTGCGTCATAATTCTACGCAGACATACATGCAAATTTCTCATAAGCCAGTTTTTTGTGTCCACCTTAATTGTTATATGTTGCTCTTCTCGTTCACTGCGTCATAATTCCACGCAGTCAATACCACACACGCCCATTTTTCCTAAGCATTTTTTTTCGTGTCCACCCTGTTTATTCCATGTTGCCCCTCTCGTTCACTGCGTCATAATCCCGCGCAGTCAATACCACATTTGTGGATGTGCCAGCTACCCCGTTTTGTGTAGGCTTAAAACCGTTTCAGTTTTTGTGATTTTTTCTACTTATTACGTCACATTACTTCATATTAACAGCTCATGAGTTCACAAGTTGAAAACTTACTTAATTTTCGTTTACATCTTAACTTTCCACTGTCGCCAAGAACTTCCCTATGTTTATCATAAATTCACCCAACTTTGCAGCGCTCATTTCTGCCTTCCTGTTTTAGATTTTTCGTCATTGCCACCTTTTTACAATAACTCAAAATCTGGGGCCAAGCTATATGTGGCGAATTTATCAAAATAAAGCATTTGCCGCCTCTTTAATTTTATTCACTATATTTTACGTCTAATCATACAAATTCTTAAACTGTGAATTTCAAGTCATTTTCGATCATGATGTCACAAACACGTCAATTTCGATGTCTCATTTGCATAATAAAATTTTCGCCTTTAGAATTTTTAACGTTATGTCTCGTAGCTGCTCGCTGGCGCCGCAGTGCGACCATGCTCATCTTGCAACTTCCTTCATATTACATCTTTACGAAAATAATATTTCCCGCTTAAGCAATGAACAGGCCATATCGGTGATTTTGACAAGGTAGGATGGTACGTACTTTTCTACAGAAGCTTGAAATAGCATAGTTCTAATGAAATACAGTAAATACAAAAGTGTTGAGTAAACCAGCCGTGTTTTATGGAATGAAAATAGTGGCAGTGATGGAAAGATGCTACATGTTTTTTAATGAGCCTGAGCCTTGCCAACATACCTGGCCAGATTTTTTCGTAGCATGAGCAGCTCTTAACAATGCCAGGCTGTTTATTCATTTGACTTGACTAGTCATGTTGGATGTAGTTCATCAAGTTGGATCAAACTTCAAAGCCTTGTGATGCTTCGTGCGAGTGCTTAACTGGTATAGCACTGCAGTAGTGGCATGATTGAAGCAGCAGAAAAAAGCGCTTTATTACCGCTTTGGTCAATTTCGTCATTAGTGGTGCCATTATCGCAATGCACAATTAATTGCTATTTGCTTTTATACTTGCATTCAATCAAGTTAATGATTTGTTCGGGCAATTGACTTTTACATTAAGTAAGGATAAGTATAGCATGATTTGAACCAAAAAAATTTCAGACTGCTTAAGCATAACCGAGCCTGACGCCCTGATATTAAGAATTCATACACTTATGAATAAGTATAGGCTCACCTGAAATGTTTTCAGCGTGTTATATCCCAATCTACTATTTCATAAGTGATTTGGAGGAAAATCGAACATGCTCAACAATCTTTCATCAACTCTGACCGAACTGCTAATCGAAGAAGCTTTGTGATTTGTTTGAAAAAAATTTGTAGAGTAAATACGAATTTCTTTCAACAGTGACAATGAGCCCTTGTCAGATTTACGAAGTTGCAGATAAGTTTGCTTAGCAAAGAGCATGTCTACGGCATTGGCCTGACATAGAAAGCAAGCTAAAGTTTAACCAAGATGCTGGATATGGTCTGCAAATTACTAAATGGATCAGTGCTGCCCGTCCAATTTGCGCCATAGTACAATAAGTCAATACCTGAGGTTATTTTCAAATTAGTGTGGACAAAAAATGCAACACTATTTGAGGGGACTGCGAAGGGAGCTTAGACTCTTCCAGTCAGCAGCCACCCAGGGTATGTTTGTCAAACGCGATCGGCTCCAACCGTGAACCGAACCCAATATGTAGGAACTGTCATCTGTGCATGGTACCGTTAGGTTTTCGATGTTAACGTCAAGTAGGGAAAATTGTGAATACTATTTTCTGAGTTTTGGGTTTAACCTAGTTATTAGTCTATCGCTTCAGGGGCAAACGTTCTATTCACCCCCGCGACCATGTCATTGGTAATGCAATAATTGTATATCCGAAGAACAATGTGAACTTCCAGAGAAAAGTGGAGCATAGTTTGATGAGAGAAGGTAAAAAGTAATCTATCAACTAATCCGCTTATCTATCACAGTAGAAGGTAAAAAGTAATCTATCAACTAATTCGCTTATCTATCACAGTTACTGGAGTTGAACATTAGCAATAGAAACTTTTAAGAACCAAATGAATAGCAATTGGTATGCAACTCTCGACATATTTTCATTTGCAGATGTAAAAATTTGTTCCGGTTGTTTTCAAATAATACAAGTTGGAAATGAAAATATTTGCGATGTGTGTAGCGTAATAAAACATGCTGACTGCATTTGCTTTTGCATGCAAGAATACTGGAGTATAATTGATTTTCTTCTATCTGGGATATATTTTGCAAACAAACAAAATCTGTGCAGCAGTGCTTCGTTCAAAATTAAGATTTAACTTGTTTCTCTTTTTCTGTCATTGACCTTATTTTATTTAAGGCATATTAAACTTCAATTCATTTTGAATTCTTACATTTGCATGGATAACTTCACTTCACTTGTACAGATAAAACTGATTTTATTTAAGGCTGGTTTACACGACCAGTTGAGCTAAACGTTAGTTTGTTTTATTGTAGCTGATTTCAGCTGAATTCTATGGCTGTGAGCTCTACTCAACTATGTTTGTTGCCGCTGATCCAAGTCCAAATCACATTATTTGGAGCTTAGCTCAGCTGAAGTAGGCGAAATCCCGTGTCAGGTCTTGGCAGGTACAGGTCTAGGCAGTAAAATGAAATGCGTATGATTTTTGTAAAATTGCCAGCGGGTGTTGCAAAGACGATTGTATCTAGACCAGATAAATTTGTAAGCATGTCTAGAACAATGAATATGCTAATGATCCAACAAGCATTAACACATAGGCTAGGAATACCAGTAGCAGCCTTCAGCTCATGTAAATTACCTACATCTCCCAGTTTGTCATTTGGCTACCTTCACATGGGCTTTATTATCATCGATGGCTTCAGCCTATATTGCGTTTGTGTAGCCGTTTAGGGTTCAATTGTCAAGGTCTCTTCACCTGAGGTAGGCCTACCGTAATGCTAGTTTGTTACTCACTCCTCAGGTAATCTATTGGTGGTGATACCAGATAGCCTAGCCTGCCATCACGGGTCTATTCCTACAAGGAAAGTGGTGTAACGACCATCCCAGTAGTCGAGATAACCGCCAAAGCCACGGCCGAAGCGTATCTACAAGGATGGGTACAGTATTATGGTGTTCCAGAAACCATTACGACCGACAGAGGTACTCAATTTACGAACCAAACTTGGATTAACTTGCTATATTTTTTAGGTGCGAAGCACATTACCACTACCAGCTACCATCCTCAAAGCAATGGTTTGGTAGAGAATGTACACAGGCGACTTAAGGACGCATTACGGATGCAAAATTCACCTGCAGACTGGAGCCGAAACTTGCCTCTGGTACTCCTTTCCCTGCGCATGGCACTGAAAGAGGAGTTGCAATGTTCTCCCGCAGAACTAGTGTATGAACAGACCTTGAGATTGCCGCAGGACTGTCCTATTCGAAATCGCAATCGTTTGGAGCCCCCATCAGTTTGTGAGTAAGTTGAAAGAACACTTTAAAAATGACGGCACCCCCGACTCGTGTTCATCATGCTAAATCCTTTTTAGATTGTCATTTACAAACTTGCAAACGAGTTTTTGTCAGGAACGATCAACAACAACAACCCCTGAGACCACGGTATAAAGGGCCCTTTGATGTCACTAAAAGAAAAGCTAAATATTTTGTTATTAGTGAGCAGGGCAAAGAGCGAACGATATCAATTGATAGGCTGAAGGCTTGCCATGATGCCGATAATCCTGAGCAGCAAGCTACTGAAGTTTTAAGCCATGATCAAACAGCAACAGTCGTTGACCTTCTTCGAACGAGGCTTGGAAGAATTATTAACAAGCCTTTTCGTTTTCGCAATCATGATAATTAATCTTGTAGTTCTTCCTATAGGTATTGCGAGGCCAGTTTCATGATGGTGCGAGTGGTATGGATCTTTGATCAATTCCCCGTTGACGTCATTGCACGATCATCACTAATTAGTCGTTGGAAAATCTTGAGGAGCGTTTCCCAACTCAGAGAATAGAGAGTGTGGGAACGAAAACCGACAAAGGCAACAACAGCCAAACTGGGCAAAGCCAACTGACAATTTTTTTTTCTAGCACTGCAAACTTATTCTCAGGCATACAAATCATTGCTTGGTTGGGAACCATTTATTTTTCTTGAGCAACGAAAGAAAACAAGTGAACGTGTTTGGGGGTCGATTGGGTGAGTTGAACTGACGAACAGGTACGCTGGCACTATTATAGTAACTTAAACCACCGTATCTCCACAACCATTTAAACAATTAACCACATACCACTACATAACAAACACAAGCTGCTCATTGCTCTAACTATGACTAATGTTTCAACGTTTACTGTGTATTGGTGTAGGCCTAATCTACTGTAGAGTGATGTGTAAAAAAAAAAGTGTGATTGTTTTCTAATTTATTTATTGTTATTTTTTCTCTACTCTGTATTCCTATTCCTCTACTCTACATGCTTCATCTGGGATACGTGTCTTCTCTTATCTGATTTTAATCCTAACAATTTACACCTAAATTCCAAATCTGAACTACAAAATCTCAAATCTTGGTTGGATTCAAACAAATTAACTTTGAACGCATCTAAATCGAATGTTATTTCACTTATTCCCTCCTTCCGTAATACGAGCCTTCTTTCATTCCCAAGCATACCTTTTGATAACCTTGCAATAAATATTAAAGACTTGGTTAAGTATTTGGGAATTTACATTGATCGACGTCTTGATTTTAAGCATCATATTTCTTTTATTGAATCCAAGATTTCTCGTGGTGTAGGTATTCTTTACAAATTAAAAAATTTTCTACCATCTTCTGCTCTACTGTGTGTTTACTATTCACTGATCCACTCGCATTTATCTTATGGCATTATAATTTGGGGATCTACATTTAAAACATATCTTTCAAAATTAAAAGTTCTGCAAAACAAAGCAATGAGAGCTATTAGTGGGGTCGGTTGGAGTGAGAGTGCAACACCTTTGTACCAAAGATATCAGATTTTGAAGGTTGAAGATATGTACAAACTTGAACTGGCAAAATTTATGCACAGCTTGGTTTCTCAATCTTTGCCACCCTCTTTAATAAACTATTTTGCAGATCTTAAGATTATCTCCAATAGAAATACCAGATCTAAAACTAAAGGAAACCTGAAAACTCCTTTGTTTAAGTCTTCTAAAACTCAGAATTCAATCAAATACCAAGAAACGATTGTATGGAATTCTATCCCTCTATCGTTCCGAAAAATTGCCAAAAAGAAAATTCGTTGATAAATACAAACACTTTTTAATTCAAAAATACAAGTAAATTGATCGTATATTTATCTAATAGTTATTCCGCTTTCTGTTGACTTTAACAAATTGTGTAGCAGATTTTTCTGCCTACTCATATGAGAGCTAAACACTGCTCAGTTGCGTTTAGGTGGTCGCTCGACTTGAAGACTTTGCGTCACTTCGCGATCTCCTCTCCGTTATTGTTTTTGTGTGAACTTCATTTTTTCAGTTAGTCGTGTGCTTTTGTCAACGAAAAATAAAAACAAACTGTCTGTCTGTCTGGGAGGCGGCTGATGTAACGACCATCCCAGTAGTCGAACCATTATTTTCGTTTTTACGTTATCTGTGTAACCGCATTACGTTTATTTTGAGAAATTATCATTTCTTATTCCGTTTTCAATAATCAACGCTAATCAACTGAGATTCTTTGTCGTTTACTGCACTTCCTATAATTTAATTGCCGTCGGTCAATTACGTGATTATGTTTATTTTGCAATGTGGTTTTTTGGTTGCTGAGGTCATTTCATTTTCATTCTGATTCTTAACGGTCAAAAAAAAGATAGTAAATAAAAAAGTTGGAAACAAACTGCGTGGGTAAATAAAGTAATAGTGAGACCAGGGCCAAGATAGAGAAGAAAAATAGAAAGGATAAGCGACTACGTTGCAGTGGTGGGTGAGCTGTCAGTATAGACTAGACTGGTGTTTTTCAACTGTCGGTCTGCGTCACCTTTTCTGCCGATCTGCCAAACATAGGCTATTCCAATCTTACACCCAGTGGTAAATGTATTACTTTTGCTTAAAAAACTTAGAAAGCATTACTTCAGTATACCAAAACTACTTTGTTATTGACCACCTCTGCATAGTCTACTGCATATAATTTATCAATGTGTTGTGTTACACCTTTTTCTAGCAAGAGGGAAAGAACATGCACTGAAAAAATATATACTGAATTGAAAATAATAATTCATTGATAGGGGAAGTGTTTGTACGATGAACCTGCAGGCAAGATGAACCATTCCAAATTTCTTCATCAACAAAAAGCATGTTAATTATTACGTCCAAATGCCCTATGTTACGTTGCATACTTTTGTGTATTATGTGTAAGTTTTAACTACATGGTGCAAAGGAGAGAATTTTATTTTCACCAAAAGCTGTTTTTGGCTGTCAAAAGTATTTTCGTACACAAAAAAATGTCTACCTCCTCACTTAGTGATAATTCCATTTTGATGCAAAGTCAGAATTAATGAGTAAGCAGTAAGGTTGAGCGACAACGCTAATTAGTTAAGCGCAGTTTGGGGGATAGCAGTTAGGCAGTCACTTTTTTTAAAATGGTGGCCACAGGATACGATGAGCCATTTGTGTGTCTTTTATTTCTGCACCGTCAAAATAAATAGAACGCAGCGATATAGGATTTCAAATACAAACGGACACAGAAAAGGGAAGAAGCAACAAAACGATCAACGCCGTAACATGCTAGTTAGAATGAAACTTCAAGATGAGGGAATTAGTACGCATGCTCGCAACACCCGATTAAACTAAAATAGAATAAGAAAAGAACAAAAAAAAGCAAACATATGACGCCGAGATATAAAAAGACACTGGAGAGACCACAGCTCCAACACCGCTATGATATAGTGCAATGGTAGGAATCATACCAGTGCACGGCATTTCGAGGTTACTCAATGTCGTCACAGTGCAACTAGATTGACTAGGGAGGCCCAACCTAACCCCAGATCAAAAGCCTTGGAGACCATAGAGCAGGGGTGTGCAACCTTTTTCACTGGGGGGCCACTTTCGAAAATTTTAACAACGTCGAGGGCCAGTCACCGTCAAATTCAAATATGTATAAAATTATAAAATGCTAAACACAACCCATGTATTATAGACGGTACAAATAGCTAAATAAATCGATTTAAAAAAAATTTTTTTTTTGTCCTGCCATCGTCGAGGGCCACATTGACTGGCCTGGAGGGCCGGATTGTGGCCCGCGGGGCGTGGGTTGCACACCCCTGCCATAGAGTAACCACAAAAGGCCAGACAGTCAAAGAAACCTGCCAAAAGAAATCCTGTCCAGCATGACCGCAGATTTACGACAACTATCACTAGTGAGAGGAAAAAAAGATTTTATCTCGTAATTGAAATAGTTTTGTTAAGATTTTAACAATGCACTATGACTATGCATTATGCAAGAGTATGTACAGAGGTTGTGTAAAAATTGACAAGATCAAGTTGTTTGCGAAACTGGGGGCAAAACTGTTTCAGGTAACTGGGGGCCTCTCAAGATGGCAAGAGCTAATAATCAACGCAAAAAAAGAAAATAAAATTGGTGAAGTAAGATGAACTGGTAGTTCATCTTGCCCCACATTGTTTTGCTTGGTTATTGCGACAAGATTTGCGTATGTTAAATTTCTTCCTTTTGTTTTCCATGTACGCCTACTGCCAGTGTCTGTTATTTGCTGCATGTGTAATTTGTGTGTGGGTATTTATGATTAAAAATGACTTGAGATCACGAGCGAAAGACGGGAAGGGGTCAACATATATCCGCTGAAGCAATGAAAAGGGCCGTTCGAGAAATCAATCCTGGGGAGTCCATAAAAAAAGTATCTAATGCGCACGAGATTCATCGTACGACACTCCAAAGGTATTTCATTGCGTGAAGGCAATTCAGATTCAATAGTGCTTGATTACAAAAAAAATGGCTGAAGGGAAGAATGCATGCACTGACGTTACTGAGAGACTTCCAGAGCCAATCAAAGTAGGTAGTGCAGCCAGACGGGAACACTCAACACTGGAGCAAAGCTGATGAAGATTTACTACTTGAACTTGTTTAGTAAGCCTATAAACTACCACTGAGTTTTTTTAGTTGAGTTTTTTTTAGTTAAACCCAGTAGCGTACGCAGGGGGGCTCCTATGTGCACGCCCCCCCCTCAGTTCTTTTTTATATAAAAAAGTTAATCAGTTATTTTTTTAATTGCTCTACAGTTCTAGTCATTGTATACAATAACACAATCGTTGTTTCTTTTTCAATAACTGTGAGGATCTGACCGACATGTTTAGTTTAACCAAGGCCAGTGTTTCTTAACTTAACTTGTGGGTAATTAAAACTCCAAAGGGGGTAATTTTGGATTTTATCGTGCCAATTTTTCCAAAAAATAAAAAAATAACTTCCTTGGCCACCGTTATTGTGTGAGGCTAAAAACTAAAACTTTTACAGTGTATCACCATCACCGTGCTTTCTGTTATGTTGTTGCACAGTCGTGCTCTTCATTGTTCTTCCTAATTATTTACACAGTTATTTTTCAACCGTTGTGAAAATAAGGACTTCACATGGTTGTTAATTTACAATCTTTCTCTGTTTTGGACTGACTGATTGGATGATTTCGTTTTGACTTGTTTTAGCCAATTAGGATTATTTCACAGCTAAATTTGATAAATCTGGATCACTAACAAGACCAGAGATATTATTTTAAGAAGATTATTAAAAAAGACAAGACTGGACATCACGGTTGCTTAAATTTGGTGGGTCCATAGACTAATCAGCTTACTGGTTCACTGGCCTCCAGTCTAGTTACCAACCTGGCCTATTTCGGTGATGCTAGCGGCTGGTGCTGTACAATATTCATTCCGCACCACCTCACTACAGCCGCTACAATGTCATGGCATAATACTTTATGCAAGCATTTTCTCTTTGACAATTCTACTCCTTTTCCCAGTAAAACTCCACATTATTAAAAGGCAGTCAAAGTAGAAACATCAAACAAAGCCAGTAATGAGTTGCAATTAGGTCGTCCAGAAATCACTGAAGATTTGACATGTTTGAACTCAGTGGCAAATTTGCCGGGCTTTGCTCTAAATACTACACCAATGAAAAAAACTTATCACAAATACGAAGCGAAAACCTTGACGTCAGAAAAAAACATGGTACTAGACTTCGAGTTTGCTACTACTATGAAAGCAAAATCCAGAACTACAAGGTCAATAAGGGCATCTCATAAATCCTCTTGTTTCGTAAACCATAGTCTAGTCCAGGTAGATATAAGAGTGGGGGGATGAGTATTCTATTTCTAGGCAGCATAAGGTAAATTTAAAGCCAAAAAATTACTGATTAAAATGCCTCAAGACAGAAACGAAATGTAAGAAGCTTTTCTGAAGTTAGAAGGAGGCTCTGCTGGGCACTTCCCCAGTTCATCTTTAAAGAAAAAGTTAGTTATTCCTTTTAATCGTTCTACAATGCTAGTTAAGTTACGACAAAGTAAACACCGTCATCCAAATTTCTTGCGACCTGCAAAGGCCGTGATGTGGGTATAAGTAGCATAACAACCTGCTTTTTTTTTCAAAAGTTTGTTTTGATCCTTGAGCATTTTTAGCTAAGCTTGCACAATTTCTTTCAATTAAATCGATTTTTTTGGTCATATTGTGACTCAGGTTTAAAACCATACTTCCAACACTTCCTTGAAGTATAAAACTTTTAAAATCCGCCAGTTAGCTCAGTATTAAAGACGTCGACAAAAGTCTGGGCTTTGTTTCCAAAGCCGGTCAAATTGGACACAAAGTTGCCAGCTACTTGCCACCGCACTGCGAGTTTCTTAAGAGTTTGAAACTATGTTGCCCAGGCACAGCAGACGCTACGCCGCGGAGATAGAATGTCACCTAATCAAAAAAATCGCGAGGAAATCACCTGGCATTTGCATGAGCCAGCTTGGCCCATGAGCCAGCTTACGCTCAATGGAGTTTTTTTAATCGAACCAATGAAGTTTTTTTAGTTAAACCAATGAAAGTTTTTTACCTGTCAAACTGAGCTTATGAAGTTCTTTTAGTTACACCAATAAAGTAAGGTATTTTGTTTAGTTTGTTGGTCGTTTTAAAGTTAGTGAAGTGTTGGTCGGTTAAATAAAGCACGTAAATTGAAATTAACGGTATCTTTTAATGGAATTGAATGCTAGCCAAAAATTTTTCTTCACTTTAGCATTAGGAGATATCCTATTTCAAACTTTTATTGGGTCCGTTAGTGCATTGACTGTCAACGTTCCAAAATGCAAACACAAAAAGAAATGTAATTACATCCTTTTATTTCACTGCTTGGGGTATCGGATCGATTTGGAAAGTAATGCAATGAGCATCTGGTTTGAGCTACCCCCATGGTCAACGTACTCATCTAATGCAAGATGTAAACACATAAAAAGGTTCGGGCAAGCTGAGCTGTTATTCCAAATGTAAAAATAAATACGAAAACTTAGAGCAGCAGGTTTAATAGTGTAAAAGATAGTTCATCGTACCACCACTTCCCTTATTGTAGTTACTGGTATTGTCGTCAAACCCTTGCCGATTCACACTATTATCGGCGGTTGTACAATGCATCTTTTTTCATTTTCAAGATACCGGTTTATTGTACTTACTGCACAATTTCTAGTGGGGTAAGCTTTCAGAAAGTGTGAAAAAATAGAAACCTTTGTGGAAGAAAAAAATTAGTCTTGTTCAAAACTATTCACGTCTTTACGACATGACTCAAACTTCTTATTGGAACAACGGTGTGAAATCTAGAACTTGGAAAGACATTGGAGCTGCACTAATTTGTATGCAACTATGCCCGGGTTTATTTAATGATCCATTGACTATGGTGGAGGTCAGAATGCGGTGCTATCTCTTTGCAAAAAGTAACAACAAGATACTATAGTACCAGAGTATATTGCTAGATATGGCACTCATTTTTACAGTTTATCGTTAGTGCAAATGTACGTCTTAGACTCATAACAAGATACTAAAATTGTACATCAAAAAATAAGCAAATAAAGATGAAACAAAAAAAAATGTGGTAATAAAAAAGTAATAAGGCATTTAGACCATCTGACAATAAGACATAATGCATTCATGGTGCATTTTCTGTTCTAACTGAACCTAGTTATAAAATGGAATTGCACTTTTTAAAGCAGTGGCTGCCTTGTCAAAATTACGGGCACAACTCCAGCATGGTTAATGTTGTAAAAGGTACCAGTACCTTCATGAGCACCAGTAAATGTGAACACTACATGTCTGCAATACTAGATAATCTCATCCTATCGTGCACATTCGACTATGGTGTTGGAATTCTAGTCTTTTCAGTTTTGCTTACACAGCAATACTAGTGAAATGTTAGATCGTGAACAGTATCGACAACTCTCAGAGGTATGAAATGTGGTGGCACACTGTACAGTGATAGCTGCGAAGTATGATGATTATCTGCCAAATAGATTTGACAACGTGTGCGGCTGCACACACAGCCTGCTGATGACCACAGCTGAGTCTATGTTGTCGAAATGCCCACTTTTTAAATTTACTGTGGTTTTACTTTTCTTACTTGATATTTATTTGTTGTGACAGTGGAAGCGATTGAAGAAGTGAAACCTATGCCGTATTCCTCTTAGTAACCTAGCGGTGTACTTGTGGTCGGTTTACCGGATGGTATCACCATGAAATCTCTAGCTTACTATGGCTCGAAAATGTGCAGAGACATCATTGCAGCAGAGCAACAAATTCATGTCCTCATCAACAGGTATGTGTGTCTTAGTGCCTTTCGCGGCTTAGCACGAATTCAGACGATGCAGCATTGGACAGCTGAGCGTAGCTCTACACTTGCGAAAAACCGAGTGGTAAAACGCTTTGCATTAGAAGGTTGGGTTCCATACATTGTCGAGAAAGCACAGTGCTGTAAGGTTGTTATTCCTAGCTTTCTTGCTTACCCTGTTACCATCATAGCAAAACCTTAGCTTCTCCTAGGCTTTCAGCAAATAGATAGTTGTTAGTCATAATGCGATAAAACACATCTACTCAATAGATGTCTATTGAGCCCATTAAATGCGCCAAGAACATCTGAATCAGGTGATCAGATGCATCATCATCTTAATAACTTGGATCTGACATGAAGGCTTACGTTGAATTTAGCAGTTATTAATTAGTGTTGGTTTTTTCTTATTAAGGTTAGTCCCATTCTTTCGTTGTTGGCAAAGAAATTATGAATTATGTGAAGACGACGCTGCTGGAGATTGAAGCAAATGTTAAGTATTAACTGCAGGTTCTCTGCAAGATCAGTGAGATTTCAATAAAAGCTGCTGAAGTTTTCTACTTATTACCGTGGCATTGCCATCAAAAACTGCGAAAAAAGTGACTGCCCTGAAAGCGCAGTTACAAAAAAAATGGCAAGTTGAAGAATCAATTCAAACAGGAATGACACCAGGGCGTCAGCAGAGGTGACCTTAATCCACGGCTTGGAAATTGTCGCACTTCAACTTGCATGAGGTGTTTTACGAAATATATTGTTTCTTTCTTCTACTTGAAGCCCTACAACGGAAAATTTTCTGTCTACACTCATGGGAACACATATTACTGCAGCTTTTTCAGAATTGTACGAGTAGAATTTGTTGGGGATAACGCCCTACCTCTTCTTCATTTGCTTCTCTGCTCTTTACTGAAGCTAGATAGAATAGTTTGTATGAAGTGTTTTCTTGAATAGGTTTTTAGTAGTACAAGAGCTTAAAACAGCATCGGCGATAAACGAGTTCATCTCTTTAAAAATCAAGTCTTGAAAAAGACTGTTTTTCCTCTTTTAAGACTAAGTAGTCTTACTCTCTTCAGAAGGAAACCGTTGGCAACTGAGGAAAGGACGCATTGCACGCGAATTTATCGAAAGAGCATGTATCGAGACTACCAAACATGATTTTTGTGGATCCACAAGATCCACAAAAAGAACGTCCCCCTCTGCCCTATTCTTTCCATGATTGGTTCCGCCCAGCATCAACTTGCTAAATACCTGTCTTTTGTCCTGCAACCTGTCCTAGAACTGTACTCCGGAAACTGTGTCAAAGACTCTTTCACCTTCCTTAATAACCTTCATTAACCAGCCATCAATCCTAAAGACACCTTTCTATGTTCGTTTGACGTCACAAGTTTGTTCACCAACGTTCCCCTTGATGAAGCCATCCAAATCTGTGCAGATGCCTTATATGATAGTAATCTGGTTCCCCCAAATTTCTCCAGAGACATTCATTCAACTCATGCACAGCGCCACCAAATCTGTTCAGTTTAGCTTCGATGACGTAATGTATCAGCAAGTTGACGGTTTGGCTATGGGTAGCCTCTCGGCCCTACTTTAGCAAATGTTTTTGTGGAATTTTACCGAAGTAAATTATTCGAGAAAATTTCACGACCACTTTATTATTGCAGATACGTGGACAACACTCTTGCCATTTTTCAGAATGAGTCGGAATGCAGCTTGTTCCTCACCGAGCTCAATTCTCTTCACCCTTCCCTCTCCTTCACTTGCGAAGGGGAGCACCACAACCAACTCTCTTTTTCGATATTCTAATAGAAACAAGTAAAACAACTTTGCTACGTCGGTTTATACAAAACCTGCGTTTATCGAGAAATACACGCGCTGGGATCTTTTGGCTTTAAGAAAAGATATACCAACTTGATTGGCACCCTTGTCCACCGAGCACTCGAAATCTGCTTTGAAGAAAAGCTTGCCTCATTGAATACCATTAGACGCATACTACGGAAAAATGGCTATCCTGAAGATGTCATCAATCTTGGAATCAAAAAGAAAATCTCCGGTTTCAGAACACCTAAACGTGAAGAACCAGAGAAATGCCCTGTTTACTTGAAAATCCCGTGGATTGGTAATGTCTCCCTCAAATTTGAAAAACAAACAAAAATTGCTGTCAACAAATGCTTTGGTTCGGTTTTCACTCGGGTGGATCTTCTCAACTAGGAAGATGATGCCTTCCATTCGCAACGATTGTCTGCCATTTATTCAGAGAAGCAACGTAGTATATAAATACTTATGCCACTGCGACAGTGCATGCGTCGGCAGAACTTCACAAAGATTGGAGGACAGAATCAACCAACACATCCCTAAGTTCATCCGCAACCAAACCAGACAAACTGCTCCCACAGCGCAACTGCAAAACTTCAGTAAGCAACCCTAATTCGGATTTGGCTACTGGTCTTTATCTACTGCAAAACAATAATTGTGCTGATAATTACAATAACAATATGTTCACGATTTTGGCTACAGGTAGATCCTCTTTCCATCTGGCCGCACTAAACCTTCACTAAAACCTTGGACCCAGTGCTTTGTCGTCAAAAAGAGTTCGTTTACACGTTGAAAATCGTTCACTTTCCAGTCGATCACGTGATCCCATATTGCTCTCGCTGTTAACCAATCACTTCCGTCCGATGTTGACCAATCAGCAGTGACCAGTCTCGATGCATGCTCTTTCTATAAATTTGCGTGCAATGCGTTCTTTCCTCAGTTGCCAACGGTTTCCTTCTGAAGAAAGTTGGCCCAAAAGATCTTCAAGAAAATAAACAGTCTTTTTCAAGACTATTACTTTAAATAGTTAACTAGTCTTTTTCAAGACTTAACTTTTAAAGAGATGAACTCGTTTATCGCCCATGCTGTTTGAAGTGTTTTCTGCTAAATTTCTTATTTGGCACCGGCCGTCAGCTCAGTTGTAACGACATAGGACTAGGGGATCGCACCCTGGGCCGATCAAATCAAACACAGTGTCGCCACTGCTGCAAAATTTCTTTGGACTGCGAAGATGTGTTGCCAAGGCGCTAAGCTGTGAATATCAGCCACTCCTCTGTTAGATGCTTTGGCGTAATACTGCAAGTAATCTATAATGAAGATCTGATTTTACTCTCATTAGTCTTTCGCTTGCTTTTAAGTATGAAAAAACAACTTCAGTTTCGGTTGTTCTTCTTCGTAGCATAAAAGGCTGCAATTTGGATGAACTTATTCGCAGAACAATAGCTTTCATAATGAATAATGAAGTCGCAAAGTTGTATAACATTGTCGGCAACAACAAAAAAAAAACGTTCAGAGAAAGTATTCTCTATCAAATCATTTGCAGTAAGTTACAGCTGTATTTTGCATGTTACTTCCATTACTGTCTACAATACTGCAGTAACATGCTCTATAGCGACGTAGTCCAGTGCTTAAAAGCGCTGTTGAAAGACGAGGGCTCCGCTGCTTGGCAGAGTTCAACCACAAGTTTATCACGGCAATTGAGTAAAAATGACATATCATGTGTTTTTTCAGCGCTTATTAACTCTTCAGGTCTTGTAGCGCCAGGACTATACCTTTTTTATGCTGCTACTGAAATCCAGGGAAGGCCAAAAGTAGGCTTACAGTTAGTAATTACTCAAGTACTTAAGTAAAATTTTGCTTATTACTTACTAAGTAATGATTGCGACAACTTGGAAATTTGAAGTAACTTTTTAACAGTGATAAAATAAAGCCTATTGTGTCAAAACGTGTTGTGATAATACAGTTTCACGATAAGAGTAATCAATTACGTCCCGAATTTTTCATGTGTGTCTCAGCTATGGTACGTAGCTCTCAGCTGGCTTTCTTTGCTGCAATGTTAAGTCCAGGACCGGCGTTAAAGGGGGGCCTGGCTCCCCCAATCGATATGCTAGGCCCCCCAATCAACAAGCTTTCTTAATCAAAACAAAAACAGCTGACAATTTTTTCTGGCTCGCAAAAATAGATTTAACAGAGGTTGTTTTTGCCAGATTGTTGGATGCAGATTCATTGCCATGCCAATGCACAAGAATGAGAAAAGCAAGGAGAGTCAAAATGGCTGGGTTTCAAGTAGGGATGTGCCGATTAATCGGCATCGGCAAGTATCAGCAATTTTTTTGGAATCAGCGTCGGTAAAATATAGCCGATACTTACCAATTCTTTGTACATAACAAACTTGCTAATTTTCCCAAATAATGTTATCAGAAACAATTTTCTTTTTACGAAAGCGTTTATACACGCAAAGTGAAGCAAAAAAAGACAAGTGTTGGGAGAAAGAAAAAAACAAAGAAGTTTCTATTGCTTTGCGAGCGCATTTTTTATTGTTTTGCTCAGAAGCTTATTGTGCAACAGCAACACGATAGTAAGAAAAGTCTATTGCATCACAATGTTTTCGTTACAAAACAATTTCTGTGGTTTTCAATGAAGCAAACAGCAATCTTGATAATGAAACACGAGGTCTTACAGTAAAGCTGCTGTAAAAATGTTACCGGTGAATATATTGTGACACAAGCATTGTGACTGGAAGGTGTTAAAAGCGAAATAGTGAGGTCAAGCAATTTTGTTGCACGTAGTAAATCGAGATAGTGTACATACAGACTGTTTTCGAAAATATGTAATAGTTGTAGCATTGCTTATATTCGATAAAAGTACATGAAAACTTTCAAGCAAGTTCCCGCTTTAGAATGCGTGTTTGCGTACATCAACTAAGCTTAAACAAACATGTTTTCCGATGAATTTTTTTGCAACGCGAAGCATATTCGTTTAAGGTAAAAAAAAACAATAAAAAGCACAATAAAAATGTGTCGGATGAAACAAGGGGAAAACAAAAAGCCTGAAGAGATGCAATAAAGAAATAATAATGTATTAAACTAAAATCAAAATAAAAAAAATCGAGAGAAGTGGTAAATGTAAGATGCTGGTAGTCCCTTCGTAACGTTGTTATGAGTAGCAAAAAAATATACATACCTGATTCATGCATAAGATGCACGGTTATTTTTGAGAAAAGTTAAAGGATTTAAAGTGTGTCTGTTGATCCGAAAATGCAATACTTTTACCACAATTGCGACGACAATTCAGAATGCTTATAGTATCATAAATATTTGCATTGCTTTCTACAAAACCTCTGTAAAATATTCTCCAAAAATAAAATTCAAAGTAATTGCATAAATGGTATTAAATTTGCTTTGCCACCATCGCGAAAATCTGTAAATGTGCAGTTGATTTGCGCAACATCGCGACGTGCACTAAATTAAAGGAATTTTCGGTGAAATTTTCACGATATATTCGAAAGTGATTAGAAGTCCTCCATGAAAAAAGAGCAAAATGCGATCACAACACCAATCTTATTAAAAACGGCCGCACACTTCGAAAAATGATTTCACGGGGAACTGTCACACAGATATTTCTAATCGGCATTTTGATAAAACGAGATACAAAGTGAAAGCAACGCGCATTCTCACTCTTTCGAAGTAGCCAGTTAAATCTGCGCTTTGAAGTTTTAATTTCATCAGACATTACTTTGACTTGAAAAAAACATTAATTTACATCTTCTGTTCTGTGACCACACAACAGCAAAGTAACGTAATTCACTCGGAAACTTTTTTCCCTGTTTTTTAGGCACCTCTCGCAAAACTAATCATGCGGTTGGATGCATTTCAAAATTTTATTTATCTTCTTGTAAATTGGCGAATAAGCGTGCAAAAAAATAAAGACAAGGTTGTAAGTATTACAGCTTATATTCGTATTTCAATACTATATAACAGTTAGCGATATACAGTACTCTAGCAGCGAAAGTTTAAGTTGATCTACAATGTCTCACAAGGGACAATCAAAAAGCATTGTTTGCACCTTTTTTAAAATCAAAGATGATGATAATAGCCAGGCTATTTGCAACATATGTAGTAAAGTACTATCTCAAACGAAAAATCTTTTACCACTTCTAATATGAAGCATCTGTGCACACAACATCGGCAAGAAATAGATGAGCAAGAAAAAATGGCAAAGCAATGGCTCAGAAGCAAACGTTAAGAGAATTTGTGTCTATTGCGGCCATGATAAAAAAAATAAACTGGATTTGTCCAGTTGCACCATCCTCTGGCACTGACAGTTCTTACAAAAAACTTTGCAAGAAACGTACGAACTTAGGAAGATTTGGGACATCAAGAGTACTCAGGCCCAAAAAATTCATTTCGCTATTGGCCCAAAAAATTCATTGCAATTGATTCACAGCCTTTTTCGATTGTTGAAGATGTTGGTTTTACGAGACTGATGAAAATACTTAAACCCAATTATGCATTGCCTTCGAGAAAATATTTTATAGCCAACATTATTCCACAACTTACTCCAAAGTGTTGGCCAAAATCAAAAGAAGAATTGATGAAGCAATCTATCTAAGTTTTACAACTGATATTTGGACGAATAATGCCAATGCGTCATTTATCAGGTTCTAAGAATCTAAATAATTTTTTATGCTTTGATGAATAATTTGTGGTACAAAATAATAATTTTTTCTACAAAAATTCCATCTTGGCGTCAGATTACTTCTACTGTACATACTGCCTTGTTTGTTGAATAAGATTCAAGGTGTTACCACTCGATGGAACAGCACTTTTTTTATGCATGAGTGGATTTTTGAACAGAAAAGTGCAATTGCCAACTACTGTGCAGAAATCCCAAACCTGCCCGTATTTAATGCAACAAGTGGGGATTTATTGGAAAATGCTCATTGTTACTTAAAATCTTTCATACAACTACTCAGCGGTAAGCCATAAAAATGCAATTGTTATTGGTTCATAAGTTGACTACACAAGAAAAATGCATGATGCTTATAAAAGTAATGCGCTGCTGTTGCATGTTACATTAGGTCAAATTTTTATGAGAAGAAACGTTTATGTATAACTGAAATGTAATTTTGTAGCTTTAACATTACAGCTTACTACATTTAAAATATATAATTTTGTGTTACCTCCTTTTTCCCGCTTGTCGCTCAAGCTTCAACTGAAGTTTTTTACTGCTGAATCTCAAAACCAGGCTTGGATGTTCTAGCAGTGCAATACGTCTACCACACTACCGACTTATTTTCCTCTCAACTTTGCTAATTTGCGTTGCTTACTCAGTCACTTAGGCGCATACTTGTCACTAGTCTTTGTTTGGAACATTGCCAACACATTACATGCCAGATGTCCTTAGTTATTGACAAATGCCGATAGTGCTGCAAATTAGAATCGAACCAGATACCATTAGGTTTTAAGACTTTCATCATAGCCATTACACCATGGCGGCGTCATAACCACTACACCATACCACGGTGAAAGTAACAGCTGGCTATATATCCTTTATTTATTTTTTAGACTAACGACAATGTCACTGTGCTCGCTGTAGATTTACAGTCAGTGCTCCTATGGGAAATTCAAGTGCTTTTTATTATCATTCTAAATTAGCCTCATACAATTGCACAATCTTTGACCTTCATTCCAAAGCAGCAACTTGCTCTTTCTGACACGAAGGAGAAGGAATTCTACAGGCTGATTGCTTTGCATCGTGCTTAGTTGATTTTCTCACTCATGATAAGAGTTGTCCAGCGGCTTGCCAAATTGTTGTATACTCAGATGATGGTTGTTCACACCAAAATCGCAATGTCGTCATTTTCTATTTTCTCAGGAAAAGAAGTGATTCAAAAAATTCTCGAAAAGGGCCATACACAAATGGAATGCGATTCTGTACACACCACCATCGAAAAATCAATAAAAAATCGCAACATATATGTTCCGGCCGATTATGCTGGTTTTGCAGCAAATGCAAAGTGTTCAAGTCCGTATACAGTCAAGTATCTATCCGCAAATTTTTTTTTTCTTGCTTTTCTTAACTAAACTCTTATCGATTCATCCTGGTTGTCGGGTTGGAGACTCTGTGGTGACAATTTGAAACAAATTCTATATTGCGATGGCTGCATTTATTATAAGCTGGGATTCGACGATCAAGAGGAATTTAAGTCCTTGCCTAGACGGGTTAGAAATAATACCGGAATAATAGAACCTCTGTTTACAACCGAATTGCCTGCAATCAAACTTACCAAGTACCAGGACCTTCAACAGCTGAAAAGAGTGATTTCCCACGACTATCATTTTTCTTACGACAACCTGCGCACAACGTCACCTTAACTGTTAGTTAGAGAGTAATGCTGGAAGTTAATGTACTAAAGTTTCTTTTTACTGGTTTATCATCAAACTTTTTTTTACGTATAACATACTACATACTAACCACTTAATTATGGAGCTCGCAAAGTGCCTTGCCCAAGGACACAAGCCACAACTTGCCGGCTTTTGTGCAGAAACTGCGGGCATTTATGCTGATTGGCTTTAAGCAGCAAAGCTGTGAATGCCATTTATAAAGCATTTTGGTATAACTTCACAAGCTAATGAAGTAAGGTCTCCCTAACTGCGAAGTGGGTTGGTCTAACCATCATGACCACAACTATGCGACATCATGGCTGTAATTTAATGTGTAATGCAATAAAAAGAAGGCATATTACATTTATTTAGCTCAAGTCAGGAAAAATCCAGTTTAATTTGTAATGGATTGTGAATAGAACACTGCTGATGAATTTATAGACGTATCTGGTACGCTTATAAAATATTATTACGTATTAATTAATGTTGCATGCATTTAAACTTAATTGCGTTAAGATAAGTGATGTAAAAATTATGATGCTTGTCATAGGCTTATTTACGACTTGATTTTTATACAAATTGGTCTTTACTGTATGTAGGAAAGTTTAGTTTGCGTATTTCATCGATATTAATGGTTATAGTTTGTTTTGAAGTTATTTAAGTTGAATGTAAATACAGAACTATCATCACAACATCGTGAATAATTTTAATTATAAATGCGGTAAGCGATAATTCAAAAACGCCTAACTTGTTCTTTTGCACGCTTTTTACGAGTCGAAACCTTTTAACTGTCCTAGGTCAAATGACCTTTGCCAGCATGTGAAAAATGCCAACAACTGTAACACTAAACGTAAGTTTTTTACATAAAAAAAAGATTTACACGGGTTCAGAGAGAAAATAAAACAGTTTTTATCAATTTTCTCGCAAGTTTGATTTTGCTAGTTACGAGGTTTTGCATGTTGACCATCGATACATAGAAACCACTTCTAACCTTCTGACTCAATTTGATTGAGTATCAGTCTTCCTGCCTTTCCTGCCTACATCACCAACACTAATATTTGATCGTCATAAATGAGTCATCTTTTAGGTGATAAAAAGGGTTGATCGATCGTTTTATAAAAGTTTTGAGCAGCCTTTCCATGTCACATACTGTCTTACATTGGATTGCAAATTGCTCGGTACAAAGTATTAAAAAATTGTTATTTTTGCAGACGCTGCTAAAAAAAAACGCCACGACTACGAAATGTTCGAACAACGACATAGAAGTTGCGCTAGGAAGGTGGTTCACAGGTTCCCATAATCGTAGTGGTGGCCGAGTGAACCGGAATAAAAAGAATGTCATAAATGACTGGATGTAGTGTGTAATGGTGTAAAAATGTATTTTGTTTCAAACATTTTTTGTAAATAAACCTTAATACTTGAAGTCTGTACGGTGATCTTAGTGAGTGAAAATCATGTGATTGCTAATGGGTTATCCTCATATAGCAGTATATTTGCAGTAGGATGCAAGCGAGCCTATGTGATGAGCAGTAAAACGCTGGAACAATCAAACTGCCCAGTTGGGACCCATACTGTCTTGCTATCTGGGTAGCGCGTGGGCAACACAACTTTCAACTCTAGGGAACGTTGCAATGGTGGCAACACGATGTCTGATTGCACCGGCCCGGAAATAGAACGTAAGACCTACCGCACATACAGCGTTCCTTCTTGTTTGTCGTTACCACTACGCCAAACAGCCTGTGATTCACGAAATTCAAATAAATGCTCAAGGGATAATGCAACAGATTTGAAAGAAACACGTAGAATATCGGTGAGAACATGGGAACTCATCATGCAATACGGGACCACTCTAATTTATTGGAAGAATTCCTTGAACAAGAATTTCAAACCAGATTTCGATTTAGTAAAAAAACGCCGCATTTCTTTTGAAACTTGTAGAAGCCGACTGAATTTTTTTTGTCAAGATGGAACAACTTTGTTCCCCCAACTCTGCGATTAGCAGCTGCACTTCGATTTTACGTCACAAGGAATTTCCAAAAAACTGATGGAGATATAACAGGCGTAGACCAATCGTCAACTTCAGAATTGTTCACGGAGATTCACAATAGATAGCTAAATGAAAACACATTTTTATTAATTTCCAACATACTTTCCTTAAATGAAGTAAAACGACAATCTTACAAAATCGCAAGATTTCTCAACGTGATTGGCAGCATAGATGACACACACATACCAATTAGTTCATAAGGGTGAATAAGCAGAGCTTATCGGAACAGAAAAGGGTGCTTTCCATTAACCTGCAGACGGTTGTGATGCTACGCTGTGCTGCCCAGCTCAACTTGCGACAGCTGCGTATTCAGCAATAGCACACTGTGCTGCAAGCTTGATGAAGAATCAATTGAGGGTATTATTTTGGGGGATTCTGGATACCCTTGCAAAAAGTATTCAATGACGTCATTGCTGGAACCTTGCACATCCACTGAAAAACGTTACAATTTTGCTCATGTTTCCACTCGCTCAACAGTGGAACGTATGTTCGAAGTGTGGAAACAATGTTCTCATTATCTCCGTACTCCACTTAGAACAAAACTTCAAAACATTTTAACAAACATTGTAGCAACAGCATGCCTGCATATTTATGCAATGCGAAGAGGCGAAGTTATTAATATTGACGCAAGTGAGGAAACAAACAGCAACAACATCGATGTTGATGCAGACGGTAACAATAATAACTCAGCTGATGATGAACCAACAAATATTGCTGGAACCGCTATGCGAAGACAAATTATCATTCAAAACTTTTAGTCAAACTTTGCTTTACTGTAGTGTACCGTCAATCGAGGCTACTTTGAACACTTAATAGGTATTAGTTTTGTGCGGTCATTACTTCATGAAATGTGAGGTAAAGCTCAACGCATAAAGATGATTCAAGAATGGGCGAGGTTGTTCCTAAAACAACACCAACAAATGCAACGCAGATTTTTTCAGAACATAAAAAAAGCAAGGGCAAAACTATCCCCAAAACAAGTTCAAATTTTTTCAAAATCAAGAAAAAAACTTAAAAATTACGATGGCACCTTCATCAATGCAGGAAAAGTTTTTAGTTATGAAGAAACAAATGTAAGCGACGATCCCGGAACAAAAAACGATTACTTCAACAAGGAGTTTAACATACCAGGCGCGTACAAAGTTTTTTTGAAACAACAATTTCCCTTACGTTTCGCCGCAACACTGATGATCAAATGCTAGCTTCGTATGTTGTGTACAAGGCTGATCACCTGTGATCATCCTGGATCAAAGAGGAACCTGAAAAAACTCGGCATAATCGTACATCAAGTGGTTGGACTGACAGCTGTGCTTTCGCGGATTGGTTTAAAAGTGTCTTTATCAATCATCTTAGACCAGACCTGGGCATTTTACGGCCCGCGGGCCGTATCCGGCCCTTTGCTCGACTCTGACCGGCCCGCGTAAGGTTCATAAGAAACTATAAAATAAACGTATTTTCGTATTTTACCTTATGCGTGGGTTGAATGTGCATTGTTTGTATTTTAAAGTTGTTTTTTTTTTACATAGTGCATAGATACGTAAAAGTACGTAAGTGATTTGTGTTACTGATTTGAAGTTGTTGCAAGAAGACTACGGGTGTCAAGACGGATTTTATCCCTAAAATGTCGACTAAAAAAAGAAAGATTGATGCTGAATGCAGAGTTTTTAGTAAGATGTGGACTGCTAAGTATTTGTTTACTGAAATCAGAGGCAAGGTGGTGTGTTTGGTTTGTGGAGACCAGATTGCCGTGTTCAAGGAGTACAATTTGAATCGACATTATGAGACAAAACATTCAGAGAACTACAAAAACTTGAGTGATGCTGAAATGGCACGGATGTCTGAAGATTTGGTTGCCAAGCTAAAAAAACAACAAGGGTTATTTACCAAGCTTCACACATATAGGGAAGCAGCAACCAAAACCAGCTTTGCAATATACCACAAAATCGCTAAAAAGAATAAGCCTTTCTCAGATGGAGAGTTTGTAAAAGAGTGCTTGATGGACTCTGCATCACTAATATGTCCTGAAAAAAGAGAAGCATTTGAAAACGTCTCACTGTCCAGGCGCACCGCGACGAGAAGAATCGAGGACATTGCCGGAAATTTGGAGCTTCAGCTGCAACGCAAAGTGGCAAATTTTGACTTTTTCTCCTTGGCTTTGGATGAGAGCTGTGATGTCAGTGATACAGCCCAGTTACTTGTATTTGTCCGAGGGATAACGAACTTCAAGATTACGGAGGAGCTGGTAGCAATGCGCTCAATTAAAGGCACAACGACGGGGAGCGATCTATTCACGGAGGTAAACGCATGCATAGACTCACTGGGACTGAAATGGGACAGACTGATAAGTGTCACAACCGATGGTTGTCCAAATCTAACGGGGAAAAATGTTGGGCTGTTGAAACGTATGCAAGATAAAGTTACTGAAATCAATGCAGATCATAAATTGGTATTTTTGCATTGTATTTTACATCAGCATGTGTTGTGCAAGTTAGTGCTTAAAATTGATGGTGTGATTGATGTTGTAACTAAAATAGTAAACTTCATCAGGGCACGAGCATTGCATCACAGGCAGTTTGTTGCACTTTTAGAGGAGCATGAAACTGAACGTAGTGACATCAGGTATCACACAGCTGTCCGATGGCTGAGCTTAGGAAAAGTGCTGAAAAGCGTCTGGGATCTGAAAGCAGAGATCCGAGAGTTTTGTGAGACGAAAGACAAAGACATCCCAGAGTTCTCAGATGAGAGGTGGATAGCAGATTTTGGATTTGCTGTTGATGTGACTGCCAGATGACTGCACTGAACACTAAACTGCAAGGCAACGGCCTTTTCGTCCATGAAATGCACAACCTGGTAAAAGCTTTTATGACGAAGTTACAGTTTCTTTCGAGGCAACTGGAGAGCAATAATCTCACTCACATGCAAACCCTGAAAGAAGCCACGCCATCAGATGATAACCTCCATAGGTACTGATCTATGTTAGAAGCACTGCATGTTGAGTATTCAAGGCGATTTCAAGATTTTAGAAAAATGGAGAGTGAAATGTACTTTATTTCCTCTCCACTTACCTTTAATGTGGATGATGCACCTAGTGATGTCCAGCTGGAACTCATTGACCTACAGTCTGATGCAGTGCTGGCAGAGCATTTTAAGTCACAACCACTGCTGAACTTCTACTCTTAAGCAAGAGAAGTTTCCAAACATTAAGAGACATGCTCAAAAGATGTTTGTTCTCTTTGGTTCTACCTACATATGTGAACTAACATTCTCAGTGATGAAGTTTAACAAGTCCAGGTATAGATCCTCTCTCACAGATGATCATCTGTCAGCTGTGCTTCGTATCGCCACCTCAGACATTCAACCGGACTTTGATACACTTGTTAAAGACCAAAAGAGACTAGATTTCTCTCATTGAACAAGAAAAATAAAAACACAGAATGAGTGTAAATATGATTTAACTACAGCTATAGACAT
The DNA here is from genome assembly GCA_964006365.1 of Trididemnum miniatum. NCBI lineage: Eukaryota > Metazoa > Chordata > Ascidiacea > Aplousobranchia > Didemnidae > Trididemnum > Trididemnum miniatum. Next base: position 8,713,477 of record OZ023238.1, read on the forward strand.
GATTGCTTTCTAATATGATGTATCCTACTGAGCGTGGTTGAAAATCGTTACTAATACAGTGTAAAATTCAAAAACTGTACAAATGTTTACATTTTGTTAACCATTGTTTTGGGAAATTTTATTCAGTAAATGTCAATTTTTCTAAGATAACCCCTCTTTTTCATTGCTCAATTGTCACATATTCTCTTACCGCTCTTACCAACTTATCAACACAATGCTATTTACTGCCTGATATAAAGAAACACAATATTATGCAGACTTTAGTTCAGTCTTTCGGTCCGGCCCTCCATAATATTTTCTTATTCTCATGTGGCCCCATGGAAAAAATAATTGCCCAGGTCTGTCTTAGACGGTTAGTTCTTGATTGGTGACAATCTTAGCACTCGTTTCAACGCGAAAGTTCGGCAATTAGCTGAAGAGCTCAGCTAATTTTACTCATACTCTGCAATTACTTGATGTTGCGTTTTTTTGGACCAATGAAGCGAGACTGGAGAAGTTTGTTAGATGATTGGAAAAGCAGCTTCAAAAATACTTCCAGAAGTTTGTCAAAAGATTGTTTCCCTCATTTACTATAAAGCAGCTTTGTGGTGTTATATATGGGGAAGACACGGGTGTCAATGATACTAGTACCAGCAAGTCAAACAATATAATTTCAGGTTTTTGCACTTGTGGAATTCATCCATTTAATCCAGCAGTAATAATCTCCAGTTTCCAACTGCAAACAATCCTTCAGCCGAAGAAAACGTTTCCAGTGCAGTGATTGAAATTCTTCAAACCTACCGTGGCAGCTCTGACCAGATATCAAGTTCTCGAAGCAAGAGAAGAGTAACTGCTGAGTCTGGTTGTAGCATTAGTATTTTTGACCTTGACAACCCCACTGCATGCTCTACAACAACCAAGATTTGCTTGACTCCAAATGTTGTTCACCCATCGAATCCAAATCCATCCAACGTAGTAAGCAATGCAAGCCATGAAGAACTAAAAATAGAATGCACCATACCGGAATATCAGTGCTGCAGAAATGCACTCGTATACACTGACTGAATTGAATGTTGGGGATTTTTATCTTGTTCGTTTTGTGGTATCTAGAGATAGATATCACTTTCACATTGGCCAGCTCGATCCCATACACAAAGAGGATCATTCTTTTTCCATGAGTTTAATGAGGAAGTGCGAAAAGGAAATCAATTAAAATTTTATTGGCCGGAAGTAGCAGATAAAGGATCTGTTGCTCGTTCGCAAATTGAGTTTGCCCATAATATCCCACAAAAGCTGAGACTTGGTGAACTACTTTTTGGATCGCTATTCTGCCAATTTCCTATGCATTATTCTTGATCTTAGGTTAAACTGCTTTTCTGTTTGTTGAAACCAGCTCGAGTACCGTATGTGCCTATGCATTTTTATTTTAACGCATTGTTTTGGACAACAGTAACCGAGCTTGCGTTTTTGTTTTAATGCATTTTCTTGGAGTAATCGAGTTTGCGTTTTCGTTTTCATGGATTGCTTTGTACCATTTGCGGCTCTATTTTTGTTAAAATGCATTGTTTTAATGTTTTATCATTTACGTTGATAAATAAAAATGATATAATAACGTAAATCTGTAGAATTTTTTTTAATGTAAACGTTCAAAGTACCGGTAGCTCCACAGCGGGTCAACTTTGAACACATAACAATTTTCTTTTCAACTACTGAAAACAAAACAGCACAAATCTTTCTCAAGTTTTATTTGATTGTCTGCCGACCGTTTCCCCAGGGCAGGACAATTCGGCGTGACCGACTCTTCGTTAGAACGACTAGACGTTAGGGTTAGATTATGGTGACATTAGGGTTAGGGTAGCTTAATACTTTTGCCAAATCGTCTCAACATCAAGACGTACCAACGTCGAGTCGTCTCACATCGAATAGTCGCATACTACCGTCTCCCAATGTCAGTATATAAAAATATTACGTCCACGCAATTGGGAAAAAATATCAATTATTTTTGAAAAAAAGTGATCAAAGAGTAATGAAGAATGGAGATGGTCATTGTAATGACACGTTACATGTGAATTGTTGGCGACACCGAGTTATTTTATAGAATAGAACAAATAACACTCCCAACTCTCTTTAAACAATGTGCTGGGAGTTGCAGATACAACAGTAATGAAGAGAAGAAAAATTTTAGATGCATCCTTCACTGGTAACGAAACAGCTGAAGATGAAGAAATGAAGCAAAAACAGCAAGTGTTTCAACTGATTCAACAACTCTATAACAGTAAAAAAATGTTAATTATATTTTCTCCAAAGTATTATCAAATTACATTAGTCCATTGACGCAAATGAAGTTTTTGTAAGCATCATTCGTTTTTGAAGACCCTCATAACTTTTTTCCCTCCAGTTGTTTTGTTAGACTTGCATGTTTTTATACTGCGCGTATGTTGAAAATTTACTATCAATTTTGGCATAAATCATTAAGAAGGAATTTTTAAAACCCGCGGCACTTAAAAACAAAAGATAAACTGATGATTTGGCGCAGGATAAGTTTTTTTTTTCAGACAACAATTTATAGCTGCCTACAGTCCCAGTCTCAGGTATCAAGTAGATTCAGGATGCCCGAACCGCAGCTCGCCAAGCTCTCAGAAGTGACCCGGTAAATCAAAACGAGTTGTTTTTAATTTAGCAAAACTAGAATTTTAATTTGTAGACCTAGTCTACTGAATTAATTTTTATTCGGCGCCTGAATCGTAATTGCTACTGTGGTAGATTAAGCCAGTTCACATAAATGAAAATACAACGTTATAAGCATCAAGGAGGCGGTGAAGTGCTTTGAGTCAGCTGCCACAATCTGACCAGAGTTTATCAAATCAAACAACTTTATTTCATACACACGCCAAAAAACACACTATCTTTACCAACAATAAAACATATATGCAACACAAAAACAACAACTACGTACTAACCCATAGATTTTGCCAAAATGTTACATCATAGAAAAGAAAATAAATAGACTATTCTATTTTACAGGTATCGTAAGCAGTTTAGCTAGCTTGTGAGTAGTCTACCGTAGTGCACTGGAAATCTGGATTGCTACATTGGTAGCCAGTATCACTCAGTATCTCAAATCTAAGCCAAATGATTTATTATCGTGAGAATGGATTCTAGCAGCTATCATACGAGTGATCAATCGGAAGCAGATGAAGTCACTGGCAATGTTCAATGCCTTAGCCTTATTTTTTTGAACCAAAGTATGGTGAAGAAGAATGTCAGCACAGAGCATTAAGAAATTGTGTGATAACAATTTTTGTAATTTATATTTTTGTAATAAAAGTATTAAAAAATTCCACAAAATGATGGCATTTTAAAATTTTTGTTTGATATAGACTAGAGGGCATATTGGTAGCCAGGCAGTTGGTATGGCAAGGCCTTAGACTAACACAAAGATACAGTAGACTACGGTAGTGGTATAATATACTTGTAGTTGCAATGACAAATAGTTTCAAATAGATCACTGACTCACTTTATAATTCTGAGATTATAGACCTGGACCAATAGTAATGCAAAAGCTGGTTATGAACAGATTAACACATTTACACGTACAAAAACAGATTGATTGGTACTTTTGCACAATTGCACCCCAGTATACACCAGTAAGTTAGGCCTACCTTATCAAGTTCACGGCACACAGGTATCAGTTTACATTGGTACGGCATCGTAGCTGTGTAGTTGCTGGTGTGTTTCAGTACACCTATGCCTAGTTAATATTTCCCATTTTCCTCACATCAAATTTTTCTGCCAACTGGTTATTTATGTTCTAGGCATGCAGCATGCTCTGAACCTATTTCTATATCTAACTGTGTCGCATACTTTCAACAAACGCGAAAACCTTTTCATCAGAATCACTTACACTGTAATAATCCACGCTGGCATTACTAATCGATTGACTGGGATGACGTCGCAGCAGCAACTCTTCATTTTCACACGTATTGAAACTGTATTGACACAGTCGCAAAATCACAACATTAAAAAAATCCCACAGCGCCAACGTAGGAATAATTCAACCGCGATTTCGTGCAAAAGTATTTAAAATAACTCGTATTATTACAATAAATGTCAAAAACGCAAACTCAAATAAACTTCACAGGCACTTTAAGAAAGGTGATTCATTACACAGCTCCACAAAAAAATATTTTTTCTATTTGCCCAAGATATTTCAACGGTTTTAGGGTATATCAGGTGCGCTGATTCCGAAAATGGCCTTCTTTTTGCTGAATTGGCTCTAGTTTTTGAGATATATCCTTTACACTAATTGATAAATAACGATAAAATATATTACAGATAAGAGCTGTTTGTGCTGACAAAAAGATTTTGTTTCGTGATAAAGAACCAATGGTCATAAGCTTTAGAAAGCTATTTCATTGCATAATACCTCCACTAGTTCTTTCTTGCCTTCTCCAAGATCTTTGCGCTTTCCATAAATAAATGGCGTGCAAAACCGCAGGTTACCTTCTTCATTTTGGTGCATCTCCCATGCACTCATTTATTCCTCGGTGTGCAACGCACTGCGTTAGACACAACCCTTTTTCCGCATATTCTACGAGGCTTCATTTTGCTGAGTGCAATTGCATTTTCTGCACCGCTCACCATCATTTTAGTCTTACCAATATTTACTTTTAATCCCTCGCCTTCCACTGCACTTCTCCACCTTTGGAACCTTGCCCATAAATCCTCCATATTTTTGCTTATCAGCGTACAAAATGTCATTCAATAATTATGATCTTTTTCATGCATCTTTCGTCACAACATCAACCACAATAGCAAATATTAGTGGTGATAGCACAGACCCTTGATGCGCACCAACAGTCCAACACTCACCCCAAACTCCTCCAACAACCCTGCCACCTCTGACTTTCGTCTTTAACCCTCATATAAGCTTATCACTGCTTGCACCAACACTTCCGGCAATCCTTTCTTTCTTAGTGCCCATTCCGCCACTTTTCTATGGACCCTATCAAATGCTTTTTCCAAGTCTACAAAACGCATGCATAGCTTTTTCTCTTTTCCACGCAATTCCTCTCGTATCCTTCGCAAAATAAACAACGCACGAGTTGTGCCTTTCCCAGACATACAGCCAAATTGCATATCATCTATCGCAACCAATCCTCATATTCTGTTCTCCAAATTTCTCCCCACAGTTTTCATTGCGTGCTCCAACAACATTACTTTTCTACATGCTCCACAATCCATCACACCTTTCCTTTAAAAATTGGAACAACAACACTCGTTTTCCATTCCTCTGACATATCTTCACCATTCAGTATTCTCTGACAAAGCTTCTTTATTATAACAACGAACTTTCCACTTGATATTATCATGTCCATATTTACTTTTGAAGGTCCAGCTGCTTTTCCCAATTTCATCTTGTTTATAGCCTTCATCACCTCCTCATAAGTTACTCCTTCAACTGGTCCTTCAACCATATCTGCTTCTGCCATCTGACCACATTCATTTTCCACATTCAAGATCTTTTCCATGTGTTCCTTCCATAACTTCCCTCGATCTTTCTCATTCATTACAATTTTCCCATCTTTATCCTTTTTTCCACCTCTACTATGCATGTCTTTTCCTCCTTAATAATTCCCTCACTTAAAATAACCTGGCATGCTTGTCATCTGCAAAGATTTGTCAAGTTTCTTAGCATTGCGCAGCAGGGTGGATCCAGACACTCGCTTTAAGAGGGCGAGCTCACAAAAATTAATCCATCGCTTGAAATTTATCCAATTTTCCAGAAAATTTAGAGAAATGTTGTTGTTTCAGGCTGCTATCGCCCCCACTGCCCTCCTCCTGGATCCGCCATTGGGGCGCAGTTTGTTATTATGAGTAACTGAAGCTTGATAAGGCGAAGTTTGAGTCTTGTATTGTTTCGCAACCTGTTTCTCGCTGGTGGTATCTACTGAAAACATGTATTTCATAAAATTTTCATTGCTGCCTAAAATATTTTGTATACTTGTATCATATCCAGGATTTATTGACAGCATGTAACATGACTCCGCTATTGCATGGAGAATGGCATAAACAAATGTTTTAAAAATGCGATATGCAAAGCTTAAAAGTCAGAATGAAAAACAACAAAACGTCAATATGGCTGGTGTTGTAATGGTATGACGACGTTTTGAAATCTCAAATCTTCAAAAATGAAAGAAAATTCTTGTCAAAAATACACACTATTTGCTACCAGTTTTATCATCAATGAGTGTATTCTTTTTTTCACGGCACTAAGCAAAAAAGAATTGAAGCCAACAGCATTGCTTAAAACAGGCATAAACGGACAGCAATGCTGTATCTCTACGTAAGCAATATTTTCATAAAAAATGCATTTATCTCAAAAACTAGAGCCAATTCAGCAAAAATAAGGCCATTTTCGGAATCAGCGCACCTGATATACCCTAAAACCGTTGAAATATCTTCGTCAAAAATTTGTGTGTTGACCAGTGTTATTGTTAATTTTCCAACCTGCAAAAAGCGTGGTTGTGGAAATGATCATTTTCTTAGAAAATAATGCCAATACTCTACTAGTTAAAAACTGGCTTGTGCTTGGAAGATACGGTTTTCATAATTTCTAGTTTTTTTTACTAGCTAAAAACTGACTGTTGCCCAATACCAACGCATAAGTTTGTTTCGTAATTTCGAACTTCGAATTTATAAATGAGTACCATATTTTGAGATGGGAGTTTTGAGCGTTGAGTTTTAACATTATTTGTTTTAACGTCATTTTCATGCTCAATCGTTCTTTTCATGTCTCAAAAACTACATATCATACATTGTAGTGTTTGTAGATAATTTTATTTTTCTTAATATGCTGCGACAATGATAGGGGCTTTTCAGTCTGTTGCAAAATGGTACGAAAGTTTTTGAGGGTAGCAAGTTGGAAAATTAGTCTGATAGTGAAAGGTTTTTTTTTGTTTTGTTTAAGCTGTGGCACTGGTAAGAGCAAATTGAAGAAAAACACAATTTAGAAAATTTTGTATTTAACAGATTGAACTTAAGACAAGATTACTACTAAAAACGCTGTGTTATCTTTAACCTACACGAGCAAACAGTGTGCTGCATAGACTAACGGTACTCAGTTACACATCTTTTATATTTGACCTGTTTTTCATTGCTACTCCACAATCAATCGGTTCTGTGCTGCTTTCAACAAAACATGCCACACCTTATTCATCTTGTTATAGTGCCGTTGTTCATTGTTATTTTAATGGGAACATGGGTCAAATATTACAAATCATTTAACGCTAATTGGACAAGGGATCCACAATTTAAAGATTGGCAATGTATCGTCTTTTCTGATCACAGCAATGTGTAAGCTTGATACAAAAGCTCACAAATCAGATCAATTAAACCATGCAAGTGCAATCACCTTCAGCATAAAGCAGCTACGAGTGCGGTAGCTGCAAAAAATCCAACATTTCAGTTTTCTTTTTTTTTTTAGCCAAATTGCAGTCACGTAGCTAAACTCGAAATTAATTTGGCTATTTCTGTTGCCTGCCCTTCACCTATTAATTCAGTTGATCATCTAACAGATTTTTCAAAAGAAGAAATTGCTGGTTCAACTAAGAAAACTCCATTGCGTTTGCATCGCACCAAATGCATTGCACCAACAAGGAGAGTCATTGCTCCTGTGTTACTAGAGGACAAAGTAAAGCTTATTCATGATTTCAAAAATTGCAAAACAGGATTTTCTTTGGTTGTAGATGAATCAACTGACCTTGCTAGTGCAAAGCATTTGTGTTCATGTGTAACATATTTCAGTTAAGCAGCTAGCAAAATTGTGACTGCATTTCTTGGTTTAATACCAGTAACAAACACAACGGCTTCAGCATTGTTTCTCACTTTAAGACATATTTTTATCTTAATAGGATTAACTTTAAAAATTGCTGCTTTTCTCATGCTACAAATGGAGCGTCAAATGTGTGTGGAAAGCGCAATTTCCTTTATACTCTGCTGAAACAAGAAATTGCTTGTGGTGAAATGCATTTGTCATTTTTACATTTAGCTTGCTACCATGCATCAGATCAACTCCGTCAAATATCGATTACCGTATACATTCGAACAAGGGCCCCTGCTTGATTAAGGGCCTGTTTGAATAAAGGCCTGGTCTGAAAAGCTTTCCAAAAAATAATAGCCCGTGTTTGAATAGTCGCCCGGTAAACATTTCAGCTCAACCCACCCTGACGCCAACCGTTTGTTCGGCAATGCAGCGAGCGATAATATGCAACTTTGTCAAACAAGCAGTAACATACAGCAAATTTCTCACTATCACAAACCTTTTCATGTCCAATTTGAATAAATTATGTAAGATTTTCATTGAAAAACTATAACCAATTGTTAATACTGACATAATTATCAAGGAAATATCCGTTTTTTGGCCAGAAGCTTTGATTCAAAACAATCTGCTTCAATGCGGAGGTCTAACTATGACCTAACAGGAGGTCTAACTATGACCAACCATGGCTGTGACAAATCAGTATGACAAATAGTAAGAGAGATGACTTCAACCAATTGATCAGATAGCAAAGATTTTTTGACCATGACAGATAACAAGAGAAAACGTGAAGCATCACCAGAGACTGACACAGGCAAAGAAAGAAAATTCCACTCCTACACATTAGAATTTAAGTTGGAAGCAGTTAACCATATAAAAATGGGAAACTCTAAAGAAGCCACTCCCCGAAAATTTGGTGTAGCACCAAAGAGGATAAGGGAATGGTGTAAGCAAGAAGACAAGCTTCATTCACAGTCAGACCATTCTAGCCAGGGAAAAAGGAAAAGATTAGAGGGAGGTGGAAGAAGCCCACTGTCTGAAACTTTAGAAATGGAACTCTATGCCTGGATTGAGCTGCAGCGTTTCAAAAGACTGAGGGTGACTAGGAAAAAGTAAAAAGAGAAGCTCTGAGTATTTTCAGTCAGAACAATGGCCATGCAGAAGATGCCAACAAAGACTTTGTTGCCAGCGATGGGTGGCTACGTAACTTTTTCCGCCGTCATCAAATCACTTTACGCCGCAAAACAACAGTGTCACAGAAGGTTCCTGATGTGCTTGCTCCAAAATTGCTGTCCTATTTCCTGTATGTCCGAAGTCTCAAACAAAAGAAACAGTATTCATTAGACCAGATCATTGCCATGGATGAAACACCTGTGTGGCAAGACATGCCAGGAGAGACAACAGCCGATTTTGTTGGCAACAAATTCATACCTCTTAAGAGCACAAGCCATGAGAAAACGAGAGTCACTGTTGTGCTGTCTGCAAAAGCCAATGGAACCAAGCTGCCACCATTCATTGTATTCAAAGGAAAGCGGTATAATAAGGAACTTAACAAGATTCCCGGGATAGTTTGTACCTTCAGTGAAAATGGCCGGATGAACGAAAATCTCACACAGACATGGCTTAATAAAGTTTATGGAACATTGTGTTTTTCTCGACGCCTGCTTGTTGGGGATGCATACAAGTGCCACATCCAAGATTCCACGAAACGTCTTCTGACCACACTTAAAACTGATGTGGCTGTCATACCAGGTGGATGTACTGGACTTGTACAGGCCCCGGATGTATGCTGGAACAAGCCATTCAAATCGCACTACGCCAGCCTGCATGAAGACTGGATGTGTGAAGACCAGCACAGCTGCACCAAGGGTGGCAACATGAAACCAGCCACTAAATTTCAACTGGCTTCATGGGTGAAAGCAGCATGGGACCAGATACCCTCTGAACTGATAAAAAAAACTTTTATTGTATGTGGCATTTCAAATGCACTGGACAATTCCAAGGATGAAAGAAATAATGTTCTAAAGCTAGATGGTATCTTGCAGTCATCACGGGAAGATGTTTTGAACAAATTGAGAAAAGTGACCAAAGCCCAAGGAAACATGAACAACATTTCCAATCCTCCAACATCTGAGGAAGATGAGGATGCCAATTCTGAAAATGAACTTGCTGTTGAATATGATTTTGACGATGAAGATGATGTCCCTTTGTCTGAATGTTTGGTGTAGCTTGTTAAGTTTGATGTTGTATAATTGTAAATAAATTTGTTGAATAGAGAAGTTTGTTTTCGGACGCCGTTTTGAAACAAGAAATTTCTTTAAAAAAACGTCATCGCGATGCCCGTGTGGCACCGCATATTATTAAACGCCCTGTCCCATTTAGACGCCTGTTTGTTTAAGCGCCTGGTTGAGACCCATTACTAAAAAAATTAAGGCCCGGGCCCCTTTTTGAGCATTTACGGTATTAGTTACTCCCTGAAACACATAACTGGTTTCGGCAACCTGCTCTTCGCAAAAAGAAACATGCATGCAAATTTATCAGCCAATAAATGATGGCAAAGGTTTGCGGACAAATGGGCACCCAGACAGATGGGCACCAGACAAATGGGCACTGGGACAAATGGGCACCGGGACAAATGGGCACCGGACAAATGGGCACTGGACAAATGGGCACCGAACAAATGGGCATCGGACAAATGGGCACTGGGACAAATGGGCATCAGACAAATGGGCACCGGACAAATGGGCACCAGGACAAATGGGCACTGGACAAATGGGCACCGGACAAATGGGCACCAGACGAATAGGCACCGAACGAATGGCCACCGGACAAATAGGCACCAGGACAAATGGGCACCGGACAAATGGGCACCAGCTCTAATGGGAAAAGTACAAATGACCTAGTTATTAGGTTCCCCAAATGAAAACTGCTCAAAAATGCCCCCACAGTGCTGTGACGTAACAGCTGAACAACTGCGTGGTTTGGCGCTGTTGCTGCGTTAGCAAAACAAGTTTCGGATGGCCGTTATCGACACGAAGTTGTTAACGGACCGAAGATGTGGAGCCCGGCTTGACACTAATTTTTGAAGTTCGAACCCGACCTGAACCCGAATCCTAATAATTTATCAGTCAGTCTGAATCAGGGCCAATGCTAGGAAAGCTGCAGAGCCCAATCCAAAATGTGATGGCGGGGCCCCTACTTTTCATAGTAAAACTTATGGGTATTTTATGTTTTAGAAAAAAAAATACATACAAAAAAATAACGTTATGGATTCCATAGAACCTATTGGATACTTTTATTGTCTAAGTTTAACATCAAGAAAGGAAAACATTCAGGCAATCAGCCTACCGTACCAGTCGGTTGTAGCATACTTTCAAAATTAAAACTTTTTTAGCCTTTTTCTCAGCAAAATCATTCAAAATATTTTCAAAGTCAAATCGCTCTAGCCAGGAGCAGATCCATAAATGTCGGGGGAAGAGCTTCTCTGCCAATGACATTTAGCCACACGTAAAATGTAACAGCTGTTACGCTCGTTTTTCTCGCTTCGTACATATCAATAATTGGCATCCCACAGCGATTCTCAATTTTCCCACGCTGTAAGTCTAGGTGGCGACTTTTAGAACAATAAAATACTGTACAACTAATGAAACTTTTCTCGAAAAGTCATGTTACATTAAAACAGTTTTAGAATAGGCAGTTCTTTGAAATTAGATAACTTTTTAGTTTTATCCCATTAATGGCAACAGCTTTTACGTAAAAAGTTCAAAAAACTTTCCGAGTTCTTGTAAGAGAAAAACCAGTGAAGTCAATGTAAATGTGATTTTAATTACCTCGCATGGTTAGGTTGGAAGGGCTAAGCTCAGTTTAGCATTAGTCTATAGTCATATTTATGACACAGCTAATTATTATTACAGTATGCTTTTCTGAACGTGTGGACCGCCGCATTGCATAAACAGTCCGGCGGCATATGTTCAACTGTTATGTCATACGTCGCTTTTACAAAAATAGACAAAAAAGGTCATACTGTATGACCGTTTTTGTTAAAATTTATGTTTGAAGATCATATTGAATAGAACTATGTAATTTGAAAGAAACAAATTCACAAACATATCACCTAAATTTGTCAAAACGTGGTGGCACATCCCCTGAACGTTTTTCAGTGCTACCTGCCATTGTGCACATATCATTGTGTGGTTTAATTGCGTCCTTAATGGGTGTAATTGTTTTGGAGTGTACTGACTAAAAAACAAACTCTTTCCCAAAATATCGCATCCAAGAAACCCAGCGCCACCCATAAAAAAAATCATATCCATTATTCATGGTAAATGATAAAACATCTGCGATTTGTGTAATAGCAGACTTCTCAGTTCCACGATTTTAACGAGACATGAGTAGGAGAGGCTATTTTGTCGCACTCGCAGTGTTATTCAATGAATTTTATGGGACACTCATTAAAACGAGCTGTCACTCAAACATTAAATAGTTCTAAGAACTGGTCGCGTCTTGTGACTGTTGACCAAAGAACTTTCACACTATGGTTATTGCTCTAGTTCTGTTTCTCTTCGACAACGATTTTCATTTACACTTTTGATATTGCTTTGACTCTGAACAATGCACTGCAAACTTACGTAGCACGAAGAAGTTAATACAAAGCCGGTGAAGCTAACACCCATTCCACTTTTTTGTTCTTTCTCATGATTCAGGGTTTTTTTACTAAATGAAATTCACAGCAAGGCAGAAAGCTTTCATGTGATGAAACCTCAAAAGTTAAAGCAATGATAGAGCGGGACTGGAGTTTTTCAAGTGTAGCAGTTTAGGTAGGATTAGCAAGATGATAAGATCGTAAAAAAAAATTCAAACAGTTAATTTGGATGTACGGTACCGGTACTGTGCATGCAATAGCATTTGCTTTGCAACTGGGGTTCCGCAGTTTTTTATTCTAGGTAAGGGTGGGGAACATGTAAAGCACATGGATTAATTACATCATATTTTTGGCGTGTCACAGATAGGCTACTTTCAATTTTTAAATTTCGCCCAAAAATAATTAATGTTTCATCACAAAATCATTGAACATTCATGGTTAATTACTTTAACGTAAAATCAGAGACTTGCGGCGGTTTTTATGTCACTAATAAGGATTAACATTTTCCTACTACCAAGTACAGCACACTTTACAAAGTTCTGATGCAGGCTATGCACATTCAAAACGAAAGTAATCTGAACGTTCCCTCCCCTTGCCTTGGGTAGATCAACCAAAGAGTCACCAGCGATTATTGAATACGCAAGGCTGGTACTAGCAAGTTACAACTTTCTGGTATGAGTTTGGCGCAAACATACTGTATGCCATGCAGGTAATAAAAATTTTGAAGGCCTACCGGTATTTTATGATAAACTTATTTTCAGTGACTGTGATTAAATTATGCCAGCTATCAATAAAGTTGCGCAAATATTTAAAAATCGAAGATGGGGGATGACGGTGCATGCTCAGTGCAATTTATGCAAGTTCGCAAAGACTCCAGAAACAGGAGAGTATCACGAGTCCGCGACAAAAACATCACTCCAGTTGCGATATAATTGGTTATGACACAAGTTTCGTTTCCAACACAAAATATACAATTGATGGGCAGCTACAGCGAGTGATATGTAAAAACTTTGTGATTTTTTTGGTAATAAACATGTTTACGGTCAAAAATTAATGATAAAACGGATTTAATTATTGCAGATGGTGAACTTGAGATCAAGATCAAGCTAATCAAACAAACTAATCATTGCAATTGCGAATACAACTTTTTCAAAAGTTTTAACCTTATTAATTATACTGTCGGTATGTGCCTTAAATAGATATAATTCTTCTTATCTGGTGAAGGACTCAGGATTAGAGGCAAAACTTTAACAAAAAATTGCCAATAAAGTTGTACAAAAGCACTGAAATGGCAATTAAGCTAACGCAACATAGATATTTTTTCAAGCAGCGCTATGCATGTCTTGAAGTCAGCAAATTTTTGTTTTACAGGCAAAATGTACGTTTTTGAAAAAAAATTTAAAACATAGCACACGACCTCCACAATATTTGTCGAAATCTTTGCATTGATGGAACGGGCAAAATCCCAAAAAGGAAAACCAATTTTAAGGTTGGATGGTTTCGCGTATGTATTTGGAAAGACATTACGAAGCAGTGGAGAAATTTGGAGATGCCGAATAAAAAGACTCGGCTGTTCGGCAATAGTCCATTTGAACGAAGAAAGAACACAATCTTAGATTCATCTCCGAGGCTACGACACAGAGTGCACGAAGTAGATTTTGGTGAAACAAATTCCCTACAAATTAAGTCAAAGATAAAAGCTCAAAGTACTACCTGCGATTCTCAACCCCACAAAATTCTCATTTCGGTCTTGGAGTCGTCTCAAGACATTCTTAACCAATGTTGTGCAAAATTACCTCAAAAAGATAACCTGCGAAGAGGGATTCGCCGCCAACAAGCTTCTGCTCATCCACGGCCACCTAACAGTCTAGATGATGTTGGAGAATTGCGCGATAAATATACTTTTTTTTAAATGGCGAGAAGATTTTGCTCAAAGATGTCAAAACTTTAACTGGGAGTAGGATTTTGATTTTTGGCACATCTTCTTTAGAAGTTTTGTCACTGGGAAGCGGTTGGCTGTCAGATGGCACATTCAAAGCTGTTCCTTCCATCTTTACACAGCTCTATACTCTTCACAGTTTCCTAGATGGAGCCTGGACTCCAAGAATTTATGCACTTTTGTCAGACAAGCACATAGCCACTTACGTGAAATTGTTATGCCATGTTATTGATTTGATCGCCGAGGCAGAAGCCCAACCTCACCTCCGAGTGGTGCCCGGCGGAAACAACATGGTTATGTTGGCAAACGAGGCTCAGGCATTTTTCTTTTTTTTTTTGAATCGGATACCGCTACCAAGGACACCGAGGAAAGTGGGAAAGGGCAAGCCTAAGCGACGGCCAAGCTTCATAAGTTCGCTCCTTCGAAGCTTCCCGATTTATCTATCCTAACGGATAGGAGATCGGGAGGTGGTTAAGGGAGTGGATGATACAGGCTTGGCATTAGCTAAGACAAGCATTACTCCACAAGATCCGGTGTTCCTGAAGTAAGTGGTCCTTTTCAAGTCTGTAAATTAAATGGACATGTCAAGATTGAAAACTGTATTCAGACGACTGCCATGGAATCTCATAGATGTAGAGGGTACAGGTCTAAAACGCGCTCCGTACCGCGGTCGCAAGATAGTTCAGAGGCCCGCCCCTGATCTAGCCAATTGGGGGGCTGCCTCCTTCAACTTGTGGAAATCTCCATGCAATTGTAGGTCCAGTTGGCGACTGGGTGGGGGCCTGCAGTTGTATTGGGGCGGCATTCCCGAGGCCACTGCACAGAATGACAAGTTCATGGCATATAGTCGACTGAATTCGATTAGGATAAATTGACGTGGCCATATACCCCCCTTTCTTTGTAACTCTGGTCTTTAGGTTTTTCCCAGCTGAAAAGAAAAACCAAACTTAGGCTATGAATGAACAAGGAAAATGAAAAAAAAAGAAAAGTACGGCTTGTACCCCTGTCAAGTGACGCAACACTGTCGCAGCGAACAGTCATTAAAATGTTCAGCGGCAGTGGGAGTATTCCTGAGAAAGCCTCTACTCCAGTTGGAGTAGGGGATGAAGGGAGGACTAAAGAATCGGCCTCTGCATGGTCTTCTCCGCTCGTGGTGAAACCTACTAGTTCAGAGGAAACAGTAAAAGCGGCTTCGTCGACTGAAAAGTCGAATACCGCTCCCGGTACACCTTCTCAGAATCCACCAAAATCTTCGGACAATGGTAGCACGTCTGAGTGGCGTCCGGGAAAGAATTATGAAAGAAACCAGAGGCGGAAGCAGCTGTTGAAGGGGTTGAAAGGTTTAGACCTTAACAACCCTGGAGGTGACTTTCAAGCTTCCAACTCTGGGTCTGCAAAAAGGCCGAGGGAGTCTTCTGGCTCTCTAACGACCCCAACAAACCCCAAGCAAAAGCGTGGTCGAATTGAGTCCGAACATGTAGAGCAGAGGGGAACAAAGCGAGCAGAGGAAGCTGGGCCTAGCAATCTAGCATCGTATGCTAGAGCTGTTAAAACCAGCAACCAGAAGCTCGTAATAACGAGAAAAGGATCAAAAAGGGAAGCCTCTATGGTAGAATCCGATTTACGGGTAATCCAAGGGGCCATCAACCAGATGATCCTGAAGACAAAATTGGATTTCTCGGTACGTATCGAGAGAACTTTTATCCACTCGGGTAGAGTTCTCATGATATGTTACGATGAGAAATCCCAGGAATGGGCACAAGAGATTGTGCGGGCCATAGCTCCGACCTCTGTGGATCATCAGGGATACGAAGCAAGAGGCCCAAAAGATGCAATAAAGTCGGAAACCTTCGGTATCTGGCTTCCAGATAACGAAGGCCTCGAAATCAAAAATGTCCTTGAACTGGTGGATCGATGTAACCCAGAGATCCATCTCAAGGACATCAGAAACAAATATAAGTCGAAAGGTTCTGGCGGAATGCTACATGTTGTAGCAGTCCAAGAACCTTCGCTACAATCATTGGAAGAATTGGAGTGGGCCCCCTTCTCTGGTTTTAGAAGGGTGCAGTTCCAAAAACAGATCAACAGAAGAAGGACTACAGGTCCAGAAGCACTCAAAGAAGTGCAGATGGATACTGAAGTGCCTGAAAACACAGGAGGAGGAAACGTCAGTGATGCTTCTGATGGAGCTGAGGAGCCTAAGAACCCAAATGAGGGTTCAAAGGCAACCAGCCCCAAATAAAGTAGCCTGGCAGTTATCTTCTTAGAGCAAAATTGTTGTATTCCTCAAGTTTATACCTTGTATGAACAACAGAATAACAACAAACAATATAATTAATCATAAAAAAATCCCAGCACAAAAAACCAAGTTGAAGGGTTTTGAATGCTGGCAGATTAACCTTCACAGGAGTAAGGCAGCTAGCTATAACTTGTGTGAAGTAACAAAAAACATTGGTTCTGGAATAATCCTAGTGCAGGAACCTTGGACTTATGGAGGCGCAATCAGAAGTAAACCACGGGGATGGAAACTTTTTCAAGGTAATGAAAAAGATAAACGTCCTCGAGCTTGCATTTATGTTACTTCTGATATGACATGCTCTCTCATACCACAATTTTCTAGCGAAGATGTGGTAGCAGTGAGGGTCAAAAGTGTAAGACGAGAAGGGGATAGTTTTATCTTTGTATCGGCTTACATGGCTATGGAAGAACCAGCTCCGCCAGAAATACTGAAAGAGCTGCTGTCATTCAGTGACAGAGATAACATTCCTACTGTGATAGGATATGGGGCTCCTCCAACATCAATTCAAGAGGTATGGATTTGCTCACGTACTGTGCTAGTTCGAACTTGTACTTCTGTAACGTGGGCAATAAGCCCACGTTCAGAACAAGAAAAAGAGAAGAAGTGCTAGATCTGACTCTCATGAATCGAAATGCAGTGAACTGTATAAGAGATTGGCATGTCAGTGATGTGCCTTCCTTTTCAGACCACATGTACAGGGTGATCCGAAAGTAACTCCCTATTTTAAAATAAAAATGGTTTGTTTTTGAAGTGTAATTTCTTCATTTATTAAACATGAGTAAAAAGTGCATTGCATGGACTTCCATTTAAAATTCAATATCTTTTTATTTGTTTATTTAAATGTGGTTGAATTTTTTAAAAATTATGATTCATCACAATTAGCATGTTAATTTACAAAACATGATTTAACTTCATTTCAAATTTAACTTAAAATTATTAAAATATAGAAATAAGAGCATAGATGTAATTGCCGCAGACTGAGTAACTTACATGCAAAAACTGAGAAAGTTGTCAGTAAATTTGAATAAGTCATAGTTATTTTAGAATAGAGAGTTACTTTCGGATCACCCTGTATATTAGATTCAGAATTCAGATGAGCACCAAAAAAGCAAAAATGATCAGAAACGTTAGACGTACTTGCTGGAGCAAGTATGCAAGCGAACTTGATCAGAGATTGCATGATTTGAATAGTAATCCAGTCAACATAACGTCAGTAGAGGATATAGAAAGATTGGCATCGACTGTTCAATCAGAGATAATCAAATCTTACAATGCATCTTGCCCTCAGCGTAAGATCCGACGTAAGACGCAGAATACTTGGTGGAATACGGAGGTGAACGGTCTCCGCAGAGAGGCTCGTAGAGCTCATCATAAAGCCATCAAATCTAAACTTGAAAAAGATTGGGAAGCGTTCAGGCAAGCCCAGACAATTTTTAAAAAAGCCGTTAGGAAAGCCAAGAGAGATCCTTGGCGTCTCTTTACGGAATCAATGAAAAGCCAAAGTGCAATTGCACGGTTGACTAAAGTTATGGGTCGTAACGAAACGGTGCAAATAAGCAACGTTTTAAGACCCGATGGAAAATTTACAGAATCTGCTGGTGAAACTATAAATTGCCTCTTAGACATCTTAGCTCCAGGAAGTCGAGAGGCAAGCTGTAATAAAACAGCAGACGAACCAAATAAAAACACTGTTTCAATAACAGATGTTGAAATTGTTAATTCCATTTGCTTCCTTGAAAAGATGGAAAAGGCAATAAACGAATTTCAGCCTTTCAAGGCGCCCGGACCAGATGGTATTTACCCAGTGCTTCTTCAGAAAGGTTGGAACAGCATAAAAAACATATACCAAAACCATTTTCTTAACATGCTTGAAGTACAGTTATGTGCCGAAAACATGGAAAGAAGGTAGTGGTATTTTTATCCCTAAACCCGGTAAAGAAAACTATCATGAAGTTAAGTCTTTCCGGATGATCACTTTAACTTCTTTTCAACTTAAATGGTTGGAAAGATTAATACTTTATCATCTCAACGATGATTCTAATTTGCAGGCAAGGCTATCTGCGTTTCAGTATGGATTTAGAGCAGGGGTTTCAACTGAAACTGCACTGCACGAATTTGTGCGACGCATTGAGCTTAGCTTGGCAAAGAAAAAAACGGCACTAGGGATATTTTTGGATATCGTTGGTGCCTTTGATAACATAACTCATAGCGACATTGCCGATGCTCTTCGAGAACTGGGGGTGTCCCCTTTTCTAATCCATTGGATTGAGAATTTATTGGGACACCGCACAGTTCAAGTAGAGCTAAATGGTGCGAAGCTTAAAAGGGAAGTGGTGAAAGGGAATCCACAAGGTGGTATTTTGTCCCCTTTTCTATGGAACTGTGTGCTAAACTCCTTGTTGATAGATCTACGCAACAGGGGCTTTCATGTACAAGCCTATGCCGATGACGTAGCAATTTTGGTCACTGGAACCAATATGCTGTGGATCAAAGGTAGGGCTCAAAAAGCACTAAATATTGCGAATAATTGGGCACATAATCAAGAGCTGCAATTCAGCAGTAAGAAAACCGAAATAGTCCTGTTTACCAACAAAAGGAAGCCGGCTTTCGGAACCTTGCGTTTAAACGGACACCAGCTAATAATTTCCACAGAAGCAAGACTATTAGGTATAACCCTTGATAGTAAGCTTACCTGGAAACCTCACATAACACGTATTGCTCGCAAGGCGACTGCGGCGTTATTACAATGCAGACAAATAGTGGGCAAAGCGTGGGGATTAAATCCCACCAACATGCGATGGATATACACTGCAATGATACGACCTGTTATCACATATGCGTGTACATCCTGGGTTGGTGGACTAAATAAAAAATATCTAGTGAAAAAACTTGCTAGAGTACAAAGACTAGCCTGTCTTATGATTTCTTCAGCATTCCCCACTACCCCCACAGGTGCTCTGGAAATGCTGTTGAATATCATGCCAATTAATGAATTCATATTGTCAGAGGTGCTAAAAGGTTCATACAGGTTATTCCGTGTGGGCCTTTGGTCAGACGTGACAATCGGTTCAACAGGGAAAACTAAAAGTCATGTTGACGTATGCAATGAAGCAAAGGAAAACTTGTCTTCGTTGAGCATGCCCGCAGACCTGATAAACAAAACAAAGGTATTTGGAAAACAGTACAAATGCCTTGTTTTAGAACGCAAGGACGCAGTGCAGTTTGAAAGTGCTTTAGAACAAAGCATAATCAGATGTTACACTGACGGGTCCAAATTGAATGGAAGAGCCGGTGCGAGTTTCTATATAGAATACCCATCAGGATCTCACACAGACCAAAGTTTTTTCCATTTGGGAAGATATAGTACAGTCTTTCAGGCAGAGGTCTTCGCTATAGCTGAAGTAGCGAAGAAAGTGACCATGGAAAAAACTCTAAATGAAGAAATAATAATTTTAGTGGATAGCCAAGCAGCGATATTGGCTATCCAAAATAATACTGTAAAATCTAATACAGTATTATCATGCATTAAATACCTAAATAAATTGGGTGAAGACAATCACGTCACTGTTGCATGGACGCCGGGCCACACCGGCATCCACGGTAATGAGAAGGCGGATACACTAGCTAAATCAGGATCAGCATTTAATTGCTTCGGCCCTGAGCCTTTTGTTCCAATCCCATATGCGAGCTGTCGCGCTGCAATAAAGGATTGGAGTGTTGAAAGATGGAAAACATCTTGGATAGAACGAAAGGACTGCATGAGCACAAAAGAAAACGTGGAGTGGGCCTCGCCCCAATTAACTCGGCGACTTTTGAGCCTCAACAGATCTAGATTAAATGAAGTGTTGCAAGTCCTCACCGGTCACTGCAACTTACAGAAACACAGGAAGACCACTGGACGTGACGAGTCACCGACATGTCCAAAATGTAACCTGGAAGAAGAAACTCCAAATCACCACATTGGAGCATGCACTTATTACCAAACCCTTCAAAGAAAGGTGTTTGGTAAAGAAAAAACCACAATAAAAGCTGTGGTACAAAAGCTAAATATAAATCTACTGGCTAAGTATTTGCAGCAGGCCGGAAGGCTTGCTGAATATGGCCAGTAGACTCATCTGAATAAAAGAAAAGCGGTGAAAAATTGTAATGGGCCTAATTGATGGCCTACACAATGTGCCAGAGAGGTTTAAACCTTGTTGCTCCTCTTTGGCACCACTGCCCACTAATAATAATAATATTGATTTGATCGAAGAAAATTTCAATCTTCCACCCAGTCCAGAGTTTTTCCTTTCTGATTTTCAGATTGGCTTTAT
Source organism: Trididemnum miniatum (assembly GCA_964006365.1). Lineage (NCBI taxonomy): Eukaryota > Metazoa > Chordata > Ascidiacea > Aplousobranchia > Didemnidae > Trididemnum > Trididemnum miniatum. Next base: position 8,734,468 of record OZ023238.1, read on the forward strand.
GAACGCGGCCCAGAGTGTCTTCCCAAAAGCTTCAATATTTGGGTGTTTGTTTCATTTCGGTCAGATGGTGTGGAGACGCATGCAAAAAGCAGGACTGCAGGGTGAATTATCGCAACGAAAATAACAGAAATTGAGATTGGAGTTACATTCGATAATATCTCTTGCGTTTATTCCAGTTGAAGACGTGGCCACAGTATTTGACGATTTAGTCAAAAAAGTCGATGATCTTTTGGTGCCAATCATCACACATATACATGATTATATCCATGGAAAAAGTTTTGAGAGAAAACAAATTGATCCAGTATTTCCACCAGCAGTTTGAAATTGTTATGATTGCGTACTAAACGACTTGCCCAGAACCACCAACCTCTTAGAAGGATTTCATAATAAACTTAATAGGCTATGTGAAATTTCTTATTTGAATTTTTTTGCTTTCTTATGCAAATTACAAGCAGTGGAGCAAGATGCACCATTTAATCGTCGTTTCACTGCAAATGGGGGGTAAACTCGCGAAAAAAAGCACACAACAAATTGTACTGGACAAAAAAATCAAAGAAAAAGTTAGTAAAGTTAGTCAATACCATCAGATGAAACATGAAGGGCGAATACAGTCTTACCTAAAGTGTTTGGGGTATTTCTTCACGGGAAAGGCTTTTGCAAACCAATGGCACGATGGTCCTAACACATTCGCCGATTCAGAAAATGAAGACGATGAAAATGAAGATATGCCAGCAAAACGGGCCAAGCCAGATGATTCAGAAAAAAAAAAAAAAAAACAGAAAAAAATGGCCATCGACACACAACACACGATTTCAGTCCAACAAACACCAAACTTGATTCTCCTAACTTGGGATTTTTCTCCACCTAGTGAAATGTGGCAAAAAAAGATCTGCCAAAAAAATAATCTCACTTTTGTTTAGCAAGTAGAATACAACAAGACAAACTTTTCAATCAATCAATTTTCTTCCCCATCTCCAGCAGAGCTGCTTAATATGAAAGGAGATGGCAACTGCTTGTTTCGAGCTTTGAGCTTAGTCATCACCGCAACAGAAGATTGTCGTGACAAAGGGAGAGCACTTCTTTGCAAATACATGATACAAATGAACTTACCCGTCAATGGCATCCCACCTTTAGCGTACTTGACGAAAAGTAAAATGAGACAAGATGGAGTGTGGGGTACCACCGATGAATTAATGACTGCTTCATGCTGGCTGCACGCACTAATTTTTGTGTGGCATTGCTTCGGAAAAAAACATTGTTGGCATTGCCATGATATGCTCAACTTAGGACGAAAAGGGACGTCTGCGATATATTTGGACAATGCGTCAGGTATGCATTTTCAAGTAGTTACCGGAATCAATCCATGATGTTGTACTTATTTTATCCCAAATTTAATTAGTTTTCACTCAAATCTTGCATTTTTGCAAGTAAAACTCGCAGCGTTTTTTTATGACTGTATATTGTTTTACTGAAATTTAAACTTTAAATTTTTTACTTAGCCTTTGCATTGCTCTTTTTCGGTCTAATCTTGCATTGCGGTGTTTCTTTATTACATTTTCTTTATTGAAATCTCTCTGCGTTTTTTATTCAAACTTTGAATTTTTTACCTACATTTTGCAGTTTTTTTCCAATCTTTCATTTTTTATCTAAATTTTGCAGTGTTTTCTTATTCAAATCTTGAGTTAACAGGTACATGAACTTTACATTAATTTTTTGCTTAAGTCTAGCTGTAATAATTTCAACCTAATTGTTTGGTTTGGTTCTCCCCTTTAAATTAGTCTTCCCTTTATGTTGTTACGTGCAGGCGTTACTTCTAAGTTCTATAAGACAATTTGTTTATGTTAATTGACAAACGGTAGATTTGCATGTTTCTTTTTTGACTGCCAAGCCTACAGGCAAGAGCAGCTTCTTGCCGACACTGTAATTATCTGCGTTTCTTATATCTTCCTATAGCCATCTCGAGTTTGAAAGCATTTTAAGTTTGTTTGTGTAAAGTGTGGAGCTCGACTGTTTAGTACTCTGTTCCTGTTGTTTATTTATCGAGAAGGATTTACTAAGCTCGTTGGATCAACAAATTGGTATGTGCTTATTTAATCTTCGTTTATTCTACTAGACTAAAACTAAGGAGTAATGGTTTGCATTGCATTAATTACTTTTATTTTATTAGAAAACATTTTGAGAATCTTGGGAAATATCTCGAAAATTATCATAAGAAACCGAGTCTTACTGTAACTTAATTCAACTTCAACAACCAACCACCATCGTTTCAACTCATACGCTCGAAATTGGACATTTATTATTTCATTTTCATTTTATCTACTTCGAATTAATATAAATCAGGATATCTCAAGTTGTGTTCGATTCACCGGCGGAGCTTACAACAGACTCAGGAAAGACGGACAGGACGAACAGCTAAGCGAATTATTTACACTAGCAATGCAAGATTTAGGTGAAAAAAAGCAATGCAAAGTTTAAGTAAAAAATTAAAGTTTTTTATTTAAACTTTAATTTTTTACTTAAACTTTGCATTGCTTTTTTTCACCTAAATCTTGCAATGTTTCCTTTCAAATCTTGCATTTTTTACCTTAATCTCGCGGTGTTTTTTTATTATATTTTCTTTCCTGAAATCTTGTGTTTTTGTTCAAACTTTGAGTTTTTTAATTAAATTTTGCAGGTTTTTTTCAAATCTTTTTCATTTTTTAGCTAAATTTTGCAGTGTTTTCTTCTTTAAATCTTGAATTACCAGGTACTTAAACTTTACATTAGTTTTTTGCCCAAGTCTTGCAATACATTATTTTATTCAAATTATTTTTTTTACTGAAATCTAGCAGCGTATTTTATTTAATCTTGGAATTTTTTTACTTATACTTTGCACCGCTTTTTTTCATTAAATCTTGCATTTCTCACTTGTGGTAGGCTACCAACTGCGTGCTTGCTGATGACTGTATACGAGATGAAGACGTTTGTAGACACGGCTGAGCTAGGGTGTGCACTACATAATGCTGCATTGTGTTTATTTTGTGTGTCAGTGCAAAGGCGAACATCCACTAGCGGTAATTTTCTTTGCTGTGGTCAAAAAAAGCAATTTGTAATAAGCTGTTTTACAGCCTACTAAACTGGACGCTATATCAAACCGTTATAGGGTAAAGGAGTAGCGCTATTTGTAGGACAACCGTAAAGCAAAAGTAGATGTGCAATCGAACAGGACAATAAGTGAATAAGTTCGAATAGGGTCGGAGGCTACTGTGTAGGATTGGTTTTCATTTACCCCAAGTCTTGTTGCCCATTTGTCCCAATGCCCATTCGTCCAGTGCCCAATTGTCCAGTGCCCATTTGTCCGTGTGCCCATTTGTCCGGTGCCCATTTGTCCTGGTGCCCATTTGTCTGGTTCCCATTCGTCCTGATGCCCGTCCGGTGCCCATTTGTCCAGTGCCCATTCGTCCGGTGTCCATTTGTTCGGTGCCCATTTGTTTGAGGCCCATTCGTCCAATGCTCATTTGTCCCAGTGCCCATTTGTCCCGGTGCCCATTTGTCCTGGTGCCCATTTGTTCGGTGCCCATTTGTCCTAGATTCATGGCAAATCCTCTTTGAAACTAATTGCTTTGTCTGGGACTTGTTGGTTGGCAAGAAGTCACAATGTGCAAAGGATTCTACAACAGTGGCACAAATAACGAAGTCAGTTTCAAGTTGCCTTCAGCTCACGTGACAAATATGTGGTCAGAGAGCTGTATGTGTCAGCAGCGTGGCCGAGTAATTTGGAGCATCGTTTTTACGACAATTATGATCGCAAAGTTAACGGTTCAACTTCCATCCAAGCCTCGTTGTTGCTTCCTTGCATAAAATGCTTCACGACAATTATCTCTGCCCCCTGCCTGGGGGAATCTAAGCAAGGGCGTTGAAAGTGGGGTGCTGGGGGGGCTGAAGCCCCTCCCTTCGTTTTTTCAACCCCCTTCCCCCCTATTGCATGAGGTATGAAACTATTGCACAAGCGAGCTATGAAACTATTGCATGAGGTCATGTGACACACAGGAAACTTTCAAATGCGTTGAATCATTAAGAATGGACTTCATTACTCTAAGTTGGCCGAATCGGCAACACGGTCGAGCGGCGGGAGCTCAGTTGATATAATGACCATCTTGCTGATTGCTTTTGATTCAACTACGATCCACGACAGTACGTTTGTGCATCAACACGTTTTCAACGCTGGGCTTTATTTTCGAGTAAGAAGAATCATGTTAAAAGTGTGGATTTTGGTGAAGAGTGCTCCGACAATCGGACGCCAAGTCGGTCAGCCACCATAAGCATCTAATCGGCGGGAGCAGGAACAGTGCTTCCTTAGGTCTAATACCGAAGAAGGCAACATATGTCCGGCCATTGGGGTGTTTTCATTATTACATTAAAAGTTGACTGCATGCACATTGCAAGGTAGCTAAAACACTTCCAAAATGTAACAGCGCAAAATCTTAGCCTTGTTTACATGAAATTTTGCACTTATGCTATATATCAGGGATAGTGCAAAATTTCGTGAAAACAATGCTAAGATTTTGTTGTTTTGCAAGTGAACGTACAAGTTATAGGACAGAAGGCAGGCTTTTAAACGTAAATCATTAGCATGGTCTTCACGGGAGACAACGGTGATGATCATCGAAATTATACCGTCTTGTTTTGATGCTGATTGATTACTGCCTACTGCTACACCATTGAAGTGACTTTCCTCATGATAAAACTCGCCGCGCCGAAAAAATAAACTTGTAAACTAAATTTAAATCCACTTGATACAAAATATTACCAACACAGGCTAGGGTTTGGACTCGGTTCCACTTTTTGTAGAGAGTCCAAACAAAATTAAAGTTTTCAAACTAGCAACAAATTTTTTCACATACAGTAGATCGAAAAGGTAAATTCTATTTTTACGAAGTCTACTCCACGCAATTTTCCTGTACTTTGATAATATCCAGTATCCGGCCGGATAGCGAAGTACTATACCGGATATTTCAAAAAGCGCTGGATAGTGCCGGATACCGGATATGTATCCGGTATCCGGCACATCCCTAATCTAGAACTCTCATTTCCTCAAACTACAATAGTAGATAATAATTCACAGAGCACTTGGTGCCAAGAACACCCCTGGGTTTAACATTGTTTAAGGTACAGGTATATTTAACATAACTAATCAAACGTTTTCGGCGATTCCATAACGCCCTCTTCAGGATCTACCATGAATTAAATACTTATTGAAAAACTACACTGCAAATATTGGCTGCAAGAAAATCACTAAAATACTAATAAATGCTGAAACTTACTTAGCTCTAGTCTAGCTATCTCATCTTTTGGTAAATATAAATTTACGGTACAACAATTACAATTATGACCAATTGATGACATCACAACAATAAGCAATATGGCACGAAAATTAATAAATAGGCCTATTTAACAAAAATGATGCTCCATTCGCGAAGAATTGTTTATTTAATTTCGGATTTTGTTTCTTGATCAATAAGGCTTTTGGGATTTTGGGTTCATAAGCGGTATTGCATTTCCAAATAACTGTAAATGAGTTCAGAGTAGCTGCTGCAATTTCGGATATATTCTTAACAGCACTTTTATTCGATGCTGAATCGCTCAAATGCTCCTTAATTCTAAAGCTCAAATGTCGCGATGAGGTACCTATGAAGGTAATGCTCGTAAAACAAAACCCGGAATTAAATAAACAATTCTACGCAAATGGAGCATCATTTTGTTAAACATTTATTAACTTTCATGCCGTATTGCTTATTGTTGTGATGTCATCAATTGGTCATAATTGTTATTGTCATACCGTAAATTGAAATTTACTAAAAAATGAGATAGCTAGGCTAAAGCTAAGTCAGTTTCAGCATTTATTAGTATTTTAGTGATTTTCTTGCAGCCAATATTTGCTGTGTAGTTTTTCAATGATCATTAATTCATGGTAGATCCTGAAGAGGGTTATGGAATCACCGAAAACGTTTGATTAGTTATGTTAAATACACCTGTACCTTAAACAATGTTAAACCCAGTGGTGTTCTTAGCACTACACGCTCTGTGATTTATAAAAAGCACCTCTATACCGAAATTATGCAATAATTGATCATGAAAATGAGTCTTCTTAATCGCTAATTTGACCTTGACTATGTTTTAGCCTTTTTATAACGTCTCCGCAATTATACATCCCTTACTTCCTGTATTCTGTTAGCTCCTCTTTTCCTACCTGCATGCCATAACGTTAATCGTTTTGTTGCCTCTTCCCTTTTCCTGTGCCGCGATATATTTCCTTAACTCTTATCGTATTCTTTTATTGTGTTGATGGTGCGAAAATAAAAGACATTACTACTACCACTTTATTTGCTCTGCTCAGAGCAATTTACACAAATTAAAACATGCAAAATGATCGCTAAAATTGAAAAAAATTATTTGCATCAAGTCAAAAACGCATTCTGTAAAAATTGTTTTTATGTAATTAAAAAGTTTCCAAAAAATGAGCTCGCTAAGAATGATACGCTTGCACCCAAATGTCTGCGCCCAATTGTCTCATGCCCAAATGTCGGGTTTTGTACAGTACCAGTGCATTCATTAATTTGTTTGACCCAACTTTCGATTTAAAGTTTCAATAATCACAGCCACGTTTAGAAGTACTGGCATAGCCTAATGACTGTAGCACACAGAGGCAGCAGTCAAAAATCAAAATAAATCTTCATTAGACTCATGGTATTCAATGCTGCTGATGCTGCCACACACTTAGAAGTGAACTCTCTTAATGAATAATTCAAAAGGTAAGTAAATTTTCACTTTGCCAATAAACACAAAAATAAACTTGCAGCCAAATACCGCTTTTTATTGAAGGGAATGCACTAGTGCAGTGGTTCTTAACCAGGGGTGCCCGCACCCCCAGGAGGTGCGAGAAACGTTGCTAGGTGGTGCGAGGTGCGGGGTTGAAATGAACATTGAGGTTGATTAGACCTAGTCTTTTATAGGACATCTGAAGATTTTTTTGCTCTATGCTTGGTTTCGCGTGGAAAATCGGACATCTGCGGACTTGATGAATTTTTTTTTGGTCTTCATCAATTTTTTCAATTCTAAATGGGGGTGCGAGAATTGGTTGGTGATGCAAATGGGGTGCCAGCAAGTGAAAAGGTTAAGAAGCACTGCACTAGTGATACTTCACAATTCTCAAATCTTATTAAATTTGTGAGCTGAACCTCATAGGCACATTAAATTTGTGAGCCGAACCTCATTGCCTTGCCTCTGCTGATCTAACAGCCAACTTTGTGTTGTTATCGCTTGCTCGTAACTTTTATGGTATACCAAGTGAACTGTCTCAGCTGTTCAAGAACACTCTCTGGTTTGCTATTAGCATAACACCAAAACAGATGCATTAAATACTATTATGTCACTCAAGCAAACTTAGCTTTAATAAACCACACTACTGAAGAGAAACGCGACGTGATGAGTTACATGGCAATCACTTGAGTGACAATCGCATACTCATAACATTTGGGATAGCGAAAGTGGTTATCATTACACATATTACTACTTAATAAAAATGTCATGTGTATTTGCATACTGTAAGAAGCCTAATTAGAAGTTTACACTTATTCTAAATAGCAGTACATGTTCTTCTCATTGTTACTTTTAGTGCTTCAAAATTAGGTAATATTTTTGATTTTTTAAGTAATTTTAACTGGGTTGCGGCAATTTATGAGATATTCTAATAAGTTTTAATGGAGATGATTTCAAACTAAACCACAATTTAATTTCACTATTGTGTTTCTGATATACAAAGTCTGAATTACCAACTAAGCATCTGATTTGGGCCATTTCGGAGGGAGAATGAGAATTTTAAATTTTACATAAGAAAGCTAATTTTAGCGTGATATGTTTTTACGTCAAATGGCAACTTTTTACTCCCATTACAAAACAAAAAATTTACTTCCTATTTTTACTCCGGCTAAATATACATGCAGTGGCATAGTCATGGAGTTAGCACCGCACATTTAAGAAAATCATAAAAAAAATAGGCTCCAGTATATATGCAAGCAGTGCGTGGCGTAGTCATAGTGCTAACAGCGAGCATGCCCTCTAAAGTTTTTGAAACACAAGAAAAAAATATGGCTCCAGTATGTATACAAGCAGTGCATACTACAATCATTGCCTCCCACAAATTTTTTACGGCCTCCAATGAACATCGCATGATCACACACACGAGGCCGAGCATGCACTTTTGTTCATGAGCAACGTCTGAAAAGATCTATCAGGCGCAATTTTTCTTCACAATTAAGCCGAATCCTAAAACCAAAACTGGTTCAAAACAGGAATCGGTTTCGCAGATTTTGGTATTCTGAATTAGACACCCCTAGCGGCAAAAATTACGTCATTCACTTTCGTACATGAGTCACATGATGTTAACTCTTAACAACAAAACAGAATATGGCATTATAAAATTAGAGGTACAGCCACAAAGCACTAGACTACGTTCCACCAAAAACATGAAATTCTGTGGTTGATGAAGTAGACCATGAAGGCCATCTACATATACCGGTGTCCAGCAACTTAACAGTTTAACGGAAGGCAACAAGTAGACCATGTAAGCCTACTACAAGTATCAGTGTCCAGCAACCTACCAGTTGTCCATGTAGTTAGGCAGACTGGTTGAATTTTGTTAAATATTTTGATGTTTGTTAAATACCACTAGTCATAACAATTCTCCAAGAACACAAGCAAAACCTATGCAGCAGAGAACACTAGGCCGTCAAAGTGCACACTGACAAAGTGAATCTGCAAAAAAGGTTGCCAACGAAAATGTGATAGCGTGCACCTCTGTTCCAAGGTGGCCAAAAAACTGCAATAACTTTTAAATAAATCTATCCTTTTAAAATCTATCCAAGGTGGCCAAAAAACTGCAATAACTTTTAAATAAATCTATCCAACCAAAGTATTGTAACTTTTAAATAAGGGCGTTTTAGGATGCACCGGTACATTTAAGGCCACCAGAAAACATGATTTTTAGCTATTTTTTGGGCCAAAGTGAAAAGTTAATTGCCCCTTTAAGTTTGTAATATTAAATTCAATGGCAAGAAATTGCAATTATATAGCCTAGGGGTAAAGCGCTTGGATAGTTGAGTGGTAAAAGCGTCTGCCTCTGGAGCTGTACCAGTATACTCCAGTTTGCTTCTGAGTCAGGTCAAACCAATGACTTTGAAATTGGTATTCACAGCTTCCTTGCTTGACATTCAGCATTAAAGGGACAGTGTGGAGAACAAGCCAGCAAGTTAACTTGTTGTGCCATTGGAAAAAGCACTTGGCGGGATTCTCCCATCTTGGTATAGTGGACAGGTGGTCAGCAACTTCTAAGTGACCTTGTATAGCACTTTGGTCGCTTTCTAGTGATAGGGAGATAAATACGCAACTAAACACAACTGAAAAGTATGGTAGCATGGAAATGACACTTACCGGTACACGTTTCTTGGTTTCAAAATGCTGAAAAATTTGCAAATCACAATTCTCTGCTCAGTGCAATGGCATTATTTTGTTAAATTGAATCTTTGGATGATAAAGCTAAACAATGATATTCTGTACTAATTGAAGTTGAACAAATGTGCTTTGTACAAGCTCCACATAGCATACCTACAAACTATTTTTTATCCCAAACAGCAAAGTAATTGCAATATTTTGAAGTAGCTCAGTTGCAAGCACTTAATCATGAAAAACAGTTCTTCTCTATGCTGCATAACCAGCTACTCACATTAAGTTGGCGCTTTGCAGCAACAGCCATGCTGCTGTGATGCTGCGAAGTTGCTGTGTGGGGTTGTATTTGCCAGTAATTTGATGCGATTAAATGATGGTTTTCTTTTTTTGAAACTTTTGGGGTTCATACACATTTGTAATAGAAAGTGTCTACCCTAGAGCACTGGCAAACCTTCTATAGAAACAAATAAGCAGTCTGGTGCAGCAGCATTTTGATAAGGGAAACCAGCCCCACATGACAGTGACGTCATACATAGAAACATAAAAGCACTGAGCAGTCCAGTGCAGCAGCGTTTTATGGAAACCGAGCTGGTGCTCCAGACACTGCCTTTGTAATATTCCTCACTATTTTTACCTTTACTAAATTTCATATTTGTCCTGTCCACATGTCCAATTTTATTTGGCCAAAAGCCTATATACCGGTTTCTGCATCATGAACAAACTTTTCAAAATGATTTTGACATCAAAAATGTAATTACGAGGCGGAATGCCTAAGGGCTTTTGGTCCACAACATTGCACTGTTGGACATGTAAGCAAGGTAATTCTTTACTGTTCTGTCAAATCTAGACCAAAAAGTCCTATCTACAGACCAAAATTAATGCATTTCCAGCCGATCTTTACCTGCAGCATCATGACATCACATCCCATTGTGATGCAATGTCAAAATCATGAATTGTATCAAACTTAGTTCAATCACATTAGGTTTACTAGTCCAGTTTTTCTTTTCTAGTTTTCTTACCGGTACATCCTCATACCCTACATTGTATTTTTGTATTTAGTTGCATTCTCCTAGCACAAGAAAACGATCAATGTGTTACTGGTTATACAAGCTCACTTGGGAGTTGCCAGCCATCTGTCTTCCATACCAAGATGGGGGAATCTCGCTTAGCAGCTAAATACCTTTTCCAACAGCACAACAAGTACCGGTAACCTTGCCAGCTTGTTCTTCACTGTTCACACTGCCCCTTTAATGCTGAGAGTCAAGCAGGGAACCTGTAAATACTGGTACCCCCCAATGTTAAAGTCACTGATTTGACCAGACTTGGAATCACACCCAAGTCTACTGCTCCCAACTGCCAAAGGCAGACACTCTTACCACTCAACTATCTGAGCTGTTGAAACATTGCTATCAATTTAAAAGAAGTAAAAACAATACGTGATATTTTACCTGAAAAAAAATTATCTCATACACAGTACTGAGTTTACAGTGCAAGTACAATGAATAACATCACTCACCCACCTCTTAAACTGTTCAAAAAGATTGAAAGGGTGTATCATCTTCATCTATCTAAGATGCTGCAAATACTTGGAAAATGTCTGGCATATAACAGAAACACCTAAACAGACATAAGAAAATCCCTTTTTAGACACAGTAAAACAGCATTATACACTGATACAGTAAAATCAGCACCACCTTGTACAGCACCACCTTGTACACTTGTATGGCCAAAGCTGCAAAAGTGGCTTGGCGGGTCTAGTCCGCTAGTGTTTTATAATCTCTAGAAAATAAGATAAATTGGCTCCTAAGATTCAAAATGTTGCCGACCCCTGTCTAACTACCGCACCTAACCACACATCATAAAGTTGCTAATATAAAGGGGGAGAAACTACACCTCATACAAACAGCCAAATCTACAGAAAGGTGGGAAACATGTCGCTGCTCACATGGCACGCTAAAGTCATTCATGCAAAACAAAAGTATTTCAGAAAAAAGTGGGAAAAACCCTATGTTTTGAAGGTCTCAAACAATAAAAAAACAATTTCTATATTTGTAACACAAATGCAAAAGTACAAGTATTTATAAAGAATTGCAGACAGTGAACACTGTTTTGGCCTATCAGGTCTCATCAGTGCAGTTGGTATGACCGACATTGACTCAAAGCAATATCCAGTGCTGGGCACCGCTAATTTACACTCAAATTCGCAACCGCAAATTCCGCAAAACTGCAAGAGGTGGTCCACAACCGCAATTCCGCAAGTTTGCGATACATTTTCGATAATTTTTTAACTTCCACAACCGCAAAATGCACATTACAGTTCTGCAAACTTAAACCGCATTATTTATTTTTTTGTTAGTTTTTCCTAAATTATTCCCAGCTTGACGCTTAGCATAAAAAGCCTAGTGTAAAACAATTAGAAGATTTTGGCAATGCGTTTTTAGGAATGTCAAAACCCTGCGAAGCAGAGAACCGAGCAGGGCACCTTCTTGTTAGCTCAACTACTTCATATATCAACGTTCTTGAAAAGCTGGATTATCTAGGAGTGCAAGAATCAAAACGAAACAAACTTATTAACAGTGTTGGGCAGTACCGCGGCACAACTTTAGCTACGGTAGTGCAACGCAGTATGGCAATCATTAGGATTTTAGACAAACTTTCTCATCAAACGAAATGAGCTACTAGAACACAACATTTTCGCTACGCGTTTTATGCAAAATCAAAGCAAAAGCACAGCACTCATTCGGACCCGATGTATTCACTGCCGTAATTTTGTCGAAAAAAAAGAAAGCAATTTTTTTTTTTTTTTTGTTTAAAAAGTATCAAAAATCAGCACCGAGTAGCCCATCGCTTTCGTTGTTGCTTTTTAAAAATGCACCGTCATCGGTACCGTCCTTACTTTTTTTGCAAAATATCCGTCTCGATATTGATGTTATCGTACTTTTGAAGTAGCGAGTGCCCATCTCAGATTATGAAAGTCGATTATAAGAAAAGCGTGGTCGGCGTAGCTTTTATGTACATAATCGTCAGCTTTATGGAAGTAGGTTTTGAATTAAAGAGTGCTCATATGCTTATGCTTTCTAAAATGTTTTTTAGAAAAACCAAGTATTACAATTCTACTTGTTCACAGTTTACAAGCACCCTAACAATGGGATGTAAAAGGAAAGAAACAACCAAGAAAATTGAAACGACAAAACAAGGAAACAATGCATGGTAGCGACAATGAGAAGGCCGGGGCTAGTAGTCACAAGAGCTCTAGTTCCTTCAAAAATTAAAAAACAAACATTTTCGACTTGTCAACATTCAATTACTTCTCTATCATCAACAAGCTAAGAAATTTTGGTCAAACTGAAAAATGTTGTCGTAAAGTGGGACAGCACTATTTCGTATTATGAACCTTCATCAACCGCGCTCAGGCGAAGGTACACTCACCTTTCAATCTGATTGGCTTAAAACAGGACAATTATCCCTCAAGCTTTACGTACAAAGGAAAATTGAACTTTTGTGGTACGTGTAGCTACGTCACACTCCAGTTGAATCCTCTTCATGGTCAAGGTCGAACAGAGCCAAAAACAGACGTTCCTCCTGGACTACAGAATGGAATACTACCCAACTTCCACGCAATGGCCGGATCTGGGCCAGATTAAGCAATGGGCAAACTGGGCAGTTGCCCCGTCCCCGCGCTTTGAGAGGCGCCGCGCATTTCAGCATTTCGAACAGTGAAAACATGTGAAATCATGCTCACGCGAAAATTTTGGCAAGTGTCTGCTGAAACTACGGCCTGCGGAGGTGTTGACCTTTTTTTTTTTGCTCTACACTTGATTTTGTGGGGAAAATTGGACATCTGCAGATGTGGTGACTTTTTTTGGCTTTTCACTAGATTTTGGGTGGAAAAAATATGGTAACCCTTTACACTTCTATTTGCCCCGGGCCCCGCGGTTTCTTAATCCGCCCCTGGGCGGGATCGGAGATAGAACTTCCTCCTAACTGACAGATGCATGACAACTCTAGCAATGATTATGATACCATAGAGTAGGACAGCGCTTTTTCGGGCTATTAGCCCTCATCAACCACTCTTAGTTAAAGGTTCATTCATCCTTTAGAATAATTTGACCTTAAGACCTTAAAGCGAGATAATCATCCCTCACGGACAAACATTCTACGATAGATAAATCTTGAATGACGGTTGTTTTTGCCACAAAACTTGTTGATCGAAGTTTGTTAGACTTTTACAAGTAAAAGCCAACCTCATACGCCTCCTCAGGTCAAGCCAAAAAGTTTACAAAGATCATGGATTAATTCAAAGATAAAAAATTTAGCTGATACCTTCCAGACTGACGATTACAACTATAACATGCACCGATCTAAATTCAAAAACTCATGCTTCTTTGCACCAGCAACATCTGAAGAAGTTACTTCAGTTTAACGGAATCTTCAAGGCAAAAAAGCTACGAGAGAACAAGATGTTGACACAAAATTCCTAAAATTCAGTAATCTTATCATTTCTCCTATTCTCAGTAACTTGTTTAATTCTTGCATAATCCAAGGAAAGTATCCGGACGCTTTAAAAATTGCTGAGGTCGTACCCATATTTAAGAAAAATAATCCACAACAAGCAACCAATTACAGACCAATTTCTCTCCTGTCCCCATTCAACAAAATATTAGGAAAGTTAATCTATAATCGTATTTACTCTTACCTCGACAAGGCGGATCTGCTATCACGCCACCAATACGGTTTCAGACAAAATTCCTCAACTGTTCACACTTTATGTACAATTTATGATCAGTTAATCAAAAATGCAGATGATGGCCTTTATTCTTGTTGCATATTTCTTGATTTGACCAAAGCCTTTGATACTGTAGATCATGCGATATTGCTAAATAAACTCGATCACTTCTTTGGTATTCGAGGCCTACCACTTCAACTACTTGAAAATTATTTCATTTATTTGACTAATAGAAAACAATACACTAAATTATCCCACTATAAATCAAAACTAGCCAACTTGACTTACGGAGTGCCGCAAGGATCATCGCTAGGCCCGCTACTCTTCCTACTCTACGTAAATGATCTTCCATCGGCTAGCAACCTTGAAACAACTTTATTTGCTGACGACACGTACTTAATGCTGGCGGACAAAAATTTAGCAAATCTGGAGCGCAGGGTTAACGAAGAGCTTCAAAACATTGACCATTGGTTAAAAAAAAATAAATTGTCCTTAAACCGTCAAAAAAGTCATTATATGCTCATCAATAAACGGCCCAGTGTATCATGTATTGCTGACCTACAATTGTCCTTAAACTCCCACGTCCTAAAACGGCAGCAAACAGTGAAATATCTGGGAATTTTTATTGATGAAAATTTGAATTGGTCTACCCACATTCATCGATTGTCACTTCAGCTTGCACGATACTCTGGTCTGTTTTATCGACTTAGAAAATTGGTTCCACCTGACGAAATCAGAATGCTTTACCACAGTCTAGTCCAGTCTAAAGTTCAATACGGCATTGCTGTCTGGGGAAATGCTGCCAAAACCCGGCTACAAGAACTGAATCTCAGATTAAACAATATTATTCGAACAATTACTTTTAGTAGCAAGTTTTGTTCGGTAACACCCCTATACAAAAAACTAAAACTTCTAAAATTGACTGATGTTTACAAATTGGAACTCGCAAAAATCATGTATCAACTCCACGGTGGAATACTTCCAAAATCTTTCTATGATCGCTTTGCAAAAATTAATGCTGTTCATAATTACTCGACAAGACAAACAAAAAATTTTGTGTACTTTAAGCCTCGTGTTAAGAAAACGATAGGAAAAGAATTAATATTACATAGGGGATCTAGCTTATGGAAGGAAATTGATAATTCAGTTAAAAACTGCAGCTGGTTTTCTTTCAAAAAGTATTATAAAAATTTTTTAATTGACAAATATTAGCTTCCACAACCGAATTGATGTTAAGTTAATAGAAAATTTCAGACTCAAACTATCTAAAAAAATAAGCATGATAACGAACCTTGGAAATCAAATTTTCTGCGCTCAGCACCTTCGGCACTTTGCTCGCAAAGCTCACCTTGGTATTTGCCTGTGACCTTCAGTGCTTTTGTTATTGTGAATAAATTGTTTTTCTTTTTTGTTTCTCATGCAACTTTTTTTGACGTGATTTATTATTTTAATGTATTGTACCTTCGCTTGACCGCTGTAAGGAACTAAACAACATATTTGTTTTGTATATTCTTCATTTTGTACGTGGCTTTTCCGACTTTTTTGCTGCTTTTCGTCTTTTTTTGTTTTGTGTTTGTTTCTAGTTTGACTCTTTTACAAATTACTCAAAACGAAGAGGAAGCACCTGACTAGATAACTTTCGGGTTCTTCGGTGTTTCCTAGACTGGTAATGTGTGTGCTGAAATACTTTCACTCGTATTAGCCTGCATTGTTTTTGCCAGCCTTGAAATAAATAAATAAATAAATTAAGCTTGAAGCAGTAGAAAAAAATATTGAGAACTGGAGTTTTTAGAAAATCTAAAAGGAGTTTTCACTTCAGACCATTGCTTTGCAGATTTACTGCAAATTTCATTTTTTTACCGCAATTCCGCAAACGTTTGCGGTAGAAAATCAATTTCGCAAATCCGCAAAGATAAACTAAAGTCCGCAATTTGCGGTTTTGCGGACTGATTTGCGAAAGTGCCCAGCTCTGGCAATATGTAAAGGAGATGTTGCACCTACGAGACAAAAATGGTGTTTCTTGCAATATATCTGTTACAGATTCGCATTATGCCTTTAATCATGGTTTACTTCGAACACTGGTGTTCAGTTGTGTGATTGTCCAAAATCTGTTTGTTGTTTTCTTGCGCAACACTTCATTTAGACACGGAACTTCTCGCGAAATTCAAGCAAATAGTCACGTTACGTCATTGCCTTTTTCTTACATTTTTTGTTGTCTTCACAGACGTAGCGCTGGTAAAGAGCTCAGTTTTTGAATTTTTGTTGAAACTAGCGCAGTGAAACGAGGCGCTTTTTAACAATTTTATTTTGTGGTTGCTGAAATTTAAGTTGGAAGTTGAGTGAACACTGACCTCAATCTCCTTGATCTTAAATTCGCTTCTACTGCTTATATTTTTGTTTACAATTTTCCGTTCAAGTTATCGCCTTTAAGACCCAGTTGAAAGAAGATCAAAAACAGATACAAGAATTGAATGTTTACAGTTTGGTTGTTTGTGAGTTGGCAGTTGAAGTGAAGACCCGTGTGGCTACCCCGGGGTTACTTGTTCAATTAGTGTTGCTGTTAGCAACAATATCAAAAAATTCACATTTTTCGTGAACAAAACTTACTAAATAATGAAGTTTATTGTCTATCTTGAATCTTACAAATCAAAAAGAGCTTGAAGCTTGCCGTCTTCCAAGGTTTTTTGAAGGTTCAACATTATCGATCAGATGTCCCATTGGTACCGCAAGTAAGGGACCAATGGGACATGGTTATTGTACCTATTTAACGATTTTTTCTGAATTAGAAAATATGGTTTAAACTTATTGTATGTAAATATTTGAGGTTGAATTGAACTTAAACACTACTTTGCGATAATTGCTCATGTTTATAATCATAATCATAACAAAATCGGAGTCAACACGTATATTTATGCAATTACAATCACACATGATTGACAGATGTGCTTCGTAAGCCTACATTCCAAAAGTGCTAACATTAACATTAAACGTTGCAACTCCTGCAAAGCGCTTGGTAATAGCTGTAGACATTGGCTTGTGCAGAATTTTCATTACGTCGGCAAGTTCAATCGAAGGAAGGTCTTTGATTTCTGGATAAGAAAAGCCATTCCTTAATCTTCATGGAGCATTTCAAAAAAATTGCTTCAAAATCTCCATCTTCATCCAGGCCATCAACTAACTGAGCAATGAAATTTTTTCACCTGCTGTCCAACGAATAAACTTTGACGACTGCAAAGTCATTAACTTCTAGATTGCTCACTGGTAGCCTGCGTTATTGTTTTGGCCACTTAAATTTTTCCCAGAGTCCTGACCACCAAAAGGAGCGATCCCACCATCATATTTACAATATATCAGTAACAGTGGCGAAGCCAGCCAAAAATTTCGGGGGGGAGGGGGCAAAACTTCATAGGCTTGTCTCAGTAGTAGAGGTCTGGAAGCATAGGCGCACGCTGAGAGGGGCTACGGTGCCATATCCCCTCTTTAGCCCTGTAATAGGGTGCTAAACCTAACTTACAGTCCATAATTTCTCAAACTAATAATGGTTGCAGCCCCCTTTTACTTATCTTAGCCAAGCTTGTGTTTTTACACATAAGCTGCGAAGCAGTGGCGTAGCGAGAAATTTTGAAAGGGAGGGCCCATAATTTCCACATTTTTTCAAGCGTATTTTTTTCAGCGGAAGTAACTTGAAGTTGATTGAGAAACAAGAAAGGCTCTAGGGAAGTCCGGGGGCATGCTCCCCCGGAAAAATTTTGAATAATTACTTGCTGCAATGGCTATTTTAGTGCTTTTTGTATAATTTTCACGCAAATTTTGTTTAAATTTTTTGACCCTAATTCTGAGTGCTTCGCCAAATATGATGCATTTTGTTCGCACATTTTCGATTAATTGTGCTTAAGGCGTGAGGCTTACCGCTATTAAAGAGGTTCAAAGTTATGGAAAATATTGTACGTACCAAAAACATTTTTGAAAACGTCTAGTGGGAAGATGCATACTCCTCATTCTAAACCCCGTCCCTGGCCATAATCTACGGAAACTATTAAAAGAGTCTGGCGTATTTCAATCCCTTGGCACCATTAATTTTGTTCTTTTTTATTAAAAAAACAGAGTCAAAAGGGGAAGGGCATGGCACAATACCCCCCTCCTGAATACGCTCCTGCTGCGAAAATATTTTTGAATTGTCCATAGTGACTGCACTCACTGCATTTCCTTTTTCGAGAAAAAAAGTGTGCTGAAATGAGTAAAATTAGTGTTTTTTATGTGAAAACCGTAACAATTTGTCGGCGGCTGGATGTGAAGCCTCCAACCGCTGACGAATATTTGCGGTTTTTCAACAAGAAAACATGTAATTTTTCGCACTTTTTACTAAAAATATACCTTTATTTAGTGCAAAAATACCTTCAGCATGTAACGGAAACTTGGATCTTAGTAATCTGGTTGTCGCGAAATAGGAAATGGTATTACTTCGCTGACAGGACGATTGATAAGAATTGTATGACAAACCGTAGGAATTAATTCGTTCTTCTGTATGAATTGTCTTTATGCACCTGGACATGGCTTCCGATGTGCCGTGAGCTCGGTCCAACCCCGCATTGATCAACCGATTGCGAAGAAATAATTGCAACCCTCACATTAAATTTGGTGTCGTTATGTGCATTTTTTTTATTTTGCAATAAATTTTGAGTAAGGTAAAATCCTTGATCATTTGGTGATACGCAACGGTAATGTAACACCTTTGGGTGGTACGCGGTAAGAAAAAGGTGGAGAACCACTGGTTTAGAACCTTTTTGCGGACAAAGCATTTAAAACAAAACCGTGAGTAATTTAATTTACAGCTAATAGTCAGCAAAAAATTAAATTACTTAATATTGTAGCGTTACTGGTTGTAGCCTACTTGGTATGGCACAATTCACAAATTGCAAACTATGCATCAACCATCAAAAAGCCGTATAAAACAAGCTATTTAGTGGTTAGCGCAGACATGGGCAATCTACGGCCCGCGGGCCAAATCCGGCCCTCCGGTTCTTTTATTCTGGCCCGCCAGCACTTACAGAAACTTAAACGCCTTCCAGTGGCGTCGCTAGGCGGGGGCAAAAGGGGGGGACGGCCCGCCCCGGGTGTCACCATTTTAGGGTGACACCATTTTATAACGAAAACAGTTTAAATTTGCTACTAAAAACGTTTTAAGATGTTGTTGCAAATGTCAGCGTAAGCTTTAGGCGTTCAAAAGCATACCAAAAGCGCTCTTTTTTGCTTTGCAATTATAGGCCTCGTTCAATTGCTATCATTGTTCGCATTGTTTGCTAGAAGCTTGCGAAGAAAATGTGCAAGCTTATATCCTTTTATCCGCACTTTTATCTGTGATAGGAAATGGGAGGCCAAAACGCGCATTTAAGATGAAAACTTTTATTTATGTACTCAGCAAGGGCGTAGCCAGGGGGGCACGGGGGCCATGGCTCCCCCAATCCATCCTGAACAAAAACAAGGATTTTGGTCCAATACTTGCCCAGGGCCGACGCCAAGGTGAAGCCTGGCCCTCCCAATCGACATACGTGGCCCCCCCAATCAACAAGCTTACTCTTTTGAAGACGGCGGCTTTTTGTGCTTAATTTCAAACTTTGGTACCCCCCTGATAAACGCTTGGCCCCCCTAAGTCGACTGCTCTGCCGCCGGCTCTGTACTTGCCATTGCATGATTGTTTTCTTGCTGGGCTTTTAATAAGTAAGCTTACAAAGGAGAAATGCCATACAACTTTGTTTTTTGCGATGGCCAGAGTTGTGAAGGCGCAGCCGCAATGGCCAGCGAACGGTCAGGCGTCACCTCAGCTGTTCAAAACGAATCTCCGTTGGCATATTATTTTCACTGTGCTATGCATTGCTTAAATTGAGCGCTTTTGCAGGTGTAAAAGTTTCAGCTATACAAAATGCTGAAAACGTTGCACGAAAAGTGATTAAAATGTTTAACACCAAAGCGAAGAAAACAGCGTTGTTAAAGTCCTGCATCAAAGATGTCTCTAGTCAAGGAAAAACAAAGCGTTTATCATGTCGGCTTATGTGAAATCCGATTCGTAGAACGCCATGTTTCGATACCGATGAAGCACTTAAGATTAGGGGCAAAAAATTTCAATAAAGTTTGCCCGAAAACTGTTTAAAATGCACTAAAATGGCCATTGCAGTACGTGAATTTTCAAAAATTTTCCGGGGAGCAAGCTACCGGATCCTCTGGAACCTTTTTTTGTTTGTTAACTTGCTTCGAATTAATTCTGCCAGAAAAAACTACGCTTGAAATAATGTCGAAATTTGGTACCCCTTCCATAAAAAAATTTCTGATTACGCCTCAGACATGAAGCATTTTCAAAGGGTTTATTTATGCCCTTTTTCGCGTCTAAACGTCTACCGTTTTTGTGTTTACAGTAGTAAACATTCAACCTAATTCAAAATTGCACTTTCCACCAAAATTTTGTGGATTCACTTCTGGCCTGAAGTAAGCGCGTGTAACGATATAACTGTTTAATATGTTTTTGTTTTAAATGCTTTGTGTACTGTAGAAGGTTCTAAACCGATGCGTTGTTTTCCAAAGTTTTGTTCCTGGGATTGTTTCGTAAGGTTGGATTATGAAGTCATAATTTTCTACTGACGTAATTTTTTTCGTGAATATTCTGAACAGGGGGGTTATTACTCTCCATTACGTAAATTCACTGGGTCAAAATTTATGCTTGTGACGTCACAATTGTGTTTACCATAGTTTGGTGTGAATTTTTGCATGCCGTATGATTTCTCTTCTCGTTTCTTTTTAAGAATGTTATTTATAGGCCTACAACGTTCTCGAAACTGAATTTAAAGTATAAATAGGCGTGAATTTTCGAGCGCAGTTATTCGAGTGTAGATTTAGTGTGCGTAGAGTAAGCAATATTGTTGTATGCTAAAGGGTATAGCCCAGGGGTGGGCAAACTTTTCGCACAAAGGACCACATAGTAAAAATTTTGAAGCCGAGGGCCGCACTGATTGTAGAGCAACATAAAAAGGGTCGTCACGACTGCAGATGTCCTAATTTCCACTCTAAATCAGATAAAAAGCAAAAAAAGGTCCTCACGTCCGCGCAGATGTCCTAATTTTCCCTCTAAATCAAGTGAAGAGCAAAAAAAAAGGTCCTCACGTCCGCAGATGTCCTAATTTTCTCTCAAACGTCCGCAAATGTCTAATATTCCACTCAATATCAGCAAGTAATGTCGTAGAGATGGCACGGGCTGACTTTTTTGCAACCCGGACCGCTCATGGCCCGGAACCTCTTGCCCAGTAGCGGTAACCGACGCGGAAACTCATCTCAAAAACAAAGCCCAGCCTGCCCAAGGCCCATTCTTCTATGAACGTTCAACTTCATTTAACAGAAGAATGAAAGTCGAAAGGGGATTTCAAAAATTGGTAGCGGCTCGTTAGCGGGTCTTTTAGCGGCCCACGCCATCTCTACAGTAAGGACTAAGAAGCAAGGTTTATATTTCTGTAAGTGCCCACGGGCCGCATAAAATGATCTCGCGGGCCACATGCGGCCCGCGGGCCGTAGTTTGCCCACCCCTGGTATAGCCCTTGTTGTATAGTGTTTCTGAAGTGAGCAGTGGAGCTGGTGTTCATCGAAAAGTAGTACGGTGAGTACCGTAGCTAAGTGAGTTAAGTTGGGTCGATTATTATATTCGTTTGGTGAAGAAGGTCTTGTTTTTTTTTCGTGAGGTCAAATCTAAGAACGAATTAATTCCTACGGTTTGTCATACAATTCTTATCAATCGTCCTGTGTCAGCAAAGTAATACTATTTCTTTTTTCGCGACGGCACGCATAATAAATCGAAAATGTGCGAACAAAGTGCATCATGTTTGGTGAAGGATTCCCGATGGGGGGCAATAAGTTTGATCAAAATTTGTTCAAAAAGCACTAAAAAGGTTATTACACCATGTAAAATTTAAAAAAATTTCCGGGGGAGCATGCCTCCTTTAAAAAAATTTAAAAAATTTAAACAAATTTCCGGGGGAGCCGGGGGAGCATGCCCCCTAGAGCCGTTTTTTCCTCCATTCGCTTCAAATTTACTCTGCCGAAAACACATACACTTATAAAAGATGCTACGATTTGGTGCCCTCCCTAAAAAAACTTTGAATACGCCTCTGACATCAAACATTGACGCCCTATTCCAAGTCTAAATGCCTGACGTTTTTGTATCTAGTTAACACTAAACTTAATTCAATTCTGCAACCCCCCACCAAAATTGTCTGGATCCGTTCCTGTTGTTGGGTAAAATTTTTTAAATTTTGTCCCCCCCTAATTGAAAATCCTGACTACGCTTATGGTACTCAGCAATACCTACTTTGGGTACCATAGAGCGGGACAGCGCTGTTTCGGGCTATTAACCCTCATCATCCGCCCTCAGCGTCAGAATGCACATTCTTAAAATGACGTGAGGTCTTCTTCACTTTAACTCGTAGAGAAGAAGTTATGGGGTAGAGCTTTTTAAATCTGTTTCTGTTTAGAAAAGATCGAAAAGCAAGTGAGGAAGCATTGAAAGAATATGAAGGGTCAATGCTTCGCTTTATTAAGCTGAGTGGAAGATCTCAGCAGCCAGACGATGAAGCCGGTATTTTTGAAAGCGACAGCACACTGGACGTTCTTCAGATTCAACCAAGCCCATAAACATGCTTGTATAGGGCGATGTAATTTGGTACCAAATGCTTAGCTGCGATAACATAGCCTAGGCTTTTTTGTTTAATTACCGGTGTTGCTGTCGAAGAAAACAGCCGATGGTAGGCCAAACACTTTTTTGAATCGTCGAATATTTTTTCTTTTTTCTCGGTTGTGGTCCGGCTTATTCGATATACGAATCATGAGGGTCTGTCTTAGCTAGGGAGAAATCTGTATTTGATAAAAATTTAAACTGCATGTGTTGGTGAAAGGAAGATCTATTGTTGGTCAGAGTCGTTTTTTATTTTGTTCGTTTATTTTAATGTTTTCGCCAATAACGTTTACATGGCGGTATTGCGCCAAAGTGTGTAATGAATACTGCAAGGAGTATTTTGGCGGCATGGGTTTTGAGTAACACAGCCGAGTAATAGGGATTTGGAACGTGAAGTTATGGTTCCCGGGTTAATTACATCGGATAGAATGTGGTCGGTGGCCCGGCTCGCCACCGCTAGCTCGTTTTTTTGTGGGTTTAATGCGGTGTTCTTGAGGTATAAACCCGCGGAAATGGGCCTCCAAACCTTATTAGAGTGCCCTTCGGCATAGCGCGAATTAGTCTATAATAACAAAACACAGCTTTTTTTCAATTCGCCTCTACTTCGAGTTCTCGATGTCTATCTCGCAATACAAATATCGATAAGCAAAATGGCTTATGCCCTCCATTGGCCTCCAGCCTTTAAACGTTGAATAGTTTTTTGCTTCTTGCGAAACGGGTGACACCATAAAGCTCCGCCCCGGGTGTCACCATTCCTAGCGACGCTACTGAGCGTTACGCCTTAAGCACGCGTAATCGAAAATGTGCGAACAAAATCCATCATATTTGGTGAAGTACTCATAATTGGCAGCGTGGCCGAGTGGTTCGTAGCGTCGTTATTACCACGGCCATGATCGCAATGTTGATGGATCAACACCCCCTCAAGTCTCGTTGTTGCGTCCTTGGATAAGATGCTTCACGACAATTATTTTTGCTTGGTGGAGCAAATTAGAGAAATCAGAAGCAAAACTCACACGGAAACCTAGGAAACAAAGGCAACTCCTGAGCGAGTCTGGAGCGTCCTAGGATAAGATGCTTCACGACAATTGTCTTTGCTTGGTGAAATCCCGGGATGGAGATATTTACCAGAAATCGATAATCGATATTCTTTGCTTTTTCGTCATCGAATGCAAAAACTCTTTACTTTTTTTCATTATCGATTGGGGCTTTCCCTACTTTTTCGCGTGGTAAATCGATATTAATTCATCGATATAGATACTTTTTTTTCTGAATAAGTTCATATAAAAGTTTTTATTTTTTGTGATTTTTACTACCTTATCCGGTTTTCGTGGTGTTTGCAGGTAAAATTTTGGTAAACATTTTACTTTACATCCGCACAAGAACAGCTTGCGTGAGGAAAATTCCGTATGCACTGTTATTTTTTATTCCATTCCATAATATAACACGAGAAAACATTTACTTAACGTTTGGTCACTTGGTATTGCTTTGTAAAAGGCAGGGCAGGGCAGGGCAGGGCCAGGCAGTCCAATGCAGTTGTGAGGCTAATAAAACTGACAGCAGGCTTTCTATAAGCTACGTTGGTCTATGGATGACACATGTGACAAACTGTCTATGAACTGTGAAGTAGAGTACTGGACGGGATAGTTGGTCACTGAAAAAGGCTTCAAAGAGCAATAATGGTTTGTCATTCCTGTTTTAAACTGCCCATCATAATATGCTGTGCCTTCGACACCGACATTCTCCACTTTGCCTAACCTGAAGCCCCCCCCCCATTAGCATCAAAATATGTTGACGCTGTGGCTGTTGACTGTGTCAGAGAAAAGTATCGATTTGACGTTATCAATTGATCGATATTCTCTACTTTTTATTTTTATAATCAAATGTAGGAATTCTCTACTTTTTTTGAGGTATCGAATATCGAATTATTCTTTACTTTTTCATTATCGATTTCCAACCCTGCCAGCCAGACAAGTGTGAAGTCACAAAGCACCAAGTTAAAAGACTGTTATCTCGAAACCATCACAAGATATTACATACAACACGTCATCAAGCAAAACTCATTAATAAAAGCGGATAAATCCGATGCCCCCGACAAGCAAGCATAAAACAGCGTTATGTAAAAAATATTTGAAAAAAATTGGATGGTTGTAAATTTTTGAAATTTTGAAAAATTAAA
Source organism: Trididemnum miniatum (assembly GCA_964006365.1). Lineage (NCBI taxonomy): Eukaryota > Metazoa > Chordata > Ascidiacea > Aplousobranchia > Didemnidae > Trididemnum > Trididemnum miniatum. Next base: position 8,759,563 of record OZ023238.1, read on the forward strand.
AAAAAAATATAAACTTACATCTGAAATTTAAAAAAAAATTTTTTAATGCAATGCCTCGGGCTTCCCTTGTGCTGGGGCCCCGGTGCATTGCACCGCCTGTAGTTACGGCCCTAATCATACTGTTAAAAATGTTAATACCTCACTACGTAAGTGGGGATGAGCTCCAGATGAAAATTCTACATCGCCACTGCCTACGTAATTGACTGAGATCTTTTCCAAGGCACTTAAGACTATCAGCCAGCTATAGGTCTACTGCAGTGCACTACAGAAATGGACTGCAAAAACAGATGAAATCGTCTCTTCGAGCAAGGTTTCTGATGTGACGCGATATGGGTAAATGGAAGGCCGAATATATTTCTTGAGGTACCACAACGGTAGGCCTACTGGTAGGCTACCGCGATCTCTACGAAAGGCGCAACCAGTGCCGTAGCAGCTCAACTTTGGGCCCCCCCCAAAAACCCTTTCAAGTCCCCAATACTTAGCTTTCGATATGAATTGTTTTAGGTTTTTCCAGGGGTAACAACTCAGTTTCTCACCACAATGCGAATACTGTGGTAAAATTAAAACATATAACGCGTTATCACTGTGTAAAAATAAAAGGTGTAATTTTAAGACAAGTTTGTTACACCCAATTCATTTTCCATTAAAATCGTTTAGCTCAGGGTTTTTCTACCTTTTTCTGCTCATGGCCCACTAAAATGATAAAATATGATGGTGGCCCAATAACTTTTGCTAAAAGGTACAAAGTCAACGTGATGGCATGATTAGGGAATGCTGATGTCGCTCTCTAGTCAAGCTCTGAGGCCCACTGTTGGGCCATGGCCAATAGGTTGAAAACCTCCGGTCTAGCTAGAGCGCACTTTTTCGTACACAGATGTTCTTTTGACAGCATCATAATCTGGAGATCGGGCGCATTAACTTTCGATTGACAACATGGCCAGCGAAGAACCAATCGGATGGCCGAGTGGATAGAGCGTGTGCTTCTGAGCCTGACGGAGTGAATAGACTGAGGGTTTGATCACTAGTCAAGTCAAACCAATGACTTAAAAATTGGTATTCACAGCTTTCCAACTAGACATTCAGCATTAAAGGGATAGTGTTAAGAAAGCCGTCAAGTTTGCTTGTGCCGTTGGGAAAAACACTTAACGAGATTCCCCATCTAAGTGCGGTAGGTAGACAGATGGCCGGCAACTCCTAAGGGAGCTCGTGTAGCGCCCCATTGCTTTCTGTGATAGGTGGATAAAAATGCCAACAAATAGAAAGAAAAAAGATAGTCTGCTGTTTGCCATATTAGATGTAATAAACGTTTTAATAAATTTCAGTTTTCTGAAGCTTTGTTCAGCACTGGTAACAGCAACAACGCATTTTGTAAACTCGAGAAGCAAGGCAAGCGAGCACTTACAGGTATTACTATTGAATTAAAAGTTCAACGGTATTGAAGGGAGACTGCCAAACGAGCTTGTGTCGTTCTAATCAGCAACCATCTGATATAAATATCAAATGCAATAGACTCCAGCCGTGAATCGAACCCGTCGCAAAGAATCTGAACCTGCGTGCGGTATTGCCAGATCATATTGCTGACAATGGCTGTTCATGCACGAAGCTGCTGGGTGTAAACAGCAATGCAAAAACAGAAGCGACATCACATGTCAGCTTAAAACTTTTTAGTATCGACATAATAGCCTGGTCCACCAGTTGTTTTAAAAAGTTTGCTTTGAATCTCTTCCTCAGAAGCTGTACGATATAGATTTGCATCGTAACTAAACATTCTCTTTTTCTATTTTCATTCTCTTTTTTTTTTTACTTTTTGATTGAGGAAGACCGGACCAATGTCCAATTCCTGCGCTATTTCAAAAGCACACGTTTTCAAACTAGCAAATCCTTTTTCAATGGACTTTTGTATTCGATGTCAGATTATGGTTGCTGACACAGAAATAGGGTAGGATTGAATTTAATTTACCGATCGGATGGCCGAGTGGATAGAGCATCTGCTGCTAGATTGGTGGACTCCGGGATTCAATTCCGGGTCCGGTCAAACCAATGACTTGAAAATTGGTATTCACAGCTTTTTTGGTTGACGTTCAGCATAATGGATAGCGCGAAACAAGCGGCAAGTTCGCTTGTTGTGCTGTTGGGAAAGGCACTAAACGGGATTACCCCATCTAGGTGCGGTAGACCGATGGTCGGCAACTCCTAAGCGAGCTCGTATAGCGCCCCGTCGCTTTTTCATGATAGGAGAATAAAATTGCGAATAAATAAAAAATAAATAGATAAAATTTTAAATCTGCTCACAAGGTGTTAATGAATTTGAATCTAATTTTTTCAAGAGGAATGAATTTGAATTTAAGCTTTGAAAAATGATTGCATCCAACTCTGCACCGGCCTCCTTTTTCAAGTCCTACGCGCACTCTTACACACACAGTGTATTGTTTATGACATCATTATGCAGTTTATGACGCTATTTGAAAGTAAACGATAGCGAAAAATTTTAAAACTGAAGTATATAGAATCTGAGCGCAAAAAATCCCATTCAACGCGATTCGCCAAGCAAAACTTTGTTTTTGAATTGATGCAACTTCGGGTCCTTCAAGACAATTTGGGGCCCCTTTTGGCAGTGTGGGCCCCCCCAATTGGGGGGTTTGGGGGGCGGCTGCTACGGCTCTGGGCGCAACTTCCCTCGTCACACACTTTAATTAAATCTTTGTTACATTTCACGTTCGCTCCAGAAGGCTTATGGGCAGTACTGGATTAGGCTACAAATTAGATATAGTAGGTAACTTACTGCCAATGATGAAATACGCGACTTTTAGGGATCCATGAAGTCGGCTTCAACTTGTCAAGTGCGGATGACGTCGTCTTGTTGTCATCACAATGATTCAGGCATCAGTAAAGTTTACTCTAATGGCGCATCTCCACTGGACTAATCGCCATTTTAGTACAGTCGCGTAGCATAAGACTCGAGAGAAACATATACTCAGCATCCACCAGAAAGACCAGCTAGGAAAAAGGAACTCTTCACCTGTGACTCGCTCTAAAAGGGTTCTAAATTGATTAAGAATGTCGCAGGCTCAAAGATCTAATGATCTCTTTGCAGCCTCCTTGTAGTCTATCATTTTGTTTAGGCTATAGCCTGACATCGAATAAACTCCAGTTCAGTACGAACAACGTTGTCATGTCACTCAAACGGTAGTATTGCCGCCTCGCGGAAGACCGCAATAGCTCACTTCAAACAAAAGTCCTGCAGTAGCACTTTGCCCCTGAACAAATCTTCCCCTCTTCCATAATGAATAAATGATCATGTGTTTCCGCTACTATCTAATATCTTGACGATAACACATACAAGAAAGAAGTAACAATAGGCCTATATGATATTAAATCTTGCAAATGCAATTTGCAGGGGTGTAAAGTAACGAAGTAGTTTTACTTTAGTATTATTGCTTGGTAAATAAGTAATTTGAATTTCGACTACTTCTACTTTTACTTACGTAGTTCCATTAAAAAGTTACGCTACTTAAGTGGCTTTAAAGATAAGTAGTTAATATTAAGCAATGTGTCACGCAAATGATAAATAATCATGCTTGATAAGAAAATTGACAACATTAGTATTAGGTTTTGTTTTATTTTATTATTATAAGTTTTACAATTTTTCGTGATATTAAATGGTCTTTTGTTGTTGTGTTAGGCGTGGACTCTGAGGTTGCATTTTGCAGATTATGACACACTTCAGTTTTTTATTTTCGTCAAATGAATGTGCTAATTATCCTAAATATACTTAAGCATCGGCAAAATATCAGAGATGGGCAGTAGCGCGCTACTTTTGTAGTAGCGATAGCGGTAGCGCCGCTACTTTTCAGTTTCAGTAGCGTGTAGCGGTAGCGTCGCTACTTTTCAAGACACATAGCGGTAGCGGTAGCGACGCTACTTTTGTAAAATCATTTATATGTCGCTACCGCTACTCAAATATTTGTACATGTAAGATTCACAAAAGAAAAGCGAATGCGTTTTCTCTTTGTAATCGAAAACGATAACGCGTTCTGATCAGCAAGACTTTTTTTTGCAGTATGTGTTAATTAAATTAAAAGTGAGGTCGTTAGAAAGCCGCAAAAAATTTGTTCACGGGTTGCAGTTTGCCGACTCTATTCTCACGGAGAGAGGTCGACTTTTGAGTATGTTTGTATACCACAAAAACCCACAGCTAAGCAACACTAATGCATTTAGCATTATTATTTTATCATGTTGAGCATGAACAAATTAGGTATGATATATATTATTTTTATAAACAGTGAAATGAATGTTACTTCGTCTTGAAAAAATGCTGTGGTTGTGACGTTTATAGTTTACGAAAAATAGATCATTAAAATCTGAGTTTGTTCGGCAACCCTCTTCCCCGTAGGCTGCAGACTTGCCTTAAAGCCCCACACATAACATTTAATTCTAATATCTGATCGAAAGTGATCACGAATCACGGTATCGTGCCTGCTGAAATCAATCATTTTACACTGCATGGTTTCCTAGTGTCGTATGTAACAGTTGTCAATCAATCGTATTATTAGTAGCTGGCCGTTCAAAGCTCAATCTTGCTAACTTTGAATGTCGCAATCGTTCGCTTTGAAGCTTACTGTAAATTGCTTTGTCGGTGCCTCCCGTGCTATGAAGTTTTCGCATCGGCAATTATCGCCAAAAGTCGACAAATGTTATAGGCCTATATTTGGTCATTTGGAAACTGTGAAGGTTAACACTACTGCAGTTAAAAGTATTAGAGAGGTAAAAAAGGAGTTATTCTCCATCAATATAAGTTTCAGCCTTTGGTTTTATAGCTCATTCATTCGAGTTTTGTAGGAAAGTGTAGTGCATACAATTAGTATTACATGTAGAACAAAAGCTAAGTGTTTGAATTAAAAATAATTTCGCTAAGATATAGATTAGCGGCGGTTCATTATGCAAGTGAAGTTCATCTGAATCACTTAGAATAGAAAATTCAGTTAAAATTCTCACTTTTTTAAATATTAAGTGAGAAGGTTATTGTTGAATCGACGACAGTTAGGTTAGGCCACGACGCGTTTGATGACGCGACTGTTATGTCCACTTTTATTACGTACAACACAGCAGTGCCATCAAGCGCTGTTCACTAGGAAAAGATGTTTTGAAACCAAAACGCGGGAGACTTAGTGACAAACACTTCGAAATGCTCGTGTTTTTAAAATAAATGTTCGAAGCTATTTGTAGATTTTTTTTGGATCAAAAGTTTTTGTTTTTCATGTGATATTTCAAATTTTTTCTTTTTGTTTAGTTTTTTTTAAATTTTAGTTTAGACCATGAGTAAAGCATCTTATCCAAGAACACCACGATGATTAATTCTCAGCAAACTTGTAAGTTGTACAGCAATTAATGGCTTTATCTCAAACATAGTATTTTCACTATTTACATTGCACCACGCTATTACCTTCACGTGTTTTATGTTATTATTGGCATTGTTTTCATTTTACTAATACATAAAAATTTGGGCTAAAAACATATTGGTTGTTATAACTTAAGATATATCTACATGCCCAAAGCGCAATAGTGGCGAGTAGCGCCCCTACCTTTTTCATGAAGTAGCGTCGCTACCTTTTTGTTAAAGTAGCGACAGCGGTAGCGCGCTACAATTTTGGTGGAGTAGCGAGTAGCGGTAGCGCCGCTACTATTTTAAGCCTGTAGCGGTAGCGCCGCTACCTTTGTAGTAGCGAGTGCCCATCTCTGCAAAATATATATCAATTTTGGAAGTGAGCAAATTATCTTTTGTCAGCCTCAAGACCTTGGTTTTGCAAACGGTACTTTTTATTTCAAGTAGCTTCAAATTGATGGTACTTTTTACTTTTACTTGGTTACTTTTTACATCCCCTATTTTCTACTCTACTTCAAGTAGCTTCTGCCCTCAGTAACAATATTCTACTTAAGTACATGTCTGGACTACTTTTTACACCACTGGTGATTTGCCTAACCTACAAAACAAAAACATGCAAGTTTCCTACACAATGCAACGCATCGCAAAACTAAAAATGTAACACAAAGCTTGATTGACCTCACCATCCACAAAGCAAGTTTTTCACCCAATATATTTCTATTCAATCTGTACGAATACAACATACACTAGATTCACATTAGCGCACCGGGTCTTGCACATTAAACCGTTACGCAAATCTACAAGCTCAATGCGAAAGCACATGAAAAATATCAAAATGAGTCAAAACTTTACTCAGTAGTTATTCACCCAGTTTAAAATTCGAACAATTGTCCAAGATTGCACTGATACATCACTTGTTTATTTATCCTGTTTCTCTTGTATTATTTACATACACGCACGCACGCACTATTAGAATAATAATAACTTCACGAAGAGTAAAAACCCCATTTGACGATATAAAAAAATAATGGAATAATTACAACTTAGTTTGAATGATAACAAGGTAGTTATCAACAAAATGTTTCTGAAGTTTCAACGAACAAGAAAAGTTTTTGCTACTTCTTGGACTTCTTTTGGGACTGGGCTATTTTGTCACCCAAACTCAAAGCCATGCCCTGTAAAAATACACGTTAAAGCAACTAGGTTGTGTCAATAAATGATGGAACACGCAAAATGATCAAAGAATGACATGAAAGAAGAAATGATAAAAACACAACCCTTTGAAGATCACACACCACAGCCATACACATTAGATCGATACAGTCACTTCTCTTGGTGCTATCACTGCTGTTCATTTAACAGTGCTAGGGTTGATTTAACTACTCAATCCTTCAGTTAAACATACAAGTACACAAGAGCAGTGGTTTTTTCAAGGTTTGGCTTGAGGGACCATTAAGCAATTTTGAAGAACCGCCAATTGAAATAATAAGTAAAACACGGCTTTCTGCACTACTGCAGAAGCAGATTTAGAGACCGCTGGAGAATTTTGAGAGACCATTTTGGTTCCTCAAAACACCTTAAAAAAACACTGCACAAGAGTACTCAAAATGTCGTGACAGCAAGACTGTGAAAAAATTAAGTGAGAACACAAATACTATGTGAAAAGTAATATTGAATGTCGGAGTCCGTAAAATTTTTCCACAATCGTATTTATATTCATTTCAAAACTCCATAATTTTATAAATTTGATTGTAGAAAACTTTTACGGACTGACATGCAAGTATTTTCGATCAAATTCTCCACCAACCTGACTCTTCGCTCGTATTCGTATGTGACCGACGACAGGTGCATCAGGGTTACTCGCAGGCTTTTCTATACTTACATTCGCTAACGCACTTTCACCAAATATAGATTTAGCAAAAAGATTAGCAGCCAAGAAACCAGAATTTCCTCCAAGCGCCTAAAACAAGAATGGCAATCAATCACACTTCTACAATATATTATACTCACATTTTAGTTATACATCGATCATCAATGCACGAGAACTACTCCTACAAAGCCGCAATCAGCGAAATAACCAAGATTTTATGACAGGAGGCGATAGTGGCATGTTAAATATGTAGATCTAAAACAGTTATCGCTAATCTCAAGTCCAGGAATGTAATTTACAATATTATATCTTCATTCTTCAATGCTTCCAAACTGTGATTTAGTTCCTACGTATCCTTTGATATAATCTTGATTTGTACACAAACTAATTATATAATATGACATATTTCTTTCCTCAATATTCCAAGTTTTCCACGCTTTTATTTCCATGCTTTTCCGTAATAAAAATTTTCTGTTTTACCGACAGTGAAATCCCACTACATTCACAATATTAAAACTAACAGAAGGTAGCTTGATTAGAAGACCTAACCGGTATCTTTGCGGCTCTCCTTCGCCCACATACCAACTATTAAGTGCAACATGCATGCCTACAAATAATTTAAATTCGCAAATTATTTTTTCTGGTACGATGTAGCATTAAATAGCTTATGCTATGTTGTTATTGCTGCTGCTTTTCTATTTTTTTGTTGAGTAATCGCTAACAAAAAGAAAGATTCTCCTTAAAACCGTATTTTAATTTCATGTAAAGCAATTTTTTAGTCAACGCTCAGGAAAAAAACTTAAAAAATGAAACATTAAACTATATAGAGAATGAAACCAAAAAGCAACGCTACTTTTTCTGGAGTGAGACATTTCATATTAGTTGATTTGAGAATATGATGCAGATAATCAAGCAGCCCAAGAATATTCGTGTTCACAGCCACTTTGTTCTCCCATTCAAATTCCGCCCACATTTTCCTGCGGACATCAAAAAGTAATTATTGAAAGTTCTCAATAATCACAGACGAGGAGGCATCTAATTCTTGATAACTCCAGGCAGTTCTAAGGATTAAGTTTCCAGAGTCCAGTGACTAAGTGCAATATTTCTGGTACTTACACAGAAAATTTACAAAGACCGGTACCATTAATCTTTTGCTAATCAAATCTAGCGTAACAATCAACAAGTGCTCCAGCTCCGAGGCCAAAGAACACACAAACAAGGGCGGCCAGCAATCGACAATTTTTGGTAGACAACGAGTTTGTCTTTCACGATCCCTTTGGATGAGATCAGAGCAACGACCCAACCTACTGTGTTCCAAAGTAATAATGATTTTTATCTGTGACAGCGCTTAAGTTTCGCTTCTCATTCGGTACCACACTGAATTGACACCACTTTCCGCATTCCTCCACCCGCTGTGATCGTGTATGGCATGCTTGGTGGATTTTTGCACCACGAGCATCAGCTACACGAGACGTACAACTAGTAAACGACAATCTTACCTGAATTCAGTATCAGAGCAAGTAGCAGGCTGAATGTAATCCATTATATCAATATGAATGTCGTTTAACACTACACAATTTCGATCACTGCCAGCTCCTGTGACGTCATAGACAATGTTGCCAAATATAATTCCGTTTTCAGTCGAAGCCACTTTCACACTGGCTTTGATATTTGCGAAATCGTGAGGAGCAAGGGTCAACGGACTTGGCTTTTCTACCAATTTCAAGTCACCTAAAACAAAAAAAATTGAAACTTATCATGACTTTGCTCCGCAAACTTCCTTCGCCTCGGGGTTTTGCATCACAAGCGTCTTTCTTTACCACTTTTTGCATGTTGTTTTATGCTTAACAGTGGTAGGGTTATTTCGTGCACTAGATTTGATCAAAAATCCAAGAAAACGTGTGAAAACGAGGAAGTGAAAGCGAAATTCATGCAGTAGAAAGAATCGGTAGGTTGGAAATAAAATTTAGTCAAATACTAAGGCTAGCTAATGCGTCACTCACAACATAATCAAACGTCTTCGTATGATTTAGTTATACTTTATTCAACATTAACTCGAACACATGTTAGCACGTAGAAGATAGAATGCATTGTTACCTAATGTAGCCAATTCCAGCGTGCAGTTCTGCAACGTGTCTGAAGTTTGATTGACAACTAGAACATCAAGGACGATATCATATTGATTTATGTGGACGTATGCTTCAGCGTATACAGGATCGGAAAAACCGGTCAATTGGGTAACCTGCAAGTATGATCATGAATCGAAAAAAACAAAATACTACTTCAGTCCTTTATTACCAATATTCCCTCTCATTTTTTGTAGTCTGTGTGCGCACTTTTTTAGAAATGACTAACAGCTGTTCAACAAGCCATGAATATGGCAACTATCGCAAACATGTAGCCCAACTTGTCTTAGTTATGTCACTGCTGATACCTTCTTCGCACACGGTGCCTTCATAACCTACGAAGAAATGCATCCTTTCAGCAAGTCCAAGAACACGTTTCCTCAACCCACCAACCGAGAACATCGTAATATGTCTGCGGCCCAGCAAGTTTATGCGTGCGCGTAGTCTCTGAACGTGCGCGCGCATACGTGCACAGCTTAGAGCAGGGATGGCGAACCTTTTTAAAAGATGGGTCAAATTTAAGGTCGTAGACCGAAAAAAAAACGTGGGTTACGCATGCAAAAAAAAAAAAAAGAAACGCTATCACGTCCGCAGATGTCCAATTTTCCGCCCAAAATCAGGTGTAGAGCAAAAAAAAGTCATCACGTTTGCAGATGTCCAATTTTCCTCCCCAAATCCGATGAAGAACGACAGAAAAGGTCATCACGTTCGTAGATGTCCAATTTTCCGCCCAAAATCGGGTGAAGAGCAAGAAAAAAAAGGTCATTACGTCCGCGGGTAAAGTTTTCCAAACTACAAGTGGGTCACCATCCCTGGCTACGAAACCACCATTATTTATTTTTATTTTATTTAGTAGCATATTTATCCTCCTATCACGAGAAAGCGATCAATGCGCTATACGAGCTCGCTTAGGAGTTGCCAGCCATCTGTCTATTACACCAAGATGGGGGAATCCCGCTAAGTGCCTTTCCAAACGGCACAACAGTAGAAAGAATAAGAAGCATTAAAGGGACAGTAAAGTTTTCCAATTTCCAAGTAAACTTGCCGGCTTGTTCTCCACACTGTCCCTTTAATGCTGAGCGTCAAGCAGGGAAGCTGTGAATAGCAATTTTTAAGTTATTGGTTTGACCCGACTCGTAATCAAACCCAAGTCTACAGCTCAAGAGACAGACGCTCTATACCACTCGGCCATCTGAGCTGTTTAAAGGTAGTAAAATCCAAAATTCAAAACTAAAGGTAGTAAAATCACTTAAACTGTCCGCAGTTGCGCCTCCCAATGCTTTGTATTTCTCACTGAACTATTGCGACGCAGCTATCGAGAGCTACAAGCTCGTTGGGAACAGAAATACCGTTTTCATACATTAGCAATTACTAACAAATAATAGCACAGAATTTCAAGAGTAAATACTAAATACCTCTAGGTACCTAATAAAGAAAAATCAAGTCATGATAATACTCGAGGTCTACGCCAAAGCGCCTAACGAGTGACGGAGCCGCTTCCGCGGCGTGGCGCCTGGACAACACAGTTCCCACGAAACGTCGCAGCGGTGGCGACCGTGTCCGACTAGACCAGCCCAGATTTGAATCCATAACCTCTCCCGTCGATACCGGTGTCATAAACAATGCCGAGAGAAACAAAACTTAATCGCTTTTCTGAAAAACACATTCAGATCAGCGTAGCGTATAGCCGTATAGGGAGTCTAAGATAAAAAAAAATCAATACCCGGAAAGGTGATTGAGAAAAAAAAATATCATAATGTCGTTTTACCTTATTTAGTTTAGTGGATGACAAGTCTTTAGCTTCTTTCTTTTGAGCTAGTGTACCAACAGCTGCACTTAAACTAAGCTCAAATTGATCTTCGAGTGATCCTGCTTCTGCTTTAGCGCGGAGTTGCATGAAGTTGATCGCGTCATCAGGCTGAAATCCAATAAAACTCAAGCTTAAAATTACCACAATGACAGATCATCCCCGACTCAATACTGATTACGTCCAAGTGTTAAAAAATACTGCAAAGCAAGCTTGATTTTGCTTAAAACACCAAGAAACAAAATCAAATCAAAAAATCAAATTTTCACGAAACTCGCGTTATTACGCCGAAGCGTGAAATGCAGTGGTTTTCAAACTTTGTTTTTCCACACCTCCCTTACATATATTCAGTCATATGACGCCTCCCCCCATTTTATAAAATAATTAAAACTCAAAAAAATTTTAACACAAACTATGGAACAAAGAAAGAGTAATACAAAAAAAAAGTACATACCTGACTATTCATAGCTTACACAGCAAAAGAGGAGTAAATCTCTTTTGCTGATTTTATGATGTTACTATATTACATTTTAACTTTGATGACATTTACTACATTGTTTTTTCATTATGTCTTCATAACCTTTTGATTAAATAAGATAAATGACTGCAGTTGATAGAGCAGCTGGACTTGGCAATTCCATTTTCGAGCAATATTGCAAAATCATTCGAAAATACGAATGATATCGCATCAGGACGTCACAATGACCTAGGAAGTTTAGTAAAGAGTAAAGCAAGACTTTGGATACCGGCTTAGATTCTTGCTTGCGAGCTACTAATTTTAAATAATTACCTCATTTGATTTTGCTACTAACACTTCGGTTAATCAAACAAATAGCAGTTGTTTCTATGCAATTAAACGGATTATGCTATAGGCTTATTATACGAGTATTTTTAAATGGTTGTAATTAACATTCGCGCCTCCCCTAAGAATAGTCCGCGCCTCCCTGGGGAGGCGCGCCTCCCAGTTTGAAAAACGCTGGTGTAATGAGTGGCGGGGTTTATCTCCGCCGCTTAGCAACTGGGAAACACAGCTCCAACGAAATGTACCAACGGTGGTGAGCCGTTGGTAGCACTGTGTTTGATTTAACCGACCCAGGATTCGAACCCCAGACCTACCGCACCGATAGCATTGTCTTGGCAACTGAGCTAATCGGCCAGTTAAATAAAATCTATTAAGGGCCACCGTACCTGGATAGCATTTAATGCACTCTTGTTCTTCTCGGTTGCTTTCTTCTGACTATTTTCTTCAGCAGCTCTGGTTTCAAGAAGTGTTGACAACGAATCTCTGCACTTGTCCAAGAAAATCTCACCCATGGCTTCATTATGTTCGGATAAAACCTAATTAAAAATTGAATTCCAGAAAACTCAGGCGCAAACGGTCTTAAAAGGAGACCGTGCTCTGCACAAACGCAAGCTGGAGTTATTTACAACCTGTGTTTAGAACCGTGAAAATGAATGCTTACTGTTTTGTGCTGCAATATTAAACAACATAACCTATAATTGACGAAAGATTAAGCACCAGCAACCACAAAGTTTGATTTTTTGGTAAAAGCACTGAAAACTGCGCAAAACTCCTTCGTTTTTTTTTAAATGAATATCATTACGATCAAATTTAAATTCATTAAAAACATCAGCCCGGTTGTAGAAGACAGATTTATAGCAATTCTCTAGAAACAGTGACTAGGCAGCAAGTGTATGATCAATGGCAGTAGTGCAACTTTACATCAATTTTTCACGTTGAATTCAAAAATGCACAAAAGTGATTACTGAAACATCAAACCAAATCTTGATGATACTGGCGGCATCACGCCGAAACATGTAACGAGAGGCGGGGCCATATCCGCGGCGTAGCCGCAGGGCAACACAGCTCCGAAGAAACGTCGCAGCAGCAAGGGGTTACTACGGTACGGAATTATTTTCCGTACTATTTTCCTGTAAAAATATACCGTACCGTAATTTTGTACCTCGCAAAAATACCGCACGCAACAGTACGGTACGGAATTTTTTCCGTATCGTAATACCGCACCTTTCCGTACCATATTTTTTCAACCAGTTTACGTCAAGAAAAATTCAGCAGGAAACTTTTTCCACTGCATTTTTTAAAAATATTTAGTTGCATATTCATTCTATCACGAGAAAGCGATCAATGTGCTATACGAGCTCGCTTAGGAGTTGCCAGCCATCAGTCTACCTCACCAAGATGGGGGAATCCCGCTAAGTGCCTTTCCAAACGGCACATTAAGTAAACTTGCCGGCTTGTTCTCCACACTGTCCCTTTAATGCTGCGCGTTAAGCAGGGAAGCTGTGAATACCAATTTTTAAGTCGTTGGTTTGATCCGACTCGGAATCAAACCCCAGCCTATACAGCTCCCGAGGCGAAGGCTGTTACCACTCGGCCATCTGAGCAGTCAAAGTCATGTCAAAGTCCAGATTAATCGTTCTTCTATTTTAGCTGTTGAACAAAACTTTGCTTCTATAGGCTACAAAACTTTATTGGTTACCCTCCATACCAGTAGAGAAAAAAGAGAAAACTTTAGGGGGGGGAGCAGGGCCGGTTTGATAGCCAATGATTGAGGAAACTCATTTTCGTTTGCCGTTAGGTAGCAACCTCTAGAAAAGTTTTTCATCCCGCAAGGGGGATGGGGGTAGGTATCCCAGTGCCCCTCCTGGTTACATACCAGACGAAATCAAGAGTTTTAATACCTCAATGAATTATTAAACATAGCATCGGTAATATTCAAACATCAGAACAATGAATCAAAGAACATTAGTTGCATCAAAGGCCCAGGCTTCAGGCCTGCAAAAATATGAGGTCTCACCCCTCCACTAAAAAGCTTTGTTCTCTCAAAAATGATAGGCTTCGTATGTTATTAACTGATACCTATTGGTAGATTCGTATTTTGTTTTATTGCTTCTTTTTACAATAAATGATTGATCTTTCCATAAATTGGCGCAATTTCGATAATTAGAACTTAACGGCACATCATTAGAACTTAACGGCACTTCACTATACGCAGAATTATGATTGAACAATCGAACTATAATTATGGCATTACAATTTAGCTTGTTCACATTATTGTTACTTAAAATATTGTGAGGGGTGACTGGTGGTGTGAGCGGCGAGCGCAACTGACGGGGTAAAGTCATAGGCAAGAAGGAAAAGTGCAGTACTTGGAAGCAAAAGTGCACAGCGTGCGTTACTGGAGTATGGAAAGAGTACGGTACGGGAAATATAATACCATATTTCCGTACCGTACCATACTTTTTCTAAAAGTTCCGTACGTAATTCCGTATCGTACTTTCTGCCAAAATCTAACCGTACCGCAATTCCGTACCGTAGTAACCCCTTGCGCAGCAGTGACAAACTGCTGGAGACACTGTGCCGATTTGATCGGCCCGTGAATCGAACTCCAGACTCCCGCACCGATAGCGTGCGCATAGCAACCGAGCTAACGGCCTGTATATTTGGAACCTATTACAGTGATTTTAGCCATTAGTCCCAAGTAATCAGCCCAGACAAGTACATTAATGCGCGAGCAAATATTAACTAGTGTTTTTGTCAAATGGATGTGTCAAATCACTAAGGGATATCCAATCAGAAGATTCTCCTAAAATCTCTAGTCTCATATACTAGAATCCAAGTGTTTTTGTCTATACTTTATTCTGCATAGAGAAATGCAAAAATTAAATTCCTCACTTAGCCGTAACTCAAGCTAATTTTTGCAAAAGCTGCGAAACAAAACAAGTCAAATACAGGGCAACATTTTTAATTACCAACAACTTAAACCGAAATGACATCATACACACTAAAAGTTGGGCTCATTAAAAGTTGATCAAATTGATACATCATAATCTAAATCCATTTAATTCATTAAACTGTAGCGACGCTTTTTTCTTATTAAGCTGTGAAACACGTAAACTAAAAATGTGTTTTAATTTTGTAGATAACGAAGAGAAATAAACTACAAAATTTAAACTTTTTTCAAATAATACCAATGAATTCAATTATGCAAAAAATTACCTTCAGACATGACCCCAGTCGGTCAGCTTCATCGTCACTGATAGGTTTCTCGGGCAGACCGGATCGTCCCAAATGCAGGACACTGGACAGGATCAACATGCACTGGGCAGCGAACGACTGTGAACATAAACAATAAAAATAAAAAAAAGCCAAAAATGCAGTAGTACTAGTTATGCGTCAAGGCATCGAAAAATCTTCGGTTGCTAGAAGCTCAAGATTAAGCATTGGGTTTAGCTTGCACAGTACAATAATGTATTCAGCAATTCCTGATAACACGATATACTTTAGGATTTGATCGTTTAGATTTTAGCTAATGAGTCCACGAGCAAGAGCACAATGAAGCAAAACCTTCACCAAAAGTATTTGTGGCTTTTTTGAAGTTCGAAGACTAAAGTACACTTAAGTCATTTTTTCAATAGCGGCACGTTTCTCCACAATAAAAAACCTTGAAAGGGCAAAAACTTCACAAATGGGGGCAAAATTAAATCGAAAGTCATGAAGAAGATCAATTTTGAGCTTACATCGAAATAATCTAAGAATTTACATACATTTTGCTTGCGTGGATCGGCGCATATTTTCCAGAACCGAAGAGCTTGTTTAGTGAGTGCAGTTGCTAGCGATCCCGCCAGGGAGAAGTCACCATCCATGAAGAACTGACGCAGAGGAGGACGTTTAATTTTATCTCCGCTTTTTGTTTTCTTATCTGCTCCAACACTGAACGCCGATTGTGTGACGTATGTTCCCATCTCGGTAACTTTGCGAGCTGAGCCAGCCTAGGGGGTAAAAATAAAACCGCTAATAGAACAAAGAGTCAAGATGCAAAACTGCAACTTCAAACAGCTTTATTACTTAGATTAGCTCATCGACTGAAAAAATTTCGTCGGACTTCAATTGCAGAATGTTTTATTTCAAAACGATGGTGCGAGATGCGAGAATTATAAAACAAAAAATAATACTACATGACACAAATTGAAACAACACATCCTTGTTTATATTCTATGAGAATTTAAAGTTGTTTTAAAGCCATTAACTATTGCGCTATTTTTCAGAGATAACGAATACAAAACGCTAAAATCGATTTCCCATACGCAAATCGCGTTTTTTTCTTCACGATACCGACTACAATAAGTGCATAAATAGAGCCATGTCATTTTACGAAATGGTATTATACTTGTACCAAGCTAAAGCTCATAGATAAACTAAACTTTGCAAAACGTCACGACCACAGAGAGCAGATTTCAAGAAAACAATCATTCAGCATCATCACCTTCTCTCCTTTTCCTTCTTCCACTTTTATATCTTCAGTATCCCCAGCAGCAATTTTCATTTCGCTTTCAACAATTGGCAACTCGCCAATTGATTTCTTCACTTCGGACACGAAGTGGATAATGGAGGATGTGTTCTCGCAGTATTCACCCAGGATCCACAACACACCTTTCACGATTCTATTACACACAATATTTACACAACTTGCTGTAACTGCAGCCGTTAATTTGTGTCGCCAGTTTACCATCTATTGATCAAAGCAGCAGACAGAAAATTCGAGTAATCTTCCAGCAAAACAGAATGAATTGCGACAAAGTAAACACAAAATCTTCAGCACAATTTGTCAAACACAACAACAAACCAAAAAATTTGAGTGGATAGCAAAATGTCATAAAATTATATATAATAAAAACAGTATCTGCTGTACAGTGTGTGCAAGTACATACAAGTCATCAAAAAACAACGCAAAGGAATATTAAGAGGTAAAAAGCAGTCACTGTCAATCTATAATTGTAATCTACAATACAATCTATAATATTCTTAAATTACTTGATTGCTCGGATCGTGGGGAAAACTAGAAGCAGCTTATCAAGTATCACAGATTTATGCTCTTCGTATCTGTGAACAGCTTCACGAACAAATACAAGGACATCTACAGCTGCTAGTTCCTCACTGTCGCTCAAAAACTCCATCAACTGTAAACAAAAAAATGATTACTCCAAGTAAAGGTACGAAGAATCAACACCAATGCTAAGCAGCATAAATGATGATTCTGCAACATAATGCACATGCAATCCGGGCTGGGTTCAGCCCTTCCGCAGAAAAAAGTTTAATCGATGATGGCGAGCAGGTTGAGACTGATTCGGAAACAAGCTGAGTTAAATAACTCAAAACTTTATCCAAACCTAAGAGTAATATTCCGTCGTTTTTACATTAAGCTTTTAAAAAAAGGGTGGGGAACCTGCGGCCCTCGGGCCACATGCAGCCCGCAAACGTGGCCCGCGTCAGAACTTTGTTAAGTGTACAACAAACTGCTAGAATAGAAAACGTTAAGATTTCTTAAAAACTGTTTCACATTCAACTACCTACTGTTTTCGTGGCATAAAAAACGCGCAAAAGTCTCTGATTTTTGCGGTAAAAAACAACTCAGCATGAATGCTTAATAAATTTGCGACGTAATATTGCGTATTTTTAAGACAAAACTTTCAAATTGAGAGTGAATGCGGCCCGCTGAAAGTATCATGCCATCAGTGCGGCCTGCTATGCTTTGCCGGTTCCCTACCCCTGTTTTAAAGCATAATCCCGCGCAATTCTACCAAGCTAATAGATGGGCGTCAAAGGAGTCATCATCACTGGTTTTTCAATCGCAGACCTCAGTACCAGGTTATTTTAGGGGCCACGAGGCCTCTGCTGATAAGGTCCAAGAGGGAATCCTATAATATGATCATTGATGAGCTAATCATTCAAACAAAACTAAAAACCTACGCTGACTAGATTATCTGCACGGATCACGAAGCACAAGAGATTTAAATGATTGGTTTTCGCAATTACAGTATGCGTCCAATAATAATTATCATTTTGTGTTTGGTGAATACGGAATTCACAGCTTTTGCAAACGAATGAATAACGCATTGTCGTGATATTGAGGCAAACATTCGCACACATTATAAAACACAAAAATGACGTCAAGCTTAACTATTAACAAAAACCACAGCTTTTAATCAGAAAATTTCTTTAACAAACTACTGATGCAAACGACTGAAAAGAAAATCGGCGACGACTTTTTAAAATCATTTATCGACGTCCGCAGGGTGAAGGCCCTAGGTTTCCCAGCAGGCGTTTGCCAACGTAAGCCCGTAACTTCATTGCACAAAGCAAATCAAGAATTAAATATGCTTTCATCTGACGCTACTGCACGCGCCATGCAGAATTGATTGAATCTTACTTCATTCTCTCAATTAAAAGCTATGAAGATAACGCGCATCAAAATACCAACAATTGAAAGTTAAAAACGGAATAAATTTAAACATTACTACTGCAGTAGTTCAAAAGCTTACACATGACGGTCTTTGAAGATGCAATTTTAACGCACGCGTCAGGGAGAATTTTAATTTTTTCCCAAAAAAATTGTACGCAAAAAGAGTTTAACTTAAATACCAAACGTTAACGCCATGCTCGAAAATCTGTGAGCCATGCGCGCTAGACCTATCGAGTCAATATTACGCAAGATCCTTTTTTCTTTTCAGCATCAAAAACGCGACAATCACACAAAAACGGTCCTACTAAGCACCGCAAAGGACTGAAACACCGCAAAAGACGACAAAGGACCTCAAATTGATGTGCTAAACACCGCAAAGGACCACAAAGGACCTTAAATTGATTTACTAAACACCACAAAGAACAACAAAGGACTTGGAATCATACCATAACAAAGAACAACAAAGAATTTTAAATTAGGGTTTGGGTTTTAGGGTCTTTTGTCGCACTTTGCGGTGTTTAGTACATCAATTTGAGGTCCTTTGTCGTCCTTTGCGGTGTTTCGGTCGTTAGCGGTGTTTAGTAAGACCCCACAAAAACACTCTTTACGCTTCGCTCTAAAGCGCCACTGCGTTTTATCAATTAGATTTAATAAAAATTGCTCGAATATTATACGCATTGTGCACCATCACCCCCCTATCATACTCCCTCAAATTTTCTCAACGGATTTCAAACAATTCGCAAAAATGACTTCTTTGTCAAAATCGACGAAATTCCAGAAAAAACGAAAGATTTGCATCACTGACAAATAAACAATTATTGCTTACCACAGGGATAACACTAGCAGCAGTATCAGGGAATTTGACAGTACAGGCGTGCATGGTCTTGACCAGCAGTTGTCGGTATTTATCTGTGTTGTCGTGACCTTGAGTGGTCGATGACTTGATGACCTAAAACAATAGGACAGTGCGTAGAAACTATGATTTCATTTAACAGTATTTCTTCACCTTCAGCAACACACCAAAATCTGTTGCTTTCAATCAGGGCTACTCAAACTTTCTAAAGCAGAGATACCAATTACACATGGCTGTGCTTAAAGTAAAAATAACGTAACATTTTTTGCACTAGATCATTTTAAATCTATTTTATAAGCTAATTTTATAATAATGTGATTCGGTAGAAAACACAACTTTTTAAAAAAAAGGAAACATTTAGGAACAAATTTTCTGATAGTTGCAACAACCTACTTCTTTTTCCAGAAATTTGATGAAGTCCTCCACATTTCTGGAGGATACCAGGTCGAGAGCAAGATCCAAAGTCTTCTGTCGCACTTCGAGATCAGGAGAAGCTAACGCACGCAGGATGTCCATCACCAACTCCTACATCAGGAATTCATTATATGATTTAATAACAAATTAAAATTGCATAAAATCATAAAAACTCACTACAGACTGTTTCCCCCTAATAGATAAATCAGGTGAGGTTTTTATTCAAACAGAATTTATCCAATTTTAATCTGTTATTAAATCATATGCTCCGCTTTAACTACGTCATAGAGCACTTTCTTTAACTCAAGACCCTCAAGCCTTGACTCAGCAATTCATTACATGTACAGCAAAAATCACAAAAACAAAGAATTAGCTCTAAAATTACGCCTAATTGAAATCGAAGAGCTTTAGAACTAACCTTTCCAATTAGAGGAAAATGAATGATACCAATACACCACCTAATCAAATGCCCGTCAAGAAATTGCGCGGAACGCTTTTTTTAAATGAAATGTCGTTGTGTGGTTTTATGGCACTTTATAACTACTGAGGTCCTTTAGCGCCAGGACTAAATTTTGTCAAGAATTCACTGACGTAGTTTTATTCTCTGCTTATTTCATCCTCCGCGCTACACTTAATTGCTGAGCGTTTAGCAAGTGTAACAGCAGATACCAGTTTTAAAGTCTTTGGTTTGACCCGACTGAGAATAGAACCCAGCCTACCAGCTTCCAAGGCGAACGCTCTTAACCACTAGGCCGTGGCGCTGGTTGCGTTAGACCTTTAGCCTCACGTTACAACTCAATAAAAACTATGCTTTTCGGCAAGTAGATAAGCAACTATTCACCAATTCTACAGTATAAACCAAGTCTTAGCTATTAATGCGTAAAGCCGTGGTCACACGAAGCGAGTTACTTGCACGAGCGATCAGCGCGAGTAATCGCTCGCAAAAGTGGTCACACGGAGCGAGTTTCAACCAGCGAGTAACATTGCCGCGTGGCAGTTACTAAGCAACCATTCGCGCCAACACTCCGGCCATTTAAACCAATGTTGTTTTGTGAATTTATACGATTTAAACCAGTGGTTTTTTAACCTTTTTGAAGTTGCGGACTCCTTAAGTTAAGCACATGGAGTAGGCCGAGTGGTTGGTGCATTGGGCTCCGAAACTGGCTTCGCGGGTTCGATGCTCAACTAGGTCATCTCCATGATGCATGTAATTCACTACTACAAAAATCCTAAGCCGCAATTAAGGGGCTTGAAATAAAAAAAGTAAAAAAAAAGTTGCGGACCCCACAAAAATCAAGTTAAGAACAAAAAAAAAGTCAGCACGTCCGCACACGTCTAATTTTCCGGCCAAAATCAAGTGAAGACCAAAAAAAGTCAACACACTCGCACACGTCCAATTTTCCGGCCAAAATCAAGTGCAGAGCAGTGCAAATAGAAGGTGCGGACCCTTTAGCCTTAGCGACCCTCTCAAAATCATTCGCGGACCACTTGGGAGTCCGCGGACCCCAGTTTAAAAATCACTGATTTAAGCTAATTATTAGTTATCCTAGCTATTTATTAGTGAATATGTCAACAGTAAAGTGCCAAGTTGTTAATCGTTTAGTTCGCTTAGCATGCGCCGAAATATCGCAAGAGATCTTGAAAGAGCTTAGGTCCAAAGGGAAAAGAAAGTGGGTAAAAGAATGGGTAGCTGGAAGGGGGAATTTCGGAGGTTCTGATAAATTAATTGCGGGAATTAGGTTTAAAAGATCCGGCCGGTAGCATGAATGTATTGCGTATGGATCAAGTTAAGTTCGAGGAATTGGTTGCATTAATCTCACCGGCCATAGAGAAGCAAGGCACAGTCATGAGATCGTCTATTTCATGTAAAACTAAACTGGAAACAACTTTAAACTTCCTGGCAAGTGGCGACAGTTTCCGCTCTCTGGGATCTAGAGTACGATTGTGAAGTCTCCTTTCATCTAAATTTCTATAATTACGTTTTCCTCAATGTTCCAAATTCTGTGACTTATCCATGACCTAGTTACTACCGCCATAAAACACATTCTCTTTTCATGTGCGAAAATATATTCTCTTTGACCATCCAAATTCTCCCTCTTGTGAGTTGTATGACCTGACCTCCTACTATCCACTCATTAATACGTTGTTCGATGTGGGGTTTTGCTTTCGCTTGCGGTTTAGCTTCAATAAGAAGAGATTGCGATTTTGTGCTTCACTACCGGTAGTTTGCTAAGGTTAATGGAGTGTCAGTTTGATGTGAAATAGTTTTGCTTTTTTGTTATTAAAGCTGAACTACATTCTTTGCATGCATTAAATGCGTTCTTATTAATGACGATTCAATCCCATTAACTTAATGCTCGGCTTTGTTAGCGGTAATTCGCCGCTGCTCATTGCCGTATGAATAGGAATCAAACTCCTAATTTGCTTTTCAAGCTGACTATTTGAAGCAAACGGGAATTTCCCTCGCTACTCGCGCGAGTGATTTTTTGTTGCGAGTAGGTGGTCACACGGAAAAATTCTCTCGCGCGAGTCGCCTCGTGTGACCACGGCTTAAACGCTTTTCAGGGTCTGAACAACCAGGGTGTGTAAACCACAGCATAGGACACTTTAGGCATTGGAAATCATAATTTTAATATGGAAAAACTTGATTTAAATCAAACCGAAAATCAACAATCTTTTCGTTGTCAATTTCGTTTTTGTGAATAATGGAGGTATTTATCTTACAAGCGAACCTACTTTCATGCCCACTTCAAAATGTTCTACACAAAAATCACATAAGACCTGCAAAACTTTTTCATGCTGAGGATGATCTTTCAACTCGACGAGACGATCCAAAACAATCAACTTCACATTGTTGTCTGCTTCCTTCACAATCAGCTCAATATAGCACTGAGCAGCGGCTCTGAAAGAGCGAAAATGTCATTTGACAAAAAATTGCCAGCTACTGCAATGACTATATATTTAATTTATAGGACAGAGAAATATTTCATCAAAGTTCCTGTGTTTATTTTGTCGTTGCATTGTGCTTTGCGTAAAACGCGAAGCAAGGCTTATTAGGCTTTGCAGATACGGCCAAATGTTCGCTGCCCATAAAGCCCAAAATGCAAACCATCAAGACAATTTTTTTCAACTAATGCCTGGTCTCCATGTTATAGTAAAAGCGAGGCCGAATTACAGGTGCTCAATTTAGAAATTCACTAACAGTATGAAGCCTCAGAAAAAATTTAAAACGTCTTAAAAACATTGTATCGCAGTCAAATGCAAATTCATAGTTTTAGAATTATTATTCCATCCCTTTCTTATGGATTAAGGTTAATTTAACGATAGAACACCAAAACAGAAAAAACTTACTTTACAGCAGTCGGGGCATTTGAGAGCGTTACGAGCGTGCCTGCAGCTTCGTAACGTACAGCTTGACTAGAAGATTGAAGAAGATTGTAAATACATCGGATAAACCGAGCTCGTTCATTTGGATTAGCGTGACAAACTTTATACACCAGCTCCACTATTACTAATTGCAAAATATCGTTGAACGTGTTCACCTGAAAATAGAAAGACATTTTAGGGCTAAAATAAAAGAGCTCGACTAGGGACTAAACACTGCTTCAACCTTTCATGTCTCAAGGTGTTACGAAAGGAAACCTTCGGCAATTATTTCACCAACAAAAACGTTAAAATGCAATAAACTGCTCAAATAAGAATGGAGATCCCGGGTATCGATCCCGGTGCAAGTTAAACCGGTTCAACTTGCATCAAATAACAGTCCACTTCCCTGATGAGACTATGTAAGAATTACCATTTACCTCGTGCAAATCGTAGATCAGGGGATCAAAGTGCACTAAATACAAGCCGCGTATCTTACAACCCATTAACCATTGCTAAGTGGTGAAGCTCTATAAAACGTCGAGATTTCTGCTTAATTCGGAAAGCAGGGCAAAACAAATGCTAACCTGATCAATGCACGTGCTGAGATAATCAAGAGCTCGCTCCTGATCTGCATGAATGAGCATCATAAAAGCGTTTCTCTTGCATGAAGCATCTTTTTCTCCTTCCAAGAATTCATGGATCAACTCAGGAGCATCTGGAATCAACTGATCAAATTTTCTGCAAAAAGTCATTAATACAAGATCTTGAGTTCGATGCAAACAAAAACAAGAACAATTTTAAAAAAACCTATTCGCAAGTATAGTAAACTATTGCTTCACATAACATCTAATGCATCAATTCGCTGATAATACGTCACTTAGCCTTTGAAACGAGGCAATTCTGCCTTACCATGAGTGTGAATCCCAATTAGTACTATTTTATGATCAAATAAAGGATTAAATGTCTGCTGTGGCGGTCATGGAACCATTCACACTCATGCAGAATGCATATCAAATCATCAGATATATTGGAAACTATGTTCTCTGCCAGATAGCAGACAAAGATACAAATTCTAAGTTTCTACTAGGATGAATAGTAAGTCTAAACAAAAGGTGTAAACAAACCACAAACAAATAGGGGATGCAGCCCAGTGAATATTCATGGTCTGTCAAATCAACCATCTAACAATGATTGTTATGCTATGCATACGAGAAATAGTGAATGCTTAATCAAAGCACCTCAAAAGTGCCTTACTTATAAATGGTGTAAATTGCAAGAACAGCATTTCTTCTAACATAGCTGTGTCGATGTTCCAAACAAGAACGAATTGCAGGCATTAGTGGTTCAATTAATTCAGGCTGACGAAGTTTACACAAAAATCTCAAAGTTGAGCCACGAATAAACTCATTAGGATGCTGCAAATCCTGTAAACAGTAAAACATTCATCAATTTGCCGACCAGTGCTTTCGGAAACATTTACATTGCTATAAAACGCCACATTGGCTCAAGTTTGTCAACAAGCCAAAACAATAAAAAATTAAGTTTTGATACTGGGGGCAATGGTAATGCTAACAATACATGGAACTCTGGTGATAAAAAATGGCTACCAGTAATGGATTTAAGTTGCTACATGTATGCAAACCGTGCAACATACACGCTCATCATGATGGCACAAATAAGCAATTTGTGACTGAACAGTTAAAAAATGAGCTAGATCATCAGCAGGATAACACCACATAAAACTGTTTCTTATAAGACAAAGTAGGGTTTCAGGCCTATAAATGTTATCGTTTACCGCAAAATAATCGAAATTCTGTACTAAACAAACTAAGAGAATTAAGTAAGGGCTGCTACATACCATTACAACTTGATAAAAAACGTCTCGGAAATTAACGCAATATTGCACTAACTTTTTTAATATGAAGTAAA
The DNA here is from genome assembly GCA_964006365.1 of Trididemnum miniatum. Taxonomy (NCBI): domain Eukaryota; kingdom Metazoa; phylum Chordata; class Ascidiacea; order Aplousobranchia; family Didemnidae; genus Trididemnum; species Trididemnum miniatum. The sequence continues at coordinate 8,784,576 of OZ023238.1, forward strand.
AGTAACCAACAGAAATGTTAGGTGCGAAATGTTAATTAGGAAGAAGCAATTTACTGATTAAAAACCAAACCTACTTTTCTGTAAGCATCGCATACGAGAATCATTTCTGGACGAAGCTTTCCCTGTTCATCTGTTTTCGGCCAAATCTCCCAGAATATCAAGAGAAGCTTTTTAATTGTATGATCAGCAGATGGAAGCAAGTATTTGATAATAGTCATAAGCAAACCTATAGAAAAACAATAAACAAAAGCTCATAGTAGCTCAATGAATAGTTAGTTGCATAATCATCCTCACAAAAATTGAATAGTAGACATAATATGAGAAATTCAAACACAATCCTACACTGATTAAAATACACAGTTCTCACCGAGACCTCTCCTCGTGACAGCTGTTCCGCTCAAGGGAGCTCTCATCAGACGAGTCACGAGGCCGCGTTGAGGACAAAAAAACTAACAGTTGAACTTGCAATTTTTTCTGTGGGTTATTGTGTTTAAATTGCGCTGAGTAAATCAGTATCGGTTTATGTCAACTATTCAATTTTGAAGAATAATCTACAAGTTTTGTATTTTCTTTCTCTCTATCTCAGAAAAAAATATCCCTCTACTACAATAGTTCGACATTAGTACTATAACCACGTTAATAAGATATTGTTGACCACCTGACCAAGGGTCAAAAAATGAGGAGAACCCAATAAGTGTCTTCCAAATGCACAAGTAAACTTGCTCGTTTGTCCCAACTACTCTTTTGATGTTAAACATTAAGCAAGAAGTTCGAAACACTGATGTTCAAGTTTGTGGTTTGGCATGATTTAGAATTGAACCAAAAATCCCATGTTCTTCAGGAAAATAGTTCAATATACGATAGGCTGCTGATTAATCATTTGAGTTCAACAATAATTGTATTCACTTACTTGTCAACTTTTCACCATTTAGTGTCATCAAAATAACTTTTTTCAAAGCATCAGTTTTTGTTCGAAGATCTCCATGTTCAATTTCCTGTTTTAACTGCATTTCATTGGATGGTTCAGAGTCAGTCACAGATGGACTGTAAATAAGGGTGTAGCAGATGCTCTCTGCAGATGTCATGGTGATTATGCACCTAACGAGCTAGACTAAAAACTAAAAGTACCACCTAAAATAATATATCAGTCAGTTTAATTTAAAAATGCATTAAAAAAATTTTGAAATTATTCAAGTGTGTTGCTTGCTAGTGTACCACAGACAGTTGTAAAATGGATCTAAGTACTGAGTATTAACCAATTGGAAAAGAAAGTTCTTACCATCGTAAAATGGTTCACAACGCCATAATATGGCACAATAACACATCAGGGAAAAAATACAATAACGTCACACAAACACAAGTCTTGGGAAAGTTGAGTAACACTTTAAACATTCAACTGAATTGTTTTGACTTAACAAAGTTTTTTTCCAGCATTTCTCCAATCTAACTGTCATTAAACTCGGTCCACGACTTTTAGGCGGGGACGGTTAGTCGCGAGCAATTAGTCGCCAAGATGGTTAGGTGCCAGCTCTATTTATATCTCTACGCATAACATTCTCAACTTGACAGGTATGCAGTTTTTCGTTTTTGGGGGGTTTTTGTTGAAATTTATAGGTTTAGTTTGAAGGAGGCTAACAGCAGAGCTCTGTAAGTGGTACGTGTTTACTGTAGCGACGTGGAGATAAGATACATTTGTAACAAGTAATGAAGGTGACATTTTATAGCTGATGTAGAACTAATTTCTATTTCAAATCAAAGCTATTTCAATCAAATTTAGAGACATTTCATGCAAAAATTAATTTTATGAATATGCAAAATCATGACGCAATCAACGCGTTTTAGCGTCATGAGGAAGCACACGTAAATTTTTAAAAGAAATCTTCATTATTATCGCGTATTATGTCCCAGTATGTAAACGAGTGGCAAGGCTCATCTCCACGGCTAAGGGCCTAGCCAATACAGCTTCGAACCACGGAGGAGAAACGTTGCAGAGGTGGCCAGCTGTAGGCACACTGTGACCAATTTCAATAGCCCGGGGATCAAACTCCAGACCTCCCATACCAAAGTCGATGCTAATACAGAAAAAATTTGAAGCTTAATACTCGAAGTGACAAATAGTTACCCTCAGCAATACCATATTTGGCATTACAGAGGTTGTAAAAGTGTTCCTAATTAACTACAGGTGTTTAAAATTGCTAACAGTTTCATAATGTAATTTTTCAGTGAATGATTTTGCACATTTGACAGTTCTCATATTACCTGCCGCACAATTGCATGCATCCTAATCAACGTAAATAAAAAGAGAATCGTTAATTAAGAATCTCAAAATATAAATCTTTTTACAACTTCAACACTTTTTACAACCTCTGTAATGTCAAATGTGGTATTGCTGAGCATAACAATTTGTCACTACGATGCATTAAGCTTCAAATTTTTTCCGTATTAGCATCGACTTCAGTATGGGAGGTCTGGGGTTTGATTCCCAGACTATTCAAATTGGACACAGTGTCGTCTACGCCTTGCCATCTCTGCAACGTTTCTCCTCCGTGGTTTGAAGCTGTGTTGGTCGAGCGCTTAGTCGCGGAGATGAGCCTTGCCACTCGTTGCATATTTTGACGTAATACGCCATAATAATGAAGATTTCTTTTAAAAACTTACTTGCGCTTCCTAATGATGCTAAAACATGTTGTGTCATGATTTTGCATATTCATAACATTAATTTTTGCATGAAATGTCTCTAAATTTGATTAAAATAGCTTTGATTTGAAATAGAAATTCGTTTTACATCTGCTACAAAATGTCACCTTCATTACTTACGTTACAAACGTATTTCTTCTCCGCATCGCTACAGTAAACACAAACCATTTAGAGAGCTCTGCTGTATGTTTACTTAGCCTCCTTCAAACTAAACTTAAAAATTTCAAAAAAAAAAATTCTCCCACAAAAAACTGCATGTGTCGAGTTGAGAATGTTATGCATAGAGATGTAAATAGAGCTGGCGCCTAACCGTCTTGGCGACTAATCGCTCGTGACTAACTGTCTCGCAACTAACCATCCGCGCCTAAAAGTCGTGATCCACATTAAACTTTTGCATACTTAAAAATTATTAGAAAAAAGAATTTCGTATTGTAGTGCTGTTAATATGATTTAAATATACCTAGTTGTTACGTACATACCGCAAACCTGCTAAATTGAGACTACTGACTATTATAAATGGAATGTATTTCATTTTATGTGCAGACTAAAGAAGGTTTCAAACTTATTTTTTTCTGCAGAGCTATGCATGACAATTTTTGTAAAGCAGTAAATGTGGTTTGACGTTGCACCAAACAGAGAGCTCAATGGCACACGCCAGAGCATAAACAGAAAATCGGTCACTGATTTTCTGTTTTCTGTAAAATTTGTGTAACGCAATAAATATATTTTTTATCACAGCTTAAAAAATTTAATTTTAAAAAATACCGGTATGTATAGGTATGATACTTTTTTCAATACTGTACATACATATGAACATACTTTTTTCAATACTGTACAATACTGTACATTTTTGTAGTAGTGAATTACATGCATCATGGAGATGACCTAGTTGAGCACCGAACCCGTCAATTTTTTTCTTGTAAAAAGGCAAATAGTAGGGGGTCAAGAATTTTTACAAAAAAATTTGTTTTTTGTCTATCTTTGTACCAGTAAACTGACCTACTTTTTGTGAAGTATTATAAGAGATTATAAACTCAAAATTATTGAAATTCTATAATTACACAGTAATACAAGTACCGGTATATTATTTACACTATTTCGTAATACTAGTATCTAAAAAATTGTTTGCAAATTATACGAGTATTGCCAAATTAAAAATAATAATTCAAAAAATTCAGTATTACGAGCAAATAGTGGTTTGTTTCAGTCTACGCTCAATGTGACCTCCATATGCTTCCACAACTAAACAAAGGTGCTTTCTTTCAACAAGAAATGCTCTTGCATCTTTCTGCTGTAGATATTATGCTTATGTCGAATATCTACAGACTTATAATGTCACAAAGCGCAAGCAACAAAACGTTTATTAGATCTTTACATAAATTTCCTCTCACACTAAATTTTTTGAAACATCATTTTTAAGTTGGCAATACTCACATAATTTGCAACCAAGTTTTTAGATATGTAAAAGTGTACCGTAAAGAATATACTTGGATTAGTGTGCATAGAGTTTCAATAATTTTGAATTTACAATCACCAAGTGGTTCATTTTTTGGGACACCCAATATAACAAAGTGCAATTGGCGCATGAATAAATTAGTCATGTCATAAAAAATATACAGGCGAAATAACAACAAAAGTATCTGCTTCCCTAACCTTTCACTGTCGTTTTACAGTGAGTATGTGTCAAGCTATTCGTGTTCAAAACGAGCGGACACAATGGCTACTTCCCAGTCTTCTAACGTTCTGAAAAAGGCTCAAGCGGAATAGGATTAAAAACGATTTTTCAAGGTATGCATTTTTTTATTTATTTAGTCGCATATTTATCCTCCTATCACGAGAAAGCGATCAATGCGCTATACGAGCTCGCTTAGGAGTTGCCGGCCATCTGTCTACCACACCAAGATGGGGGAATCCCGCTAACTGCCTTTCTCAACGGCACAACAAGTAAACTTGCCGGCTTGTTCTTCTCACTGTCCCTTATGCTGAGCGTCAAGTAGGGAAACTGTGAAAACAATTTTAGAGTCATTGGTTTGACCCGACTCGGAATCAAACCCAAGTCTACAGCTCAAGAGACAGACGCTCCATACCACTCGGCCATCTGAGCTACATACCAGTAGTATTGTCACTGAACACACGCTGAGTTTTCTTTTTGCCTTCTGTATAGCATGAGCGTAACATTGCGACAAAACATTACCACCATGTTGCGTTGTCGTACTTTGGAACTATTTTAGCCATTGTGAATGCATTTTACTGTTAACATAGATATCAAAACACTGCTGGGTCCAGAAATATGTCGCCCCTTCTGGTGTTAGACCCGAGGAGGCGTTGCCCCCTGCCTCTGCCAGATTGACGTTTATGTAATATGTATATAAATACTTTCTTCAATATAGGTACTGTACTTTCTTCAATATGTACTTCAAATAAACCTTTGACATCAAATGCTTACTTAGTACAAAAGTGTACACATAATTTTAGTTCTTACTGCCGGTACCTTAATGTTAACACCTAATTTGAGTGTCTTTTTAATATGTTTTTTTGAAATTCTTGACAGCTAAACTACTAATATATACTATCATTCAAGTCTTGTTTTTGAGGCGATAAGACACTTCTTACCTCAATAGACAACTTTTGCGTGATACTTTTCTAAATTTAACATAATAAAGCGAAGTAACAGCTGTAGATGGATACAACTAGAAAAACATGACATATACTAGATGTTCACTTGATGCAAGTATCAAAATTTTCACTGCAACGACATCATTTTTCAACAAAGTTTTCAACAACATGCATATATCTTGACTGTCAAGAAATCTTAGAGTGTGCTCTGAAAGTCTGCATCAATAAAAGCGATATTCTTGCACAGTGAGAAACTTAGTAGGATTTGAAAGTGTTACTCAACTTTACCGAGACTTATCATATGTTTGTATTTCTGGACTGTGGGTGCATTTGTGAATAAAATGATAATATTTCAAAATTGTGTTAATCTCGAGAGAGTTGAGAAAATTGTGCATGAACTCAATCACCAATATTTGCTGACAACAACTTTTCTCATCATTTTACATTATTTTTAAGTGAAAAAATGGATTTTACATTCCCAAAAACATACATCTAGCATTTTTTTGCAACATTCTACTGTAAGGGGAGGCTTGGGGAGCAAAAAATCACTGAAGCGTGAAAAAAGCCACCTAAAGTTAAGAAATTTCAAAGTTTATTTTCTCGGAAAGTACAAAAGATAAAAATCTAAAATTTGGTAATAGTGAGTTTCTCAATAAGTTCTCCTAATATGCTGAATTTGGTTAAGTTGTGGGAGAGTGGGTTGACACTTCAGCACAAATTGGTTGATCAATTAAAGATGGATTGACCCAGTTAATAAATCCAGTTTTTATTACGATCATTGGTAATGTAATATTAAATATGTCGATATCAACAAAAATTGTGAATTATCGAAAAACCACAGTTCAATTATCATTTAGACAAACCAAATTTGGAACAGCAATTATTAGAATGTTATATCATCTTGTTAAAACCAAAGCAGTTAGAACGTTTTTGTCTGGATCCAAGATAGAATGAAAAAAATCAAAACGACGTAAAACTACAGCATCTTTCAACAGAATTTGTTGTGCTAACAAACAATGAAAATTGTTGATTTGAGTGTATTTTTCCCCCAGGGGTTGGTTTAGATTGTATCATAGAAAATTCGGTTATTAAATCCACCTCTTATTAAATCCAATATAGGCTGGCCCATGGTGGATTTACTAAGCGGATTCCACTGCACAAAGTCAAAGAGAAATGTGCCTAACACATGCACAGATAACTTCCACTACCGGTATCGATACATCAAAATCAAAAACACAAAATATTCCAAAGATCATCAAAAGAGCTCTATTTATAGAGTTACCAGTAATTAATAACAAGAGTTTGATGCATTTTCAAATTGAAATTTTTCACACTAAAAGTATAATAACTACAGGTGCGTTGATTTTTGTATGCAAGAATAAAGGTCTAGAAATTGACACCGATTAAAAAAAATCATCAGCATCAAAACACAAACAAAAAAACTGTTAACTTTGAAACTATTCAGTACTACTACTTTTAAACAACCCTTAAAAGTGCAATAAAAATGAAACAAAGTACTGAAATACTGGTACTACAACAGTGAAAGGAGTAACGATGAAAAAAGAATATAAACAGAGAGTGCAAAAATGCAGCGTATCCAAATGCACCAAGTTACAATTTCTACAACAAAAGAACAATATACCGGTAGCTGAGAAAATAGACAGGACAACACAGAAAAGCATCTTAGAAAGTGCAATATAACACTTCATACATTTACAAAACAAAAATTATTCTCATGCAGATAAAAAAAGTATTGGTACCGATACAATCTATATCACTGAGGCAGAAAAAAGAAAATTATTGAAGTAAGCAAAACATTCCCAAACATGCTTTGATAATTTTGATAAAAAGCTGTACTGGTACAGTTTAACTTGCACATCATAAACACTAAAGCTACTGGTAGGCCAGGTCGCTGGCACTGACTAGCATACCGTATGCAGATAACAAACACTGACAATGGCAAAGACGACCAAACAACAGCTGAATCTACGCTGTAGTAATGTTCAGTTTAGTAAAATATGATACAGCAATTTATGGTACCAATACTGGTTATGCCACACACCTACTGACAGACTATCGGTACTTCATGCCAGTATCTACCAGTAAGTTACCGGGAATTTTTTTTCTGCAGTTCTTGACTGTTAAAATCAGCCTTAATCTAGACTACTAGTAGTCTACTCTCAGCTTTAAACATTACTTTTATAAACTAGTGAGACCACAAAACCGGCGCAATTTATTTTTCTGGTTTTAGACATTAGTCTAGCTCTAGAATAGACCACCAGCTGACCAGTACTGGTACAGTGGTATTCTACTTTAGAGCCTCCAATATACCAGTAATCCCTATCTTGAAGTGACTGTGCAATCTTGCCTCATCACAGGCTTGCTCAATCGTAAATAAATCACTGCAATGCACCACGACTTGGCCTCATCTACCCTAAACCAGTAACAACAGGCTCAGGACTAGCCTAGTACGGAAAAATACCAGTAATAACCTAGGCTTGTTAGAATTAAGCCGTGGTTTGGGTTCAAGTGGTTGGGCTTTAACCCCTATTAATAACTCACTAGCGCGCCTAGCGGTCCTAGTGCTCGTGATATATCCGCCTGTTTTAAGATGCTGCGACTTAATTCAAACAATCTTCTAGTAACCAACCCACCTGTATTTCCACATTACAGAACTAGTCTAACTTATGGAACCAGCAAAAACTTCAACTTGCTCTCCTGCAAGACGTGTCTAGAGTGACGTCATTTTATCTTTTTTTTACAATATTAAAAGGTGCAATAACTCCAGAGTCCGGAGAGACAATCAATCAAACAGCTTTATTTTATGCAAACGCTAAAAGACGGGATATTTACCAACAAAAAAAATTAATAATAATAAATAAAAAATATAAAAAAGCAACAACTTCAAAAACAAAATTTTGGCCAATTACATATTTTACAAAGGAAAATGAATTTGGAGAATTGAATTACTTCATATTATGTCAGTTGGTAAATAAGCAAAGGAAAGTCGCGAAGGGACCGGTTAGGTCTTCTAGTCAAGCGACCACCAACAGCATGAGTCTCAAGGTGAAGGATGTACGATTTTGTAGCGACAAATGCCTCGGAATGTCACTACATATACGTTAGAAGTTCTGCTACTGACTAAACAAATAGATAACACAAATTGTACTCACTTAAAAAGCTTATAATTTAAATTCAAAATTCGGTTCCAAAAAGCACGTGGTAGATTCGCCTTTTAAATCATCGTCATTCTCTCCGATCACCATAAACAAAGGAGAAAAGGCAAAAAAAGGAACGAAAACTAGTTCGTCGCTGCTTATATAGGCCTACAGTCGAGGATCGGTTATTACGTAACAATGCATGCAATAGTAGTGCTGCCACATTACCCCCGCCCAAGATTCGAAGCGGTGTTGTAACAACGGCTTCGGATCTTACGGAGAAGGTCCTGCGGTCAACACCCAGATAGACCTGCGAAACAAACACAATAATAAACGACGGACGGCGTGCGCGCGGAACAGTCTGTTCGTGCAACGTAATCCGCATCCATGGAGGAGCCAAAGTCTCTGAATGAGCAACATCGGTTAAAATAAATCACAATGCATGCGCTTGACATCAACACCTCGGCCGTACAAGAACTGCTCGAGCATCTCCAATCGTACATTGATGCGTTCGAAAAAGTTCTCTCAATCTCGCAAAGCCCAACGGTATAGTGTAAGAGGTCACGCTCGTCATGAAAGCGTATTGATAATGGATGAGCTTTCCAACACAGCAGATTCGTCAAGTGTTGAACGACCCAAACAACCATGATCAGGAATCGTCAGGAATTTCAAGCTTTAGGCCATGGAGAAGGCTTCGACAATGCGTAAAGCGATGCACAGATTGTCGTGTTCCCTTGTCTTGTAGCACCGATGCTCACGTACTCGTACATGCGAATGTTGCATAAGCCGCGTGCTCGTTAACCAATGAGGAGTAGTCGTACGTCAGTCCTTCCCTTCGCGAGCAGCCGGTGACTTTCTGCAACAAAAAAGAAAAACAGCAGCCAAGAAAAGTATAAGCGCTAACGAATATTTACATCTAAAATAATATTACTTAATCAGAAAAGAGGAAAAAAAATCAAGACAGAAAAAGAACTTCAGCACACTCTAAGCCTACACATATTCATAACCCACACAAAAGAGTGGAAAACTCAGTATAGAGCATAGTCCAGGTATCTACGGGGGGGATTAACTGAGCGACCAGAACGGGTGTGTACAATACCAGCATCAGTATGATCAATGGAGTCCGGGGGTCGAGGGGTAGGTTCACCAGGTGAATGATCAGGTTCAAATAGGGAGGGTAAATCAGGCTCAAGTTGCTGGTCGACGTCGTCATCTCGGAAGAAAGCACCAAGAAGAAAAGCGGGTTTAAGACGATCAATGGAAACACTGTCGTCCCGACCATCTCGATCCAGTACGAAATATTTCGGATGTCGCTCTAAAACTTTATACGGTCCTTCATATGGCCGAGAAAGGGGGGGGGGCAAGACTCGGTCTCGACGAACAAAGACGTGGGTGGTGCGGTTTAACTCCTTGTCCATGTAAGTTTTTCGATGGGAGGGATGACGAGGTAAGACAGGCTTGATTGAGGATAAAAAGGTCACAAGGTCATGGGCATAAGCGGACTCAGAAGTAGTTAAGAAGTCAGTTTGTTCAAGAAATTCTCCAGGAAGGCGGAGCGAGGAACCCAAAGTCAATTCAGCGGCAGAGCACCCAATATCCTCCTTTACCATGGCTCGGAGGCCTAAAAGAACGGATGGGAGATTGTAGTACCAGTCTTCGGGATTTTCTTGAGTTTTCAGCGCCACCTTCAACGATTTGTTCAAACGCTCATTCATTCCATTGGAAGCCGGGTGGTAAGCAGTAGTGTGTTGGATTTTAGAACCCAAGAAGCGAGCCATTTCAGACCACAAGTATGAAGTAAACTGGCTACCCCGATCACTGGTAATGATGGTGGGGGCGCCGAAACGAGCGACCCAGTTGAGAAGAAAAGCAGAAGCACAGGTCTTAGCAAGAATGTTTGGTATGGGTATAACCTCAGGCCATCTAGTGAAGCGATCAATGATAGTGAATAGGTAAGAATAACCCTCAATGCTCGGCAGGGGACCCACAATATCTACGTGGACATGCATGAAGCGCCGATTAGGGGGCTGAAAGTGTTGCAATGGCGCCGACACATGGCGCTGAATTTTCGATGTCTGACAATTGGTACACGTCTTGCACCAGTCGCGTATTTCAACTTTCATACAAGGCCAGACAAAGCGGTCAGAAATGAGACGTTGAGAGCCCTTAATTCCAGGATGAGACAGGCCATGAAAGAGGTCAAATATTTGGCGACGGAAGGTAGAAGGCACTAGGGGGCGAAACTGTCCAGTGCTGATATCCCCTAAAAGTTTGCTTCCACTGCCGTGAACGTCCTGCTCGGCTATATCCAAAGAGTGATTAGACTGGAGTAACTCGTTGAGAGAGGGGTCATTGGCTTGGTCGGCTGCTAGCTTCTGATAGTCAAGGCTAGGTGAGATGGGGTTCAGAAGACCAGCAACGGTGGGTTCGATGCGACTGAGGCAGTCAGCGACGACATTATCGGTACCCTTGAGATAGCGCAGGTCAGAAGTGAACTGGGATACATAGGCCACGTGTCGAAGTTGACGAGGTGTGGCATTGGTCATAGGGTTTTGAAACGCAGCGACCAAGGGTTTGTGATCAGTGAAAATCGTGAACTGACGACCTTCCAGAAAGTGTCGAAAATGACGTACGGCGAGATAGACAGACAAGAGTTCCCGGTCGAAAGTGGAGTAGCGTCGTTCGGTGTCTGACAATGCACGAGAGAAAAATGCTAAAGGACGCTCAATTCCATCTACCAGCTGCTGAAGAACTGCGCCTACCGCGACGTTGGAGGCATCTGTGCAAATAGACGTGAGGGCGCCCCGCACTGGGTATGCAAGCCTTGCTGAATCGGCTATAGCACACTTGCTACGCTCAAAAGCTTCTTCCGCTTCGGGAGACCACTGAATCAAGCGGGTGCGCTTGACCTTCCCGGCCAAAAGGCTATTCAAAGGCTTAAGAAGCTCAGCACAATGAGGAAGAAAACGCCTGTAAAAATTCAACATGCCTAAGTAGCGTTTCAAAGATGCAAGATCACTAGGTTTGGGGAAGGATACGATGGCTTCAACCTTTTCTGGCAGGGGACTAAATCCCTCAGAAGAAATCCTATGCCCAAGAAAGCGTAACTGTTCCTGTCCAAAGAGGCACTTGTCCTTATTCACCACAAGACCGTAATCATGTAAGCGACGGAACACTGCACGTAAGTGTTCCTGGTGCTCCTCAATAGAGGAGGAATAGATCAATATGTCATCCACATAAACAAAGACAAAATGCAAATCACGGAAGATCTCGTCCATCAATCGTTGCAGAGTTTTCCCCGAGTTAGTCAAACCCATGGGCATGCGTTTGAAATGATATGATCCTAAGGGCGTCACCAGAGCAGTTTTATGACGGTGTTTGGGAGCAACGGGAACCTGGTAATAAGACTTGTAAAGATCCAGATTGCTGAAAACGGTTGACCCATGCAAGGAACTGGTGAAGTCAGCCAAAAAAGGTATGGGATAAGAATCCTCGGTAGTCTGTCTATTCAGGAGCCTATAATCGCCAGTAATCCGATAGCTTCCACCTGATTTAGGGACAAGGTGAATTGCGGATCCAAACGGACTATTACTGGGTTCGATGATATCTAGATCAAGTAGGTGATCAAGCTCTCTCTTCAAATTGTCTCTCATTTTCGGTGAGAGGCGTCGCACACGGGAACGAACCGGTGCTCCTTCAGTTTCAATGAAGTGTAAAGTGTTATGTTTGACCGGCCTCAGGTAAGTTCCTAAATCAAAGACAGAAGGAAACTCCGCTTCTAAGCGCTCAATGATCTGGGGTTTGCTTCGTGCAGAATCGCCTTCAGGGGTATTGTCAATTTCCAATGAGTTATGGGCTCCGGACAAATTCCCAGCCACACTAGCAACTGGGTCAGAAGAAAAAGGTTTAATTCCCGGCAAGGGACCGACAAAAGACTTAGGACTCACCAGCTTAGTATCAGTGTTAGCTTTGTCGATTAGGTCTATTCTGGAATTGAAGAAGGTATACGAAGGAAGAAAGTCGGGAAATTCTTCTAGGACCGGGTTAGCAGATTTTACAGGAAAAGAAGGCTGGACAGGAAGCTTTGTGTCTACATCTGCAGTCGACTGGAAAACAAGTTCTCCTAAAACCGTGTCGACCAATAAGCCGAAGTGTTGTAAAAAGTCTATTCCGATGATTGGAATAATAGTGTCAGCAATTTTGAATTCCCAAGTGAATTCCCGTCCTAGATTAAGAGTGACTGTCAGATGCTCGTGGCCATAGACATTCACCTTAGATCCATTTAAAGCGGTAAGTTCTTCAGTGGCGTTACAATGCCCAGACTGGGTGGTAGGTAACAAGCTGTGAAGGCAACCAGTGTCCACTAAAAACCGGTAATTTGTGCAAGGATCGTTGACATAAATTAGGGAGGGTGCTCTGTTTGCCTCGGCTCCAGGAGAGCACCCGACTGTTGGCCTGGAGCAGTCTCGTTTCCCGACGCAGCCAAGGGACGATTACGCCAAACACATGGAGGTTTACAGTGACGTGCTCGATTACCGTAGCGTTCATGATAGAAACACAAATTACTGTCATAACGTTGCTCAGGTGATGAAGGGGTTTGCTCTCTCCCTGGCCGCTGAGAGCTGGGGCCAGTACCAGTACGTGATGCTGGTCCTAAGTAGTGGCTTACTTCATAAGCTTCGTCTGCCCTTTTCGCCAAATCATCAAGGTTTACGTCCCACATAGCGCTAAGCTGCCTCTGGATGTGAAGCGGTAACTTATTCAAAAACAGGCGCCTCAGCACCGCTTCTCCTAGCTGCAATTCGCCGGTGGCCATACGTCGTAAACGGCGCAGCATTAAGGAGGGCCGGACACCAGAAAGGCAAGATTGGGTTAATAACTGGTCTAACTTCCTTTCAGATGATAGCTCAAACTCTTTCAGGATTGCCCGCCTGAACTCAGTAAAGGTGGTGTCCTCATTGCGAGAGAGTATGAATTCCTCTAAACGTTCCAGCTGACGAGGGGCCAAAGCAGTTAAAGCCTGTTCAATTTTTAGATGGTCCCCGACTGTTTGAGTCGCCTGAAAATGGGAATCAAGCAAAGCAAGCCACATCCTAGGGTTACCCTCCAAAAACACGGGAGGTTTACTGGTAATCTGGGGATTAACTTGCAACCCAAGGCCTGAATCATTCAATATCGAAACATTGCTGGACCTATTACAATTTCCCGCAACAGGAGTAGGCCTGACTTCGACTGGTACTGGTATACTAGGATTAACTTCAACAGGTGTATTATGAGGTTGAACTAAGGGCCTGGTCACCCTAGCAACATACAGAGTGGCGGCAACGACAGAAGCGCCGAAGAAAAATATACTAGCAAGAATGATCACAAAAATTTCAAACAGCATTATTTATGTAACTGAGAACTTCCTCACTCGGGGCACCAATTTATGTAGCGACAAATGCCTCGGAATGTCACTACATATACGTTAGAAGTTCTGCTACTGACTAAACAAATAGATAACACAAATTGTACTCACTTAAAAAGCTTATAATTTAAATTCAAAATTCGGTTCCAAAAAGCACGTGGTAGATTCGCCTTTTAAATCATCGTCATTCTCTCCGATCACCACAAACAAAGGAGAAAAGGCAAAAAAAGGAACGAAAACTAGTTCGTCGCTGCTTATATAGGCCTACAGTCGAGGATCGGTTATTACGTAACAATGCATGCAATAGTAGTGCTGCCACAATTTAAGTAGGTAAAAGCAAAATTTTATCGCGAAAACAAACAAAAATAATAATAATAACAATAGTAATAAAATAAGTATACAAAGCGAGGAAATTTACAATGCCAAACATCCAGCAGGGGTAAGTAGTTACGGTGAGAAATTGAGAATTGTAACTTCTAAATTTCAATCAATTTTTTTACGGTTCACTGCTCTCATGTGCGTAATGTTGTTATGACGATCTTGTTTTGCTGGGGTTAAATACCTGTTTGGTAGATAGTTGTAGCCTTAGTGAGCTTGCGGTTGTGTCAATCTTTCTTAATCTCCTAGGCAGTGTCAGTAAGTAAAGTGTAGCCTAGCCTGTTTTATGTGCATAATTGCTGGTGAGAATTACGTAAGTGTTCAGCTTCTTGTCAGGTATATGTTTTGGTTGATTAGATAGTTAGCTCTTAAATGTTGATATTCCGTGCACGTGGTTCTGCAGTAGCCTACTGGTAGACGTATTTCCTTTTTAGCCATCCGCGAGACTGTTAGTGTAGTAGGCCCAGTTCTATTGCATTCTGATAGCTTTTAATGATACTCTCTCCGACCTGGCGTAACTGGGTGGACTAGTGTAATTCAACGTTGTTTTTTCTATATTTGATTAAGAATAGGTGCAAGTTATCCTTAACGGTTCGTAAGTAGTTGATTCTGTTGTGAAACATCTATGATTTACTGTCCCTTTGAATTTGAGCTGTTACAATTGCAATACGCGGTATTTCGTTCCATATACGTGATTGTGAGCATACGAACGTGAGCTTCACCAGGTTCAAGGCCGACGGACGTTTGAGGTCGAGCTAATCTTGTTTAAAATAGAATCCGTAGTTTTGTCTGTGTCAGTCGTCGGAGCATTCCCGGGGGCTGATCTCAACATACCGTTTTGCATCATTTTACGTATTGCTGTGTGTATTTCTTTTGCCAAGTATAGCCAAATTTATTTAATTGTGTAGATCTGTACAACTTTTTGTATTGATTTCGGTGGTTTGAGGCCCGCGGCGTCTGAGCAGGTCGAAAAGTGGTCCAGAATGATCTTTGAGTTGAAGACCCCTGTTCTATACAGTGAAACCTACTTTTACATGAGGTTTAAAACAATCTATGCAATCATTTTCCAGGGTAAAAATTTTAAGGCCAGGAAAACAATGACCAATAGCTCAACTAACTTCATATTGAAATTTACATTTTTGTGATTAAGCTTATTTAATTTTGATCAAATGACAACTTTAAATGCAAATCGATGCAACATTTACGCTTTAAAATAGCAAGAAATGCTATTAGCTTAAAAACCGCTTCAAAAATTATTGCCTATGTCCAATTTACTTACCATGTAAAGTGCCTAAAACTCTGCCAATTTTCTTGAAATTTATTTTAAACGATAGCTAAAATCAAGACCTTCATGATCCAGTTGAAATTTTTCAAAATCCAACAAGCGTAACTAAAGTTATGATATTTTTTGTAACACTTTCCATCGTTTTTACGTTATAAAAGATATGCCTCGTTTGTCCAAGCGGGTAGTTGCAATGGCGGATCGGAGCTTCAAATTGCTACACTTTTTCTAGCGCCAAGCGCAATCTAGTTGTAGTGATTACATGTTTATGGGCTGAACCACAGTGTACCCATTATTACTAGCAGTGGAACCACTCTCTGTGCTCAGTGTCCGGAACGAAAGTCAGAATTGAGAGTTCATCTTTTCATAACGTGTTGCCCATTCCTACACTGAAAAATGAAAAAAATAATGGCGAGCAATTTCGTTGTATTTGTTAGACTATATACTGCTTGTCACTTTTTTTTCATTTCTTCTACGTAGTTAAACAATCTGCAATGTATCCTTGAAAGTTTTTAAAACAGAAAATAAAAACAGCAAATTTTGGAAACGGCAACAATACAGACGATATGATTTTAGCAAAGTAGTAGTCAAATAATTCGCAAACAAGGTTTAAAAATTAAGCTACTCGTCTCGACTCTCAATCATGTACTAATTCCCCCGGTGTTTAAATTAGCGTTTGTAATGTTGTTTGCACTGCAAAAAAGAAACTTTTTACGAACGATTTTCTACTTTGCTGATCAAATTTTACAAAAATAGTGAGCTTTTTTAGAAGTGTAACTTCAGCTTTTTTTCAGACTTAACTTCAGGAGCAGATCCAGAGAATGTTGTTGGGGGCGATGCAATTTTGAATTAGGTTGAATGCTACCAAAACACAAACAAGTTAGACGTTTGAACCCGGAGAAGGGCATAAATAAGCTCTCTTTTGAACCGTATTTTTTCCGGTAGAATTATTTTGAAGCTAATTGAGGGACATAAAAGGCTTTAGGGAGTCCGGGGCATGCTCTCCTGGAAAAATTTTGAAAATTTACACAACCTACTGTAGGCAAATGGCGACTTTAATTTTAGTGCTTTTTGAACAATTTTCAGGCAATTAAATTTTGTTTAAGTTTTTTGCCCCTCTGAGTGCTTCACCGAATATGATGCATTGCGTGCTTCCTAGGCGTATGACTTTTTTTATCGAAAAAGTTTGAAACTATGAAAAAATTGTATTTATCCAAATCGTTTTTAAATACGATTGGTGGGGAAATGCATCCCCCACACCCACCACCTGGATCCGCCCCTGCATGGCTTTACAATACATTGTTTATCCTTCACAAGAAGCCTACATTATTTTCTGTTTCTACTGAAGCACGGTTTTTATCACCGTCATGTCGGTGAGTTGCAATCAAACGAACAGAAAGCATAGGGGTCATATGCAAAGCCGAATGGTAGCTTTATTGTCTCATTGGTGTCACCGTGTCAGTGCCACCAACACATTCCTAAAAGCCAATTAACGATAAAGAACTTTTTCACCATGCATAGATTACTTACATAAGTGACTATTATTTTGAATTTAAACCAGCTTCAAAGTGACGCATGTGACGTCACGGAGCGAACCGCTTTTTTCAATCGGTTCGGGTTCGGTTAAGATTCTTATGTACTTAAATTATTCGGTTCAGTTCCGGTTCGCTCTTTGCGATTTTGAAAAATACGGTTCGGTTTCGGTTAAGGTTCGACAGAAATAGCTTAAAACCGGTTTATAAAACTCCGGTTCGGTTCGACTCCCTGGTTTAAATGTTTAACCATCCGTTTGCTTAAAATGTTTTATCAGCATCATTGCTTTTGTCATTTCAATTATTTGGCGCTAATGTTCGCAATAATATATTCATTCCGTAAACCCGTACCAGCCAAACTATCGTATTTCTTTTTTAATCTTAACTATGGACAAAAGCAAATTGCAAAGCCAAAATGGAAGAGTTGCCACAGAGTTGAGAAAGTAGCATCTGACAAAACTGGTGATTCTGGCGAGTACCAGTAACTTTGCTTGCAAAAGTGCATTTGGTGTCAACTCTATAGGTTTGCAGTAGGTCATTTTGAAAAAGCTAAAATCACTCAGTATAATATCGAATATCGATTACAATATTCTTTATTCTTTATTTTTTTAAACTACCATCGAAATCGATTATTTCTTTACTTTTTGGTGAACTATCGAATATCGATTATTTCTTTACTTTTCTGAGTATCGATTCCCAACCCTGCCTACTCTCTATTCTTTGAATTGTTCTCAGCACCAGCAATATTGCGCATCTTTTATTTCCAATACTGTTTTACACTTTGCTGTACAGGTAGGGGTACTTGCAAATAGCCTTATAGGCTTCAATATTTTCAACATCAGTACATTTTCTCATGTTATACAGTATGTAGCGTTCTTTTTATTGTACTCGTATTCCGCCTATTCACAACAATAAATCAGAGAACTCCGTGTAGGTCAAATTCAAATCAAGCTTCATCTGCTGCCGCTTTGTCCATCGCCTTTTGAATCATCTCGGACAGCTTGGGATGGACTTTCGCAAAATTCTCAAGCTGAAAACAGCAGTAGTTACCCTTTTAAAAGGTAAAGAATATGGTAGGCCCAATTTCCAATATGTTAGATTTTTACGTATTTTTTTGTTTTGTATGTTAGATTTTGTATTTTTACGAAAAGCTAGAGCAAGTAAGGGAGCTTCGAAGCACCAATTCGGTACAATATATTATTCCAAGCACATTAGTTTTGCTTTATGGCGGGGGCGTACCCAGGGGGGGGGGGGGCGCTAGGTTCGCCCCCCCCAACCGCTGAAATATAAGCTGATATATATCTACAGTCAGCGGAAGTGGAAACAGGACATCTAAAGACGCGATGTCCTTTTTTTGGTCTTTATTTGATTTTGGGGGGTAAATTGGACGTTGGAAGACGTGAAGACCTTTTTTTTGGTCTTTACTTGATTTTGGACGTCGAAAGACGTGAAGACCTTTCTTTTTTTGTCTTCTCCGATATTTTCAGTGGAAACTGAAACAGGAAATTGCGGCACCCCCCTTTTCAAATTTCTGGGCACTACCTTGTATGGCGTAGCCTATGTCGGTAGTAAACTATCTACTCAAATAGCAAAAAGCTTATTTGGACTGAGAAATTACCTAAGAGTGTTTCAAAAAAAAAAAAAAAAAAAAAGAAAATGCCATCGGAATGTAAAATCACGCAAGTTTGTAACTTATTTGAACGAAATAATGACATCAAAATGATTTCGGCTGCATAGATTCTTTTGCTGTGCTTATAAGATGCATTAATTACACATAGAGGAGATCAAAATGCTTGCTCATGTAAATCAAGGGTTTTTAACTTTTTCTGTTTCGCTTACCCCTTGCCAAAAAAAAGTACAATTTACCTCCAGTGTACCACTACTTTTACAAAACCAAAATAAAAGTTTTCTTTTGTCTTAAATTCAGAAAATTTACCCCCACGGTAGGTAAAATTTACCCCCGGTTAAGTCCCTGATGTAATTTCTTCCAGTCGGAAAATGTTCATTGAGCAAGTTTATGCCCATCCCAACTATCCCAACCAGTTTAACAGGTAAAAAGCTTACAACGCAGTATTTTTGAGTTGAATAGCAGCAGGTTTCATCTCGCAACTGCACGTTGGTCCAAAAGTAACTTATTACTTTTCGATCTCAACACATTCAGCTGCGAAATGAAACTACCAGTTATGTAACTCAAAGATCAGTGTGTTTTAGCTTTTTTAGCTGCCAAATCACAAAGATTCTAATAAAAAATATGGACCCTTTCGTATAAAGCATGTATAGCTCAATGTCAAATCGTCATGCAGGTAGATAGCCTATTCCCACCGTATTTAAACTTAATTTGCCTTCTGGGCTCCTTGCAGGAGTTTATGGATCCCAAGTCAAGAATCGCTCGAGTATAGGCCTATAAATGGTACCGTACTATAAAAGGCCATGATGTGATTTTAACTCCTGCAATGCTAACAGCTTATTAAATGATTGATATCGGGTAGTTGCGCTGCGGGTGAATCTTTTAACATTTTTTTTATTCATGGTATTACATATGCGTTGAGTCGTGAGTACATATCGAAAACAGCTTGGATGGCCGAGTGGTTAGAGCGTCTACCTCTGAAACTGTAAACTCAAATTTGATTCCGAGTCGGGTCACACCGATGACTTTAAAATTGGTATTCACAGCTTCCCTGCTTGACGCTCAGCATAAGGAACAGTGACAAGAACAAGCCGGTAAGTTTACTTATTGTGCCGTTGGAAAAGGCACTTTGCGGGATTCCCTCATCTTGGTGTGGTAGACATATGGCTTGCAACTTCTAAGCGAGCTCGTTGTAACGCTTTGATCGCTTTCTCGAGATAGAAGGATAAATATGCAACAAAACACACTTCACTTGGGTGGATGCTGCTCGTTAACCTAAGGGTCCCTCGCATCCTCCCTGTCGCGGTGTTCATATTGTGTACTGTTACTTAAGTAAACAATTTTTTTTTCTTCTGTACCAATTATCCTTTTTGTATTCGAGTTATATTGAAGCGACTTAATAAATATTGATTGATTGATCAATGCAAACTCAACTGCACTGACGAGACTGGAGTCATCGAAACGGGTCTCAAGGTTTGCAGTTATTCCACTTACACTTTTACACTTGCGATAGCTAATTATTATGAAAGCCTAGGCTTACGCTTAGAGATTGAACAAACAATGGATGCGATGGTAGGCTAAGCCCTCCTCGTTTCCACTGAGCTGTTTATGAGCAGATATCCACATTCCACACCTCTTTTTTCGGCCAAAAAAATTTTTTTATCACATAGTAGAATGCATTTCATCGAAAAATATTTGCAATAAAACCCTACTAGCCTTAAACACTACACTCGCCCCTGAAATTAATTCTTACCACTCGTTTTTGTAAAAAAGGTTGCGCGTCTTTCAAATTCAAGCCAATATTTTGAGCCATGCGTTCGCGCTCGTCTGCTTTCAAGACATTGTTCCAAAAATCAGTGACCTGAAAAGCAAAATAATATAGTTTCAACCAACCATTTACAAAACTTACTGAAATCACCTCGAAAACAAAATGTGTCACTTTTTTAATTCAAGTCGGAGCTATAATTACCGGTAATTATGTCTCGATTGTATCATATGTGGCAAAATTATTTGCGCTAGGTGGCGTTAATGAGATATTCGTCAGCGATATGGCATAGCGGTACCGCGCGCAGGTGTCAGATCCTACGTAGCGGGTTCGATTCGCGGCTGGAGCCGATCGTATTTGACATATGTAACGGGTGGCTGCTGACTCCAAGAGCGCAAGCTCACTTCGCAGCCTCCCTCAATTGTTGTTAAATTTTCAGCTCAATATAATTTGAAAATAACCTCAGTTATTTAAATTTATTTAAGACAACAGGACATTGGACTATATGGCTACGGGATCAAATATAGAGAATTCGGCGCTCAATGAAATATTTTTTACCATACATGAGTGTGTCGTACAACTTAACAACAAATCTTCAGCTGCATATGAAGGAAGTTAAACAAATGGGTGCAGTAGCAAAGCTAAATCTTGCAAGTACTTTCTTTTTTCGTCGCAACTATTTTTCCAAATTCTTTCATTGCCACTTGCTCATTGCGTTTTTTTTGGTAATTATTTTCATGCACTAAAATTTGACGCAGCTGAATAATACAGACAGGACAGAGTTGTCAACGGGCCGAAGATGTTGAGCCCGACCCGATTCAAACCCGATTTTTCAAGCCCGAACCCGACCCGAGCTCGAATCCTAATTTAGCTGCCAGTCTGAGCCCGATTTAAACCCGAAATCAAAAACATCACTTTAAACTTTGAAGAAATTTTGATAAAAAAGAAAATAAGTTTTACCCATCTGCAGTCACCCCAGTTACGAACAGCAATATTTATACCAGGTGATCTCTTTGCTTTATTCCAGCAATCACCAAAGCCCTATCACTCACAAAAAATCTCGAATTTGCTCCGGCCCGATTGAAGCCCGAAAACTTTTCAAAATCCAAGCTTGATCCCGGCCCGAAAAGCCCGAGCCCGATTGACAACTATGAGACATGTAACTTTGAGTGAGGTACCAAAACGTTTGAGTGATAAAACACCATCTTGCTGTACATTAATTATTATAAATTCTAGCGTCAAAACACGGACGGAGATAGACCATCGAACGGATGAAGTAACGAGCAGCGTGATATTGCACGCTTCCGTAAATTGTTCTTGTTTTAAAAATCGTGCAGCAACATAATAGCTATGAGCACCGGCGCGACCACTTGGTCGTTTATATCACTCACAAGGTGGTTCGTAAGCTTGCGGGTTAAAGCGAATCAGTTTGCAAAGTGTGAGTCATAAAAACGACGACAAATGTTCTTTACTTGACTTAAAGCATTTTTAGAAAGAAAAAATATGAACGCCTACTTTGTATATTAAATTCCATATTAATACGTGTGTTTAAATTTAATTAGCACAAAAGCAGCTACAGTAGCCTAAAACGTTTGGGTAAAAATGTAAAGAAACTTGAAATGAAGTTATAATGTATTGATGCATCTATTTCACGTTGCATAAACGGAGTTATTGCGGGTCCGAAATTCCGACCTACTCTCAAAAGACTCGTAAAAGCCCAAAATAAGCTCTTCCCAGACTAGCCTAAAAGACCACTGTAACATGCCTCTGAACAAATAGCAGAAGATAATCCAAGAAGCATAAACCATAAACAGTAAACGATGAGCATAATTAGAAAGTGACAGGTTAATATGAAACATGGCGGTTTTAATAAATAATAGTACAAATTGTTCTCTTAATAAACTAAAAAAATGATATTGCTAATATGTGCTGTTGCTACAGAAATGGTGTTATCTTCAACTATAGGTGCAGCGACCGTGCAAATTCTTTAATTTTTTTTACATGTGCTATTGCTGTAACTAAGCACGTCTTAACACGTATCGTTTTGTCGCTGTTCCTTATTTCTTGCCTCGCAGTGGTTTGTGTTATCGATGCTTGTTATTTTATGGCTGAAAATAAAAATTCACTACTACTGTTATAGAAATAGCGCGCAAGTTGTCTTATTAGAGGATCCATAGTGTGTTTCACGGTGTGTATCCTTGCTTAACGCTGAAAAACTTGCAAGTGACGGCAACTAGTCCTACGCAAAGGGCTTCCGACGCTTTTTCGTAAAAGATAATGAAAATTGTAAAACCATTCAAGCATTAATTAATACGTTTTCTACCTGCGAATAATCGTCTTCATTAGCGCTGTTAAACTTCGCACAATCACCGGATACTCGTTGTGGATGTTGACGGATATGTCGTTGCGCCTTCCCTCCTTGCATATTTCCATCGATAGGTCCGTTGAAACTGTTTGGATAATAATTGGGTGCTCCGCCTGAAACACATGAAATCTTGCTACTCTCGCGACGAGCGCTTTTATTATCACGGGTTGGCACCTATCCTAGATTGAGTTACATTTTATGGACATAGAAAACTACATGCAGCGATGGTGAGTGTAACGGGCATGCCATGCGGGTGCGTTGAATATAAATTTGAGTTGCGATAAAATTGAAGCCAGTGCTTTGACTGCTCTCACTTCAGTAGTGCCACCTTCACTGTGATATACCAGAAATCGAAACCTGGCATCCAACACGTCAAAACAAGTAACGCCTGCTGCTTGCACGTAATTATTATGTGCATAAATTCTGCGTAATCAAACCCTTGCGACAGCACGTGCTTTTCCGTTATTTGTCTCTGCTAATGTTCGTTCCAACAGTTCGTTAGACTTTGTTTCTTTAGCAGTAACATGCAGAGTTTATATCAGTCTTACCCAATTAATGCGCTGTTTTCTTTCAGATGATGGTTTAAGTTTTATTAGAATAAAGGCGCATTAACGGTAACATTTATTCGTTCATGTCAGTTTATGTCAATTTATTATAACAAAACTTTTATCCTATCATGGATAAAGTACTTAGACCTGAAAGGTTGGAAGTAGATCCGAGCTCCCCGAACGCCAGAACAGATTACAAGCATTGGTTAAGAACATTTCGAAACTATCTGACTGCAGTACCGGACAAAAATGTTCCTGGCTTACATGTTCTGATCAACTTTGTTTCTGCAACAGTCTACAGCTACATAGAAGGTGCTACTACGTTAGATGGAGCTTTAGAAATGCTGCAAAGAATTTATGCAAAGCCTAAAAACGAAATCTTCGCCCGACATCGGCTAGCCACACGCCGACAGAAAGAAGATGAAACCCTTGAAGAATTTTTACGATCCTTGCATCTGCTGGCGAAAGACTGCAATTTTAAAGCAGTAACAGCCGAGCAAAGTCAGAATGATGCGATAAGAGATGCTTTCATTAATGGAATTACTTCCCATAGCATTCGACAACGATTATTGGAGAATTGCACTTCGAATCTTGAAGAAGCATTTAATAAAGCGAGGTCAATGGAAGCTGCAGAAAGAAACTGTGACATGTGTAACCTCCAACATGTTGCTTCAGCCTCCAGTCAACCTGTTGAGGAACCTATTCAACCACCAGTTGTGGAAATGTGTATTAGCTCGTAAAAGAAAGTGACAGCCATCCAACAAAACCTGTTACTTTTGTGGAAAGTCTTATCACCCTAGGTCCTACTGTCCAGCCAAGTCGGTTGAGTATTATTCATGCGGAAAGGTTGGACATTTTTTGCGGCAATGCAGATCTACAAACCGAAAAAAAAACGTAGGCGTCTCTTGATAAATCGATTTAACCTCAACTTACCGCCCTTACTACTGCTGATCCTATAGCTGCTGGTGCTCCTGCATCGCCTTGATTGACTACCACCCCCATCAAACTCCATGACCTTCGTGCTACAGCTCTTATAGACTCAGGTGCTTCGAGAAGCTTTCTTAACCATAAGTTTGTGTCAAAGCATGCATTGCGCTACTAGCAGCCACGTAACGAAATCATATGCTTGGCTTCCAAAGATTTTCAAGCTAACGTAATCGGTATACAACTTTTGACGTTGTTCTTCAAGATCAATTATATTCGAATGTTTTGTTTCATGTAATGGATGAGCTTTGCACCGATGTAATATTTGGCCTAAATTTTATGAAGTTACACGAAAAAGTGATATTTGAAACTGGAGGCTCCTGTAAGCCGCTCTTGATTAATAAAGTAAATCACAACTATTGCTGTGTCACTCAAGCTCTTGTTACTCCACGGCGCATTTTTCATAATATAGTTGCAAATTGCAAACCGATTGCCCCTAAATCACGGCATTAGGCCTACAGTAAAGATGATCGAGATTTCATGAGAAACGAAGTTGACAAATTGCCGAGTACCGGAATAATAGAACCCTCTGTAAGCCCAGGGCAGGGCCGAAACTAGGCAATGCGGGGCCCCCCCGAAATCATTTTTCGGGGCCCCCTAAAATTTTTTTTTGGATGGTGATGCAAAAGAGCGAGCCCCGAAGGGGCGATGCCAAGCTCAGGGGGTCTGGGAGCATGCCTCCCCAGAAAATTTTGCGAAATTTGACCTTATTTTGGAGGCTTTTTGGGCGTTTTGAGCCTTAAAGATTCCTCAGTTTTAACAAGATTTAATAGTCTGTTTTACTCGGAATTAATCCAGTCAGTAGGCTACCGGCTACGTAAGACAGCTATAGCCTGTTTTTGGCTGTAGGCTACTTACGCAAAAAAATGTTTGTAAAGGCCTAGTTTTGCACCATTTACTTGCATGAGGCTGGGAGACCTTTCCTATGCTACTTGAACATTTGTTGTAAGTTTTGCGTGTTGTTAGTATTGCGAATTATATGCCACTATCACTTCCAGTATACGCCAGAACGATGCACAAATGTAAGAATCTTAAAAGCAGTTGTTCAAAACTACACTCGAAGAAGAACACGCAGAGCGCCGGAATACACCACAGAGAACAACACGGTTAAAAATACTGACGAGGAAACTTAAGGTTGCTGCTGCACCATGACATCAAATTGAAGAATGAATAACAGACGAAAAGACCTAACAAAACCTACTCCCTCACCCTCGGTTATGTTTTCCAAGCTGATTCGAGTTTATAAAGTAGGCCTAGCTAGCTTATTTGCAAGTAGAAAAGAGATACCGTATTGTGAATCAATCTCATAGATCTTTTTGCCATTTTAAAATTTAGGATGAAGTTTGCTCCATAATTCCGGAACAGACTTAACCATAAAAGCAAATGTAGCCTACTGTTAACTACACTAAATGGCTGTTAGTTAATTTCGCATAAACAGCCTACAGCAGAAACGGCAGTAAATTGTACGCAGGATAGACAAGAACCACGCAAGTATTTTATATGAAAAACATGTATCCTAAAATAGTATCACAATAAAAGTTTACAATTTCACTCTTCGCGATTTACTCGCAGCAAACTCAGTTATGATGTCATCGCAATTAAGGCTACGAGCAACTTTGTTTGCGATGGAGAGTGTGGCCAAATCATTAAGCATGTCATCATTCATCGTTGACCGTTGCACAGTTTTGATTAGCTTTAGCTTGCTAAAGCTTCTCTCTGCTCCTGCGACTGTCAGTGGGCACGTTAACACAAAATCGAAGCAAGTAAATAAAAGCTGCTACATGATTATCTCGGGTAACAAAAAGAAAATTGACACAAACGAATTTAACGTTAGTATTAGTGGCAATGTCATTGTAAAATCCGACTATGTCAAGTATCTTGGAGTATTTTTAGACGATCGTCTGTCATGGAAAATACATATTAATAAACTATCAAAAAAACTTTCCAGAGCTTGTGGTATGGTTTACAAACTAAGACACTACGTTCCCCTATCCTCACTCAAGTTAGTCTATAACGGTCTTTTTCACTCTCATCTTCAATATTCCTTATTAAACTGGGGTAGAGCCGCCTCTTCTTACTTACAAAAATTGGTAATTCTCCAAAACAAATTCATAAGAGCAAGTCTTTTTTGTGCGAAAGAAAAACCGATTAACTTTCTTTACTCTAAATTTAATACACTTATGCTGACTGACATGATTAATATAGAGTTCGCTAATTTTATGTTTAAATACAATAACCGTCTGTTACCACCCTCTTTCAACAATTATTTCACAAAACTTGATGTAATACATCATTATAACACTAGACAAAAAGGAACGTCTGAATTTTTTCAACCTTTTATTGCTTCGGAAACTGGCAAAAAATCTCTTCAATACATTGGCGTGAAAATATGGAAAAACATTCCCGAAGAATTTAAGCACTGCTCCTTTTCTTCTTTTAAAAAATACGTTAAATCTTCTGCCCTCTCCAAATATGTATGAAATTACCTTCTCCACAATATTTCATCTTGCCTTCAGCAGATTATCAATTTTATACAAATGTCACCATCTAAATTGATATTGTAACTAAACAGTTGATATCTGTATCCCTTTAAATGTATTTTTACCTTCTCCAAAACCAAAGTTTTTTTTTGTGCTTTGTGTACATATTGTTTTCTGAAGTTGTAATTTATGTTTTCTGAAGTTGTTATTTGTGTTTTCTGAAGTTGTATTTTGTGCTTTCTGAAGTATTGCAGGATGTTGCTATTTTAGCTATTATTTTTTTACCCTATTTTTTAAACACTACTGTATATTAGCTTTGAATCTCAAACTAAACCCCCCTTTCTGATTGTCGTAAAGTTATGCCTTCACTGACAACCTGCTCAACCCCTTATTATTATTACGTATGTGTGTGTATTTGCGTTTACTTTTTACTAATTAACGTCAGAGTAAAATATGGCAAAAAGGTGCAGTTGACCTAGATGACCGAATGATGGTCTTTTTGCTGTTTCCTACCTGTGCTTTCGTGTGCGTTATGGTAAAACAAAAAAAAATAAATAAATAAAGTAAACCAAGGAATGGAGTAAGGCAAGGGAGATTGACTGTTTGTTACGTCATAACTATTTGAAATGTGACGGCGCTAATTAATAAAGCTCACGAAAGCAGAAGAGAAGAAACGCACTAAGGTGTCTACGTAATTTTACGACACCAGCTGGAATTTGTTTCGGTATTGTGCATTTTTAGCTCAGTGCGTTTCCCATGGGAGTAGGCCACTATATGAAGGCCTACGCGTAAAAGCTTACCCAGAGTGCGCTGACCTCATTGCTCATTTAGCTGCCTGAAGTCAATCTCACAATTAGAAGCATGTACAGTAGGCTACATGATTTGCTTATAACAATGGACACTGGATGCAAAGTTTTCTGAACAGATTAAGAGCAAATCCTGGCCGAGCTTAGACGTAAGCCTAAGTAAAAGCTTACGTTTTGTAAAACAGCGCCTTTCCTGCTGAAAAAAACATATCACCCTAAGAAAGTTAGCCACTATTACTTGCGTGAACTTTAGGTGTGACAGCATCTTCTTTCCAAACCCACTAAAGTAATGCTGCAAGCAAACCCTACTCTAACATTTCGCTACCTATGCGAAGAAAAAACGTTTTTAAGGCTTATTTTTGCACCTTTCACTTGAGGATGAGGGGCCCTTGGTATGATACTAAACGTTTGTTTGCTAGTTTTGCGACTGCTATTTTTTGATAAATTTGCAGGGGCCCCCATGACCAAAAGCACAAATGTGTTATGGGGGCCACATCGCTCGAGTTAAGACAAAAACTATATTGAATCTTAGAATAGGCCTATTTAAGGCAAATTTATCATACGTTGAGTAAATAGTGTTACGTACTGGCTATTTAGGGGGCCCCCTTTTTGTGCGCCTCCCCCCCGGTTGGGGGATTCGGGGGGCGCTAGTTTCGGCACTGGTCCAGGGTGCGCACAAGTTGTCGTCATTGAAGATGATAATCACAAAAAGCGAATGATAATAGATTATTGGGAAACTGTTAATCGCTCCCTCTGGCTTGACGCCTATCTTTTACCTAGGATTGATGAAAAAGTTAACCAAAGTGCTCGATACCGTTTCTTTTAGCACTGTTGATATGAAATCCGTCTATTGTCAAATATCGATAGTAGTAAAAGATAAGCCTTTTACAGCCTTCGAAGCGAATGGACAACAGTATCAATATTGTCGTTTACATTTCGGTGTAACTAATGGTGTGTCCGTTGGACCAGTGGCCTTAGGGTCGCGCACGCTCACCCGTTCAGAAAGTCACTATCCGGCTATCGAAAAGGAGGCTGCTTCCTTTATAGAAGCAGTGCGAAAGTGGTCCCACTATTTCCATGGAAAAGCTTTTAACCTTGTGACAGATCAAAAGTCATTATTTTGCACCAGACGGGATACGTTTCGACTATTAAATTAAGTCTCTTCAGTGGTGCTATGAGCTTCAAATCCATGAAGTACATCCATCAACCTACAATGCATTCTTCCAGATAACCTTTATTCTACCTAATACCTATAAAGGTTAATTCGCGTTTCTTGTTTCTCGATTTCATTGGGAGACATGATGTTAATGGTCCTGCATGGCAATGACGGTGTGCATACACACAACAGAGGTAGCAAAGACACATTAGGTGCTACTACCAGAGATGGGCATTTATCGCGATAATTTATCGGCGATAGTTATCGGCGATAACTTTTTATCGATTATCGTTATCGCTCAAAATAGTTTGGATTTATCGATTACCGTTATCGCTTTTGTTGAATATTTCGTTATCGCCGATAAATTATCGCGATAAACGATTTTTTATGTACGCAGAGTTTAAACTTCAAAGTTAGTGAGTTGGCGCTATGGAAAAAACACGGTGTCCATTAAGACTTGTTGTAATTTTTAAAAATTATTTCTTCGTTTGGCTTAATTTCACGGCAGGGTCCGTAAACTGCTCTCTTTTCTTGAAAAATTTAGAAAAAACATTTTTGCAATTCGACTTACAAAAAAAAACTTCGTCAAACACATCGAAAATTTACCGCAACATTTATCGGAAAAATTTATCGGCGATAATTTATCGATTATCGATATCGCTTTAAAAAATTGAAATTTATCGATTATCGGTATCGCCCTGGGCTTTTTTGAAGTTATCGATTATCGTTATCGCTTTAGTACAGAATGGTTTATCGTGCCCATCACTGGCTACTACACACTACACCCCCGTAATGACTATAAAGTATGGGACTGCTCTCAAGTCTAAGACTGACTATAAGCTTGATCTGATGGCTAGGACTGACTATGAGTCTAAAGTCTAAAGTCTAGGACTGACTATAAGCTTGATCTGATGGCCTATGGTCAAACTTAGAAAATGAAATTACTCCGCGGGGAAATAGCAACTCCACACCATGAAAACCCTTTTGACCCAACCTATAGCTAATCTCCCAACCAGTTTCTGTACTTTAACTAACCCGTTTTTGCAGCTGCAGACGCGTTTCGACCTTATTAGGTCTCATCAGTGCAGCATAGCATCCCCCACCCCCTAAATGAAACTCAAAATAATCGCTAAATCAGTCCTAGACTGTAATGTTACCAACTCATTTACTACCATCCACAAGATGAACGCGTCCACATCTCTCGTTCAATTCGTTTGTCTCTCAACGAGTCAAGACACAGTTGCCCCTTCAAAAGAGCAAGACTCAAAAGAGCTTCATCTCTTTTGAGTAAGCCTTCACTGGTCCTAACCAGAGTGAATACGATGTTCACACGACTAGAGAGAACTCTACCTACAATTACCAGCATAGTGTTAGCACCTCGACGTTGGCTGGTTTAATTGCCTGTCTTGGTCCACATAGCTAATCAAAGTCGTTGAAGTAGAAGGTGAGGCTCCGACATGACGGGAATAATGCCGAGATAATGAAGAAATGACATCCAATTTGGAGAAAGCATAGTGTAAGCGCCTATGACGATGGCTGGCTTTGCAAGTGCCTGTCTTGGTCCACATGCCTATCCACAAAAGGATTACGTCATAATTGAACAACAATCATTTCATCTCGCAGACGTCGTAAATTCAAGCGTATATGTTGATTTTTTCACTGCTTGTTAGGGACCATCCGGTTTTTACATTAAGAAGGAATATATTTATTGAGGATCCATAAAAATAGAAGACATCTTATGTAATCACAATACCTCTATGTGCTAACAATTGGCAACAATTCTGTCTGTTTTTTACCCGTATTCAAAATTTCTTTTAAGCCTTGAGTATGTCAAGGAGAAGGTTAGCTTTGAGATATATTGTTCTATAGAGGTGTAAAGCTGGAGATTTAGCGATTATTTTGAGTTTCATTTAGGGGGTGGGGGATGCTATGCTGCACTGATGAGACCTAATAAGGTCGAAACGCGTCTGCAGCTGCAAAAACGGGTTAGTTAAAGTACAGAAGCTGGTTGGGAGATTAGCTATAGGTTGGGTCAAAAGGGTTTTCATGGTGTGGAGTTGCTATTTCCCCGCGGAGTAATTTCATTTTCTAAGTTTGACCATAGGCCATCAGATCAAGCTTATAGTCAGTCCTAGACTTTAGACTTTAGTCCTAGACT
Organism: Trididemnum miniatum; assembly: GCA_964006365.1. Lineage (NCBI taxonomy): Eukaryota > Metazoa > Chordata > Ascidiacea > Aplousobranchia > Didemnidae > Trididemnum > Trididemnum miniatum. Next base: position 8,815,535 of record OZ023238.1, read on the forward strand.
TTAGACTCATAGTCAGTCCTAGCCATCAGATCAAGCTTATAGTCAGTCTTAGACTTGAGAGCAGTCCCATACTTTATAGTCATTACGGGGATGTAGTGTGTAGTAGCACCTAATGTGTCTTTGCTACCTCTGTTGTGTGTATGCACACCGTCATTGCCATGCAGGACCATTAACATCATGTCTCCCAATGAAATCGAGAAACAAGAAACGCGAATTAACCTTTATAGGTATTAGGTAGAATAAAGGTTATCTGGAAGAATGCATTGTAGGTTGATGGATGTACTTCATGGATTTGAAGCTCATAGCACCACTGAAGAGACTTAATTTAATAGTCGAAAAGTCATTAGCTTTTATGTTCAATAGCCGTAAAAGAGGTAAAATCAAGAATGCTAAGATCATGATGTGGAGAATTGAACCTGGGGCTTTCAGCAACAACATTGTTCACAAACCTGGAAAGGAAACCGTTGCACCGGATACTTTTTCTCGAGTTTGCGCTAATACCCAAAACCAATTAGATCTTTGAAACATTCATAAAAACCTAGGGCACCCAGGAATTACGAGGCTCGTGCATTTTATAAGAATGAAAAAGCTTCCATTTTCTATGAATGATGTTAAACAAGTTTAATCGCAGTGCCGTGACTGTGCGGAAACCAAACCCCAGTTTACAAACCAGATACTGACCAGCGACCACTTCATAAAAGCCACTCGCTCATGGGAACGGATCAGTGTTGATTTCAGAGGTCCAGTAAAGTCAATCGGCAAAAATCGTTATCTTTTCACCGTTGTCGACGAATATAGCGTTCTCCCTTTGCGTTTGCTTGCGAAGATGTATCTACTAAAACGGTTGTCCAGAGCCTCTCGACCCTACTCACAATTTTCGACCCTACTCACAATTTATGTCCAAAGAGTTGCAACAATTTTTGCACACCAAAGGAGTAGCAACCAGCGGAACTACTCCATACCATCCTACAGGAAATGCTCAATGTGAACGTTAAAACCAAACGATTTGGAAAACGGTGTTATTACTCACAAAAACTAATAATCTTCCCAGCAAAGAGTGGGAAGTGGTCCTTCCTAATGCGCTGCATTCTATTAGATCATAGCTGTGTACGTCTACTAATACAACACCGCATGACAGATTCTTTACTTTTCCACGCAGATCCATGCTTGGAAAATCTCTGCATCGTGGTTAACCACGCCCGGCCCGGTCTTTCTTAGCAGATTTGTGAGAGCGTCTAAAATTGAACCCATCAGTGATGAAGTTGAATTTTTGGAAGCAAATCCCAACTTTGCCTAGATTTGTTACCCAGATGGAAGGGAATCCACTTTTGCTCTTAAAGACTTGGCACCCTGCCCTTCTTCCTCACAGGTACGTCAAAACCCGCCTTGCAATCTCACCAACACAAAGAATATCAACCCTAGTTCTTCAATCGAAGAAAACCGGCTTAACAATGAAACTACAAGAGGTTTCAAAGCCCCTTCCTGTTCATCCTTTGACCCCAATTCGTAAATCTCACATTTCTTTACCAGAACCATTGTCTGCAGTTACAGACGAACGCAGTGTTCCATTATCACCTACACCCTTACCTAGACGTTGTTCCAGACTACGCCGTGCACCAGATCGTTATGGCGACCGTGTTCAATAGAAGCAATATATGTTAGTCATTGTATTTTTGATTCTATTCACTGTTGTATAAACTGTTGATGTATTTTGAATTTTTATGGCGGGGGAGATTGTGATACACCAGGAATCGAAACCTCGCTGCTTACACGTCCAAACGAGTAACGCCTGCTGCTTGCACGTAATTATTATGTGCATAAATTCTGCGTAATCAAACCCTTGCGACAGCACGTGCTTTTCCGTTATTTGTCTCTGCTAATGTTCGTTCCAACTGTTCGTTAGACTTTGTTTCTTTAGCAGTAACACGCAGAGTTTATATCACTCTTACCCAATTAATGCGCTGTTTTCTTTCAGACGATAGTTTAAGTTTTGTTAAAATAAAGGCGCATTAACGGTAACATTTATTCGTTCATGTCAGTTTATGTCATTTACCATCAGCCTAGCACAAAGTTTTTGGATTAGTAAAGCTAAATCCTTCTTCAACTAAAGCCAGCGTTCATATTATCATCCAGTAAACGAAAAAAAAAACAAAGGACTGCATAAAGGATCCAAAAAAATTTTTTAAATTTTATCTTTTTACCAAATCCCGTGGTACAGTATCAGTACAAGTGGTATCTACCTAAGTATGATAACTTAGGCTTATAACTTAGACACTGCTTTTTCAAAGGGACGTCTTTGTTGATGATTAATAAATTTGCAAAATCTGTAGTCGATAGTTGACTAAACTTCCTAGTTCCTACCGCAATTGTCGTTAAGACATTGAGGTCCGTCTCGCTGATAGTTGGTCACTTTATTGACTCGGTACGGACAGTTGATAGGCAACTGAAGGTAATTGCCGCCCAAGCGGTGACGTTGAGTGTCCGGGTAAGAAAATATACGTCCCTGATAAAATAATATTATCTCCTTATACTTTTGTTTGCCATAAGATTGCACTTGATTAGATGTTCGATCTTTAACAATTTTAAAGTATGTCACAATTGCTAAGAAAATATTTTTAAATGTAACGAAGTTTACTTTGCTCACAATCTGCTCGAGGGGATAGAGCTTCTTTCTCTCTCGGCAGCGTGGCGCAGTGGTTCGGAGCGTCGTTTTTACGACGACCATGATCGCAAGGTTAATGGTTCTACTCTCAACCTAGTCTCGTTGTTGCGTCCTTCGATAAGATGCTTCACGATGATTATCTCTGCTTGGTGGAATCTGTCAAGCAGCAAATTAAAGAAGTCAGAGGAAAATTCAACCGGAAATCTTGGAAACAAAAGCAATTCCGAAGCGAGTCTGGATTCGTCCTACGCATAGCACCTCCGCCGCTTTTTCGTGATAGGAGGATAAAGATAAAGAAATCAATCAATCACTGAAGAGGTAGGTTCGAAGTTCAAGTGAATCGGGCTAAAGTAATTACTCTAAAATGGTACTCTACAGTCTTTTCCTGCTTGACGAAGACGGCAAATTCACTTGCACGTAGTAGGTTTTTGATTCCTTCAGCACCAGTTGACAACTTGACAAGCAACTCCTAAGCGAGCTTGTTATAACGTCTCTGACGTTTTCTAGCCGCAGAAGGAGAAAAACTGCGACCATATGAAGCAAAAATAATCACAAAACTGGACGTTTTGACAACATAGATTCAGCTGTCATCATCAGCAGTGAATGCAAGGCAGAACAAAACTGTAAGAACTAGAATTTCAACTTCTGAAATTTTTCTGAAATTCTAGTTCTTACAGTTTTGTTCTGCCTTGCATTCACTGCTGATGATGACAGCTGAATCTATGTTGTCGAAACGTCCAGTTTTGAGATTAACAGCGGCTTTATTTTTCCTCCGTAAGCTATTTTCGTCCCATATCTAATGTATCCAAAAATAAACAATTTTACTGCTAATAAAAATAAAAAACATATGTAACCTGGAGCATTTTGTCGGGACTTGGTTCTATGCCAGGAACCAAATGAGAGGGTGAGAAAGCTATTTGTTCGACATCTGCGAAGTAGTTGCTGGGATTTTCGTTCAAAACCATTTTTCCGACAGGAATAAGCGGAAATTCAGCATGAGACCAAATCTGCAGACAAATAAAAGTTTGCTGGGTGCTGACTGCTTAAACGTTTGTACAAAAATTTTTCGTTCAAAAATTTCAGAGCAAATCTAGCTCAGAAAAACGTAATTTGGTTACGATCAAGTCATGAGTACAGTCTCTTCAGAAGTACGTACTTTTGTACATACAGTAGAATAGGCCATTACATGCATTCAAAAATTTAAATATTTTGTATATTGCATAACGGAAATTTCGCAACAGCTATTTAAGAACAGTCGTAACGGTTATTTTTAACGGTATTTTAACGTAAGCAGACGTGATGATACTTCGTGAAGCAGTTCGATTAAGAACTGACAAACGTTTGCCAATTTAACTGCTTGAAGACTGCAGTAGTAAACTGTTGAACTGTGCAAATTATATTTTGAAACAGAAACTCCACGAGCAACCAAATAATGACGGTACACAAAAGCAACAAACAGTTTTGAAGTTTTAACGATCATGCTTTCGGGTTTATGTTATTTTAGATCTTTAAATCAATTAAATCCAAAAACGGCAAGCTTACAAACAAATGAAACATAAATATTACAGCAGCTAGCCTAAAGCGATGCCCAGTCGAATGTTCGCTAGTCGCGAACAGTTTTTTTTGGTTTGCAAAACCATCAAAAATTTTTCAAAATGAATGCTTCAAGATTGCAAACCATGACAGGCTTCACACAATTGTTTCACGTAGATATCAATACGGTTTAAAAACCGAAGCTAGAAATGTTGCTCAACTCACGCAACAGAAATTTACTGGAAAAAGTAGACAAACGCGAAAAGAAGCATTGCAGAAAATTTGATGCTTTTTTTGAGGGTGGGATTGACTTCCAAGATATAAAAATCAATAAAAAAAGCAAACGAAAAGCAGCAAAAAGTAGACGATTCTGTCTTTCATTTTACGGACCTATTCACAGCAGGAAATCGTACATTTAACGATGCACTCAAAATGATTATATAACAACTCGAAATGATATCAGTATTGTATAACAAGGTGACTTCATTAAAACATTTACTGAGCTTGAAGGTAAAAAATTACCTTGGTAACATCAAAAGGATTCCAGCGATAATTTTCAGCTTGTTCAAAGGTCATCACCTGTAAATATATCATGGAATGAAGTTTTAAGAAATTTAAAAGAAAATGGTTTCTTTTCACAGACATGAGCTAAGCTGCTTAGCAGCGCGGTGCAATTCGTCTTGAGTAGAGTAGTAGCAGTAATTTATTTGTAAGGCTCTTAAAAAAAAGAACACAAGATATAGGAATTGAAAGAACACAGTTTAAACTTCAAATTTACATAAATCAACAATAGGTTCATAAAATTACCGAGACGGGAGACTGCGAAGTGACCATGAAAGGTCTTCGAGTCAAGCAGCCACCCCAGACATTATTCGGTCGCTCAAAAATAATTAGATAAAACTTCATGGTATCCTAAAATCTTAATTAGCACATGCAATCCACGTATAGGAACAAACTTTTTGCAAGTTGTACAGGAGAAAGTATCTTAGATTAATTATTCACGTGATAAGTTGCTATAAGTTGATTTTTGTATTTAGTTTTAAATTTTCTAAACGAAAGGATTTTAAATTCGGGGGAAAACGAATTCCAGATTTTAGTGCCTTGAAACTTTATAGACCTTTGACAACGTTGAGTTGAAAAGTTAGGTAAATAAAGACTTTTTTGGGTTTGGAATCTTGTTTGTCTACTATGGATTGTGGAGAGTTCAGTGAATAGAGAGGATATGCCAGGAGGAAAGAGGTTACGAGAGTGTTAGTGCATTAGTTTACCAATTTCGAATTTAAAAAGTTCATTAATTTTTAAATCAACAAAACCAGCCAACTAACAATTCATGGGGTTTAAAAGGAATGTGAAAAAGTTTCGTTGGAATTTAGAGTCGCCAGATGAAGATCAGCTTACAGCAATGCCCAACACTCATTTTTAGTTACAGTAATGCCCAGTACTACTAGTCATTTTTAGTGCTAAAATTTACGACATAAATCAAAGATGTCAGAGCATTTTGTCAAAAAAACTACCATAAAAACCCACGTTCAACAATTTACGAAAAGACTGGTCTTGATTTCTCTCTTTGAGTTATTGGCTCGCTTTAGAAACCCATTGTTTTAACACACATTTCCTCCTCAGAGGGGTTTTACGTAAAAAAATGTAGAGCCGACTAGAAGCAGCGTTTCTATAGCCCTTGTGTTGTAACATCCCAAAGATTTTTGTCGAACCATATTTGCTGTTTCGCTTTATCAGCCCTCATCACGCTATATTTTCCCAACTATAAGCTATATTTTTATAGGCCAAACAGTCCGTACTCTACAATCAGTTTGTGCGATTTTAAATTTGAATCAAAAAATTCAGCAATGGGTTTCAACTTTGAGCATAACCAACTAATTCAGAGTTTTTAAAACTTTTTTGTGCTGCGGACCCCAAGAACACTTTAATGAAGCTTATGATGGGATTGCATTGCAACCCCTGAACTTATTTTTAACGTTCCGCATTCATTTACCTGTATGTACATCGTCCAAGACGGATAGTTTTTCTCAGCAATGGCATTGTAAAGATCTCGGATCGCGTAATCAGGATCAAGACCACCAAGTCTATCAGCTTCATCCGCAAACAAGTTCTTTATACCTTGATCAGTCTAACAAAAAAGGGTAGGGCGTATTACCACAGTATAATTTGTATATAGGATATTATAAAACTTTTCGAAGTGCAAGTGTCAGAGCGAATCGTAAAAGTGTTGCAATACATTTAAGATGATGTAACCCTTTCAGCAATATTTTTTTAACTCACAAATACCTTTTCATTAACCGATTTTGAGGGGTAATCATTAACTTCATCATTGTACAGTATTTACTTTGTAATGAAACTTGCAGTAAACCGCTTCATCATCTTCATTGACTAGCTTGAAAGTATTACTTCCATATCCATTCATATGACGATATCCGTCGGGAACTCCGCGATCACTAAAGAGAAAAGCCACCTGCAAAATGATGATACGATTACAGGTGACGTCAGCATGGGATAACTGGAAGTTAGGTTCAAAAAAATATTTTTGTAGTCTACTATTTTCAGAATTTTTGTGGGTCATGATAAACCTATTAAAATATCCAGAGGATAAATTTGGATATTTCATAAAGCTTAAGTAAGAACAGCAGCGCCGAAGTTAAAACTTTAAAATGTTAATCTAACGTTGGCTTTATCGTTATCACTTGAAACTTTTTAAAAATAAGCCTGATATTTGTAGTTTTTAACCCGAATCACAGACTTAAAGCTTACGAAAAACTTTTCACAAAAATGCAAAGAAAATGCGTCTTTATACTGCAATCAAAACCTGGTGGGTTGTCTCTGGACGTAAAGAAATGAAATCCCAAAACGCATCTGGGTCTTTAAGATGAGTTTGTGGATTCCTCTTTTGACTGTGAATGAAAGATGGAAACTGAAAAAAACAACTACCAGTCAAACTTGCCTTGCATAACGTGAAGTGATGTATGAGTATGAGGAGATGAACTTTTCGACTTCGAGATAATTAAAAAAAAAAAGCAGAAGAGAAACCCAATGCAGCTTTCTTCCACGTTTCAGAGAGAAAGTAATTACAACAATACGATCTTGAACGTTAAAATTAATTGCAGCAGCTGTGCAAATCAACTCTACGCAAAGCTAATGTTTCACACTCATTTATCTTCAATCTACAACATAGCTTCTTCTGATAGAATTATAGAGTCTTATAACCTAACCACCATTACACAAAGCTAATATTTATAGGGGTCAAATGGGTAAGTTACAAGGCATTGTTCCATTTAAAGAAGTTATTCTAATCTAAATTGAAGAGAGTTAAGGATCCTTGTTGTTCCATATTTCTGTAGCAGAGACTTCTTAAGCCGTTGATCTTATTCAATTTCTCAGTCAGTAACCTTGAAATATGTATTGTAGTGTCGCCTAGATGTTTTCGTTTAAACAAACGAAGTTTATATCTACTTGTTCGAGTAGCTAGGTTTCGTTCGTGGTCTATTATTTGAAGAAGTGATTATGGTATCAAAATTCCAAAAACTAATTGTAAAGAAGAAAATTCTAGGGCTTTGGGCTTACAAAAAAGGGTAAAATAATTATACCAATTTCTTGTTCTTTCGAGTTTGTTTTTTCTTTTTTGAAAGCATGTACACATTATTGTCTTTTCATGCTAAAATTTCTATTTTAATTATGTACAACTGTTCAAGCAAAAAGTATAGTGTTTCTATTTTTTGTCGGCCAGCGAACTTACAAAAATTGCATCTCGAATGAAAAAAATAGGAGTGTTGTTTCCGACTAAATCCCAGTTGCCCTCATCAGTGTAAAATTTCACTGCAAATCCGCGAGGATCGCGCGCGGTATCCGCGCTTCCAGACTCACCACCTAAAAAAAGCAAATCTTGAAACTAAAAAGTTGAAAACTACTCGCATTGTTGTGAAATCCTTAATTACAAAGATACCAACTTAAAGTTTTCAGTTTTGCTGTGGTTTAAATATTGCTTTTTTTTATAAGATTTTGGCGTGATTTAGTACAAAATGTTTGCAAATTTATTTTTACATTGGGACGAGCTTATTAACAACAAATAGAGTGAAGAGGTGATAATCCTGTCATTTGTAAAAATGCAGCCCGCAAACATTTTATATGGAAAATTACGACACAAAATTATGTACCGATATTTTTACTGCATAGTAAAATAGAATAGCTGCAGTGAATTACCCAATTACTGTAAGTGAGTAGTACTGTAACCAGTGGTGCCGATCCTGGGGGGGATGAGGGGGATGCATCCCCCCCAACATGTGGCGTCGGCTGTAGTGCTCATTAAAGTGATATTACATCAGTAGTCTAATGCCGTCGAGTGCTGGTGAAGATTGGAGTTGGCAAGTGGCAGTCTGACATAACTTATAAAACTCGCAAATGTACTTCGAGCAGCATCCCCCCCCAATGTTCAAAATTGACAAAAAATAGGTAAAATAAGCAAATCATCCCCCCCAATGCTCAACATGGATCGGCACCACTGACTGTAACTATAGGGGGACTGGAGCGATAGTTTTCAAACGCCTGCAACAGCAGACATCCGTAAGTGCTTTTTACGTATGAGTTGGGAATTCTGATGCTTATGCACTATTTCGTGCTGTAAAACCATAAATGCAAATCACTCCCCTCTAAAAAGAAACCCCGCATTTGCCTTTCACTTCAACCCATGCTACGCCTTACTAACTCGGTCCACTTGCCAATTTTTCAAGGCGGCTTTCAACTGGATGGCGATTGTTAAAAAAACTCACCAACAGTAGAAAAACGAACAGCAAGTGGAGTTTTCTTTCCAATTTGATCAAATATACTGGCTTTGCAGTATTTTGTGACATCATGAGTAACTTCAAAATAACCTTTTGCACCTAAAAACAGAATTTCGTCTAGCATAGAAACATGCGCCAACAATTTTATACACTCTAACGCAAGAATATCAATGCACATTCAGGCAGCAAAAACACTTACAGCTGGAAAAGTGCAGAATAAATCGGGAAAGATACAATACGATCTATCGTTACTAGTGTTAACGATTTGTCTCACATCAATTTTATCAAAAAATATGAAAACTTTTATTTTTTGTAGTTAAATAACATAAAACACAAAAAGGTAAAAGCGACAGAAACAAAAGTTGGAGAAAAATGAAATCTCAGCGGTTCTAAATAAATATAGAGGGTTTACAGGGGTGGTCCAGAGAATACATATTTCCAACGAAACCTTACATACCTGCTCCTTTGGCGTGAACAACTCTTTCAGGAATTCGCTCGCGATTAAAATGAGCCATTTCATCAGTAAAAGCAAAATCCTGCAATGAAAGCATGCAGAGTTCAAAAAATATTAAGAAAGAATAAATTTTTTAAACTTGTCATTTAATGGTAAACATGTCTAAGTTCGGTTTTGATGGAGACACTATACACTTGTTTTGTTTGGTTGCCTTGTACGTTTCCATGAAATTGACAAACAAATTAGCTATTTCTGCTATTAAAATACCCTTTGACGATAAAGTTGTTGCTTTTAATTTTATGCTGATTCTCCTATTTTGATACTTTTTTTCAGGGAGTCGAACCGAACCCGAACCGGAGTTTTATAAACCGGTTTTAAGCTATTTCTGTCGAACCTTAACCGAAACCGAACCGTATTTTTCAAAATCGCAAAGAGCGAACCGGAACTGAACCGAATAATTTGAGTACTTAAGAACCTTAACCGAACCCGAACCGATTGAAAAAAGCGGTTCGCTCCGTGACGTCACATGCGTCACTTTGAAGCTGGTTTAAATTCAAAATAATAGTCACTTATGTAAGTAATCTATGCGTGGTGAAAAACTCCTTTACCATTAATTGGCTTTTAGGGATGTGCCTCAAGGAAAATTACTCGGACTCGCCGAGTAACGAGTATTCACGACATTACTCGGCCGAGTATCTATTCTGTGACGTCAAGGTATGAACTCAAAATCAGGTGACGAGCAAAAAAAAGGTTATCACGTCCGTAAAAGTCCTAATTTCGACTCAAAATCGGAAGCAGAGCAAAAAAAAGGTCACAATGATAATGCTTTAATGCTCGGTCGAGTATCAACTAGTACTCGGACAGGGCCGAGTAATACCTTAATACTCGGCCAAGTACTCGGACTCGACTCGGCACATTCCTACTGGCCTTACTGCAAGTGAGAATTATGCATTATATTGGCCTGTCAATGCGAAGAAAAATTGAGTTGTGCGTTTCATTTTTTAAATTGTGTTACTAGAACTATACCATCTTTTATTTTGAACCTGAACCGGATCTTTATAAACCGGTTTTGAAATATTTTTTGCTGGAGCGAACCCAAACCGAACCGTTTCAATTTTTCTGAACCTTAACCGGAACTGAACCGAAATTTGAAACCGCTGTTGAACCCAAACCGAACCTGAACCGGAAAAATCAAACGGTTCGACACCCTGCTTTTTTCTTCCGAAAGAGTTTTGCCGAAAATTGTCCGTCATCATACAAAACTCGTTTGATGCACAATCTGCACATGCTTAGGTTGTCATTAAAAATAAACGATTTGAAGTTCAATTAATCTGTGAGCAACAAACTTAGGCTATGCGGTTGAGTACCGGTAATTAAAGGTTGTAACACTGCAGGTCCAAGCTTTTAATTTCAGATTAGGCTTGGGTTTACGTTGACGCAAAACTGCTTTGCGGGGTTCAAATGTTGGGGTCAGTAAACTCGGAGCTGCAGTTGAGCTTGCAATGCCAGGTTCAAACCTGTCCCAAGTATAACATACTTTGTTGAATGTACCGGTAGTTGCAATTTACCTGCATCAGCAAAGGACCACGGGCACCCACAGTCATAACATTGAGTTTGTCATCAATAGGAGCACCGGTACCAGTTACCAAAGTTCCACTTTCCTAAAAAAATGTTCTCGTGACTTGTTTGTTTAGAAAAAAACTGACACTCGAACCCAAATATTTGCCATTCAACATTAATGAAAATCTTTTCTTGCTTATGAATATTATTCCAACTGTTTTTTTGTAAGCAAGTTTGCAAAAGTGTTTTTTGTCTTTGTTTGTTTGTTTAAGGCTTCAATTGTTGCAAGGGCATTTTCGATTTTGATGCGAAAGACAAACACAAGCAAAGAAAAATTACGAAAAAGCAATAGCAGTGCAAGTAGAACAAAATACTTCACAAATTCACATAGTACTATCTTCTGTTGAAAAAGACTTAACTTAATGCAGTAACTTTAATTACGACGAAACCAATGAAGAGTAATTTTGTGAAAAACAAAGCAAACACAATAAATTTCGAACTAACAAAGTAAATCAAGTCTGAAGAGCCTATGAGTTGGCTCATCAAGTATCGTCAGTGCACTCTGACAACTGACAAGTGGCACGAGGTGAGATCAGTACAAAGACACAGAAGGGGAGTTCCATGCCCGTCCTCTCCCAGGCCTCCTCCAACCACGTTAAAGTCATTATCGCTCAGATTCTACGAAAAAATTGTATCTTAATGTACGAGCTCCTTTACGCCCTCGAAGAAAATATGCCCCTGGTCGGGTTCAATGTAATTTCCAGGATCGGTTCAGTAAAAAGCAGATGGTAAAATGGGGCGGATGGTCGCCCCTTTTTCACATAATAAGCAAAAACTAATAGTATCATTGCCTCATTGCCATTTCAAAGCTTCAAAAGCATCAGATTTTTCACGCACGTGACCTTTTCTTAGTCTTACTAGTAAATTTTACTAAATGGTTGATACTAAACGGAAACAAACTTACCTTGTGACTCTCTGCATATTCTTTCAACTGCTCCGCAGCTTTATCGCGGGTCATTTTTTTTTCAAAAAGTATAATTATTTTGACGCACTAGCAAAACCACAATCTAAATTTTAAAATATTTTGCAAGTACAGCACCGTCAATACATAGTCTGCATTTAAACACTTAAGATTTCCAGAATGAGGCCAAACAGTTTAATAAGAATCTTCTTAACACAATTCAGGCTAACTCCAGCAAAATTGGGTATGAAACCAGCAATATGAGTCTTTCCTCTGCTTCACTTTTCCATACATGCCTCGTTTCGGCCGCAAATTGAGAGAGGATTAGCGAATAAGACCAAGTTACGCCGCTGTACGTTTTAAGATTTTCAGTGGGTTTTTGTTGATATTTTTGCGGTAATTATGATCGCAATTTTGTTTTATCCATAACGCTATTTTATTCATTTATGACAATGAATAAATCAAGAATTTAAACCATATCATTATGGTGGGGTATAATCTTTGAAAAGTCTCAAGGGTGGATTTGCACGAGCAACCCAATTGGAGCTTGTTCTTTCATATTGTCATACAGCTTGGCTACACGCGCCAAACCAAGCTACACTGCGCCGCTGCAATACATTAATCTCAGCGGAGCATCGCGTTACTTCTGTAATTCATTCAATGTTTCAGCGCAATAGCGCTTACTTCTACTATTTTAAATTATATTATTTATTATTTGCATGCAGCACCTTTTACCGTTTTTAATTTATTTATTTAATGCCGTCTTATTCTTATTAGTTTTTATCTCATTCTTATTAAATTAAACTAATTTTTCTTCAAAAAGTGCAATGGCCAAAAGTTACAATCTGTTACTACCACATCCACTCTGCTCAACCTCGAAAAAAAAACGTCACGAAATGAAATACTGGTATTGGTATAAGTTTCTGGTTGCAGTATAATTCTGTACAAGCTACATTAAAAACCTCTTCGTATAATTCTAGTATAAAATGTTACTTAAAAAATGATAAAACAGTATTTCGGGGGATGAAGAGTGGAGTGAGAGATATTGGGGGATCAACCCCCGAAATATTTTCATAAGTTGCAACTAAAACAACCCAGCCAAGCTATCATCGAAAAAATACTAGGCGGAAAAAGGGGCCCATATAGAGCTGCCAACCGCCCAGAATGGCCGGGACAGTCCTGGAATTGACGTATGGAGTTCAGTGACTCGGGCTGGGCCAGTTCTGTCTCGGAATGGGGAAGTTAGTGACAGCCCTTTGCCCTATCGACTAACGAGAGTTTCTAATGCCTGGTGGGCGACCGTGAAGAAGACCTTTAATCTTTTCTATAAAACAGAAAACCAGAAAATTTGCAAAAATAGGCCTACAATTTTTCCAAAATTTCGAATCTCTTCGGTAATAGTACGTCCTATGCCTACAAAAATATTTTATACTTGGTGAAAACGTCAGAATTACGGGCAAAAAATTGAGCAAAAATGGTTAAAAAAGCACGAAAATTGCAATTATACAGTGTGCAATTTATCGCAAAATTTCCCGGAGAGCATGCCCCCGGACTTCCCTTGAATTGCTTTTTTTCCTCATTTCGCTTCAAATTAACTCAACCTGCTGTTGCAACACACCGAAAGTAATTGCATCTAAAAAACTGTTTCAAAAACTTCATCTCCACTCCAACCCCCTGAAAAATTTTTTGGATTCGCCCTTATTTATGCTCCACTAGTGAATATTTACATCACCCCCTCGCCCAACAATATTTTTTTAAATACGGCCCTGATTCGATCTAATTTCAGTTCTACTGTAAATCAACGTTACCCAACAAAATTAGCTCAAGCGACAGCCTATGACACAACAAAAAATGGACGTGCACGCGGCAATGGCTGTTAAAAAACTCTGTGATTGAAATAAATCAAAATCACAATTTACCTTGTGAGCGTACTAACTGCACTTACGTTCGAAAAAACTAGCCTGACAGAAGCAGTTACGTTTAAAAAAACTAACATCTTCGGTTAGAATGATCTAAAACAGAATCTAAGCAACTCTTTCAAATCATTTTGCTAGGCACAGTATGTCACTAACCGACAATAAAGCATTTCCTATAACGCTGGTTGTTTATGTTTAAAAGGCTTCGCACATTCATATTCCGCACGTATCACGCAAGAAATTTTGCCTATAATTTAACCGCCAGTTACGCAAGCACACACATTTGCCGCAACAACCGGAATGCGTCCGGCGTAGAGCCGAAACGCGAAGACGAAGTTAAAAATGCAATTTTGTAACATGATATGAAAACCACACCACTTAATACCTACTCAAGCGTAACCAAACAAAATGTTTTGTAAACGCCGGCAACGTTTTCACAACAGCAATTTTGCTCGAAATTCTCGGTGTTCGCTCCGGGTGATTGGGCCAAAATTTTTTAAGGATGAGCTTCAAGGTTAACAAAACTTGCCCGGTTGATAAGGGTGCAATAAAGAATTTAAATAAAAAACAGTTTTTTTCAACGAAGTGTACAAAGTCTGTTGGAGACGCTTGCATAATTTATGAAAATCAACAAAATTACAATGCGGGTAGAAACATCATATTTCTACTCGCATTGTGATTTTGTTAATAGAAATCAATCGACCTTCTAAATTTGCAGCGCAATTAAAGCAGTCGAGTTATCGGTAAATTCAGGGAGCTTTATCACATCGAAGCGACTGTTAACGAGCACTGAAAATATAGGCCCGCAACCAGAAGAAAATGCTAAGGGGGCAATTTTTTTTGCAAGGGGCGCGAGAAATTTTTTGGTAAAATTGGTTAAAAGAACTGTATCCTCTCTATTCCAATTGTTTACGCTTCCATCACGCTTTCTTGAACCAGTTTCAAAAGAGAAGATCGCAGCAAATAACTTTACAACTTAAAAGAAAGATTGTATTTGACAGCGTATAGCTTTGTTGAAGGCTATTATGCTATAAATTAGATTTAAATGTAATTCGAAAAAATGACAAGCAAAGTTTTGATACAAAAGCAATAGATAGGCCTAGCACATCATCGGCTTGCAGGTTTGGCGGTTTCTGTTTTACTAATTAATGTTCTGCACCAGAGCGAATCAGATGTAGAGGATTCTTACTTTGTAAAGCAAAACATGCATCGGCACCGTAGTATTGGCCTTGTAAATCGCGGAAGGAACAATTGTATTTATCCTTCCGACAGGCATGTAGTTTTGGCCTGGAAGGAGCGTCTTGTTGCAGATCATCTGGTAAACGATCCTGATGCCTTTGCGAAGAACAAATCGATGTTGCTGAGGTCGAGCTGCTGTTCGGTGTACGTGCTTCGCAATGACAAAGGGAAACACGAAGCCGCGTTGGAGGAAGATCTTACAGAGGAAGGAATTCTGGTGACAAACTAGTCCATTCGGTTGTCCAATCCAGCAGTAATCCAAGAAAATAGACCTCGCTCAGCAAGGTCACGGCTAGGCCTAGGCACGAAGTTTTTGCAATGTCGGATTATGACATCATAGATAAAAACCGAAAGAAAACTTCGGAATACAATAAATATGGGACGAAAATAGCTTAAGGAGGAAAAATAAAGCCGCTGTAAATCTCAAAACTGGACGTTTCGACAACATAAATTCAGCTGTCATTGTGCTTACATGATCGTGCTTACAAGATCTGTAGTTCTTATGAAAGCATTTGTTCAGAGGTGGATAATATCAAGGTTATGCTTGGTCGAAATGGCTATCCTGCTTATTTTTTAGATAGTTGTGTCAGGAGATTTTTTAATCGTAAATATGACAAGATGTTGAGTCACCTTGAAAAACGTAAAAATTGTAGAACAGTTATTGCTCGGTTGCCCTTTTTAGGTGACATGTCAATGCAACTCAAAAAAGAACTGTCCGCCTTAGTGGAAAAGCATACATGGAACCGAGTTATTCTACGGATTATCGACAACACCTGGAACATCGGACATAACTTTCGTCTGAAAGATCAGCAAAAGACCTTGATGAAATATGGGGTTGTATATAAATTAACGTGTTCTTGTGGTTCTAGCTATATAGGACAGACTAGACGTAATCTTATTAACAGACTTAAGGAGCATTCCAGTTCGGATAAATCTGAGGTGTGCCGACATTTAGTGGACAATCCTGACCATAAAGTGGACTTTGCCAAACCGAACATTCTTAGTAGTTCTGGTGATTCTGCACGCTTATTAATTCTTGAGTCACTTTTGTATTCAAAAATATGAGCCATTGCTTAACGTTGACTCCAAATCCGCTCCTCTTTACTTATTTAATTGTTAATTTAACTCCGTCAGTCTTTTTATTAGCTTTAAGTTTATGACGTTATAATTATAATACTTATTTTGACCCGTTGCCTGGGTTATGCTATTACTTGTAGTTAGAATTGTAAATTCTAGTTCTTACAGTTTTGTACGGTAGAGTCTAAATTGCAACTCAAAAAACTGTTTCCAGAATGCGCTGATTGGCTGGCAGGTTTTCTTCTTGCGTCACACTCGTAAAACAATCAAATTTCACAGGCACAAGGTTGGGGAGTGAAATCGGGTAGAATGGAACAGCCACAATTCTTGAAAATGTGTGTTCGGACCCTCTTAGTCTACTACAGTAGCTACGAGGCAAAAATAGGCTTTCAAAACAACAGATTTAGGCAGAATCACTATGATTTTAGAAATTATAGCCTCGCAGGCTTACGGCTACATGAAATATGAATTAATCGGTTATAGAGTAAAATGTTTGTAGACCATAGGGTTGAAAGAAAATGGAAAGGTTATCATAGTTATCAGAAAACAGCTGCGGTACCAGTAGCTACTGTATTAACATTTCTTTACTAATATGAGTCCAGGCGCAAAAAAACCTAGGCTGTTAATGCGCCTTTGTTGTTTTTATTCACGCACATGATAATAATAATAAAAAAGTAGGTCTACTCTGTAACAGTGTAAGGAATAAGTTCAAGCGTCCTCGTCCATCGGCAGCACTCTGAAGAACGGAAGACGGAAAAGGGTGTCGCGCGAGATCACGTATACAGCAGTGTATCTTGGAAGTAGCGTTGGAACTTTTGCTGAGTAAACACAGCTTGATCATGGGTATGCTGGGAATTCACTCTTACCGGTAGGTAGCCCACCTCTTCTGAATTTCAATAGGCTACACTGCTTCTCACCGTCTCATAAAAGCGAGTACTTACAAACACCACTATTCTACTGCTGTAAGATGAAGTCACCCCTTAAGAAGGGCACAACAAGTAAGCCAACATTCAGGAGGGTATTTAGCTAGGGTTGTGCCATGCGCCCCCTCATTTTTAGTTTTTTTGCTATGCCACCAGGGTTGCCTTGGTGAGGGGCTCGGCCCCCCAAAAAACTGCTTGTAAGGGGGGCTCTTAAACTCAGCCAAGTCCTTAATTGTGAGTGTTTAGACTTACGAGCAGAGATTCTTAAACTGGGAGGCGTAAGCAGTGACTTGATGGTTGAACAAAGGTATTTTCAAATCATTTTTTCGTAAAACATCAAAACTTGTTTCCCAAAAACAGCTGCATCCTTCCCATTAAGTCGATTTAGACATTGCAAATAAATTGTTATATAATTGTTTTCTGCATGTTTTTTGTAGCGTGGTGGGCAGTGCCGTATTGAGGCATCCCTAAAGTTCGGTCTTTCCAGTCGGGGGCGTGGGGATTTGTAGGGGCCCCATAATATTGTTGTATTAGACTCAAAATTAGAGGCAATAAATTTTAAAAATTTCGTGGAAAAGTTGTTGAAAAAGCACTATAATAATAACAATTACATGACGTAAATTGCAATAAAATTTTTAAAAGTTTTCCGGGGTATCATGCCCTCGGACCCCCCTAGAGTTTTCATTAATTTTTATTCTGCTTTAAATATACTCTAACTTTGCCACGCACCGAAAAAAACTGCGTGTACGAAAGTTTGGGGCGCCGATTCTGAGGAAATTTCTGGATACGTCACTTGAAACGATGCAGTGAATGAGGAAAATTAGTAACCGAGTCGAAAAAGCGCGAAACTGACCTAAATATGTTTGTATATCAAAGGGCCCCATCTGGAGTTTTTTCTTGGGGGGGGGGGGCAACAGTCTTCACACGGCACTGGTGGTGGGGCGTGGGCAAAAATAACTAATGCCAAAGGGGGCGTGACTGAGAAAGTTTAAGAACATTTGGTATAAAATAAGAGATTTTTTGCATTGTATAGAGTCCCCCTAGTTCAAATTTTACCAATCTTCATTATAGTCGCCATATTATGCCGAAAGGCCCATCTCCGCAGCTTAGCGCAAGGATGGAAGCCAGTCGGGTTGATCAGCTGGTTGGGTCGAGATTCTTCGATAGGCCGGTCAAAAAAACGGTCAAATTCTCCTTTCTTGCAACTAAAATACACCTAAACACCAACCGAACGACACGCTTTGATATTTGTTTTTCAAATAGTTTATGAAAAACGGCATTAACAAATCACACTTTCTGAAAACAAAAGTTTGCTTTCTGTTTACTTTCATTTAAATACTCTTTTTATTAGATGAAATTCTATGTATTTGATACATGCAGTGATAAAGTTGGTGTAAACTAGAGTTTTTCATTAGGTTTATTGAACACTGAACATGCACCTCCCGTAAAAAAAAGTCGACCGGACCGGTCGACCGATAACTTATTGAAGTATCTGATCTAATAATAAAGCATTTAAAACTTGCTTCATTAGATTTGATCCTTCATTAAGTAATCAGTTTTACAGGTTAACCTTTTGTCGTAAGTGCATAGCAATTTTTTATTCAGGACATTGTTTATTGGCTTGTTTAAATTTGTTAAAACTAGTGCATTAAACTCGCAATGTTCATTTCTGTGGAAGATCCTGAGATATCTAGTAAAGGTGATCAAAAACCAGACATCACTAAGGTAAGCGTAAAATATAATTTTGCAACTTGGGAAAGAATCCCGTGTTTTCTTTCGAGTCGCCTATTATCGCTTGATTTCTTCTGCCTCATAATCTAGTTGGGGCGTAGTCAGAGCAGTGGCAGCCACCCCCAAACCCCCCAATTGGGGGCATACTGCCCAAAAGGGGCCCCAAATTGCCTCAAAGGACCCTAAGTTTCATCAATTCAAGAACGAAACTTAGCTTTGCGAATCGCGTTGAAGAAAAATTTTGCGCTCAGATTCTATATTTCAGTTCTGAAATTTGTCGCTATTGTTTCCTTTTAAATAGTGTCATAAACTGCGTATTGATGTCATAAGAAACATACTGTGTGTAGGAGTGCGCGTATAGGACTTGAGAAAGAAGGCCGGTACAGAGTTGGATCCTATCATTTCTTAATTTTTTAATTCAAACTTGTTACTTTTGAAAAAATTAAATTCAAATTCATTAACACCTTGTGAGCTGGTTTTATTTATTTATTTTTATCATTTGCATTTTTATCCTCCTATCACGAGAAAGCGATGGGCCGCTATACGAGCTCGCTTAGAAGTTGCCGCCATCTGCCTACCACACTTGGACGGGGGATCCCGTTTAGTGCCTTTCCCAACACACAACAAGCGAACTTGTCGGCTTGCTTCACATGATCCCTTCAATGTTGAATGTCTAGTAGGGAAGCTGTGAATACGGTACCAATTTTTGAGTCATGGGTGTTCAGTTTACCTGTCACCTTTCAGTTTACCGGCTAATTACCTGTCAGTCGTTTAGGCCCCTCAATAAATGCACAATTAAGAATTCCCGACAAGTTTAGTGCACTGTGATTGACCATCGAAAACTGCATCCTTACTGTATTGTTGCCTTGGTCTTCAACACAGCCAGATTTGAGATGAAACAGTAACCAAATAATGTGCTATATCAGGTTTAACAATTAAACAACCTTGCGGGTGTGTTGAGTTACAGCATGGTTCAAAAACAAATTTGTTTTGCACTAAAACTTACTAATCGGTGTCTTTTTGCATTTTTTTTTTTTCAGGCGGAATGTGTCATGTCCATCAATACTGCACTTCAAGAACGTGAAATCAATTTTAATTTGCCTGGTTGCACCCGGTTGTCTACACTTCTGAACTGTGAGGGCTTATGTTAATTCTCAGCTGTTCATTTAACAAGTTTTGAGGATACAAAAATCTATCAATAAATTCTACAAGCAAATAAACATGGTGAATCTTCAAACTAATGAATTGCGCGGGAAACGACGCAGATCACGATTCACATTAAGGTTTGTTACAACTTAAAAAGTATTTTGCTTACGAATGCTACGGCAAAGTCCGTCGATTGGTCTATTTTCTTGAAAAATCTGGAAAAACGTTTTTGCAATTTGACTTGTAAAAAAAACATTGAAAACTTAACGCAACATTTATCGGAAAAATTTATCGGCGATAATTCATCGATTAGCCCTACTGATATCGCTTCAGAAATTGAGGTTTGTCGATTCTCGGTATCGCCCAGAACTTTTTGATTTACTTTACTCTGTAAGGTTATTTCTCTTCTAATGTCTATTTCTCTTCTCTGCTAACACAGCACAGCACTGCTTACATTTTTTGTTTGTTTATTATGTGCGTGAATAAAAACAATAAAGGCGCATTAACAGCATAGGTTTTTTTTGCGCCTGGACTCATAGTAGTAAGGAAATGTTAATACAGTAGTAATGCGAGACGTCAGTAGTAATAAATAATTGAGAGGAAAACTCAAACTTTAAAAATGAAAAAGGAGCATCTGCAGCGACATCAGGCGAACCAAATTATCGACCCCAGTCCAAAATCACAGCTGCACTGCATAGCTGCAATCCCAACTAACACTACGAGCAAGCTATGCTAGAAAATCAAATCAACAAAGCACACTTCACAAGTTACCAAGCGGTATCTCGCAATCACGCGCGCAGACGCTAAAAGTACAGCGATTGCACCCGCGATCATCAATTGAATTGATAAATTGCAAATCTCGGGTTCGGTTCACGTTACAATTACAACAATATATCTTCACGCTGTCACCTTTGATGCTAAGCGTCATGCAGAAAAGCTATGAATACCAACTTTTAAGTCATTGGTTTAATCTTACTTTAAACCGAACTCTGAATTTACCGTTCTAGAAGCAGACGTTCTATCGATTCGGCCATCTGAGTGGTAGTAATTTCTTTTGGTTTAAGTTCCGTCTAAAAAAAAGAGTATTTTAATAAAAGTAAACAAACTTTTGTTTTCAGAAGGTGTGATTTGTTAACGCTTCTTAAATTTAATTCTTATGTTTTCGTTTATATCCAAAAAAAGGTCTCATAGCGAAGACGTAATTTCTCCAACATTTCTTCGCATGTGTCTCGCTCTAAAGAAAAAAGTTTTATAAGAGCGGGGCCCCTCAAAACCTGTGACGAATTCCTCAAAACATGACTGGTCCGAGTACTTTGTACTTCCCTGCCCGCCTTCCCTGTCAGTAACAATACTTTTACCAAAGCATAATTTCAAAGTAGCCTATTTTTTACACCTCTGGTGAATCTACATAAATACACACACAAAAGCAAAAGCATGACCTGATATTTATTAGATCACTAAACAGATTAATATGAAAGGTGGTTAAGTAGTCTATTTCACTGAAGTCTCTGAACAGAAGTAAAAAGGATCTTACTCCTACTTTCAATCTACACATTAAAATCATACCTCTACCTCACCACAAAAATTCAGCTCTTTGCATTGTTTGTTACCGATATCACAAATAACAATTTCAAACATCGATTCTATGTTAACTGCCATCTGTACATTTTCCGCACAAAAAAATACCATATAGCTTATATGTAAATCTGTTGCTGCATCCAGGAGCCATGCAAAAACCAACCATTTATTTTTCTAAAATCAGCCAGGGCAATGCAATCATCAACAAGTGGTAAAGCCTAGACTGCTGATTGAAGAAACTGTATCTGCTTGGCCTCCAATGACGTCACGAATGAAACTGGCCAATCAGAAGCCAGTATTTTTTTTACTTTGTTTACGAAATCGACCAATAACTTCTTAACGAAATCGAATTTTAACATCCGACCAAAGCTATTGAGTAATTCAAGGCATAGCAAAACTAATCCTAGCGTATTGTTTTGCTCCGGACCCCACCTTTAAAGGGCGCAGTCTTGGAAAAGTTTTAGCAAATAATAGGCATTTTGAAATCGCGAAAGCGAATCGAACGCAATCTAAAGCGGTATGTTTACTACGAATTGCTCAACAATGAAGATAAGCCAGAATTCTCGAATCGACGTTTTTATCCTTTTAAAAAAGATATCCGGAACCACTTCCGCCTGGCCATCGCCGAACAAATACTTGCAAAGAAGGATCAGGACCATCTCAAACTCCTTGTTGGCGAATGGAAAGCTTTCTTAGATTCCCAAGACAAGTTCTTGTTTAGATCTTACGTTGCTGCAAAAAAATTTGGGAATGAAGCCGGCGGTTCAAAAGCATGTGAAGAAGAATCTATTGGTTCCGACGCGCGAACGTTGCTGGTTTTGCACCAAATGTCTTGGCAAAGACGGCTTTTATTACGCTATGAACAAGACATTTGCCTTTTGAATGCCACGTATAAAACGTGCAAATACGCGCTGTCTATTTTTTTTCTTTGTGTGAAAACAAAATTCGGCTATATGCAGTAGTGGCCACTTTCATCATCCAAAATGAAACGCGCAAAGACACCGAAGAAGCATTGCAAATAATCAAGTCGTGAAATCCAGAATGGAAACCTTCATTTTTTGTTACGGATTGCTGCGAAGCTGAAATTCATGCCATTGAAAATTCATTAGCAGGTATTACAATGCGAGTTTAATAATGCATTAACCGCCGCTTGGTGTATCGGTTAGGAGCGTCTACTTGGTAGCCGGAAGACTGGGGTTTTATTCCGGTCGGGTCATACTAAAGACTTTAAAAGTAGTATCTGCAGCTTCCCGCCAGGCGCTCGGCACAAGCGGAAGTGCGAAGGGTTAAGCGTATGTGTGTTGTTCGTTTTGTATGTATTCTAACAGCGTTCAATCATTCATGATTGATATTTGTAATGGGCCGCCAATTGAGAATGGCCTACACAATGTGTGCTTAGCACCCGCTGTCCCGCACCTTTACCTTTAATAATGTAACATATTTTATTATAGGTACCGGTGCTACAAACACAATCACTACGTAGTTTACACAATGCACAAGTTTACAGAAGTTTGGTCTGCAATGCAAACTATAATGAAGTAATTAAGGAAAGACTTTTTTGCATAGCCGCAATCACTATCAAACCAAGGCGTATCGCCTGATACTTCAACCAAGCATAAAACTACAATTCCAATCATACTTTTTAGCTAAGCGACCTATGCTACACATATATGCTACACAACCTCGCTTACCGATGAATACCACATGAAGTTCACTCACAAATTTGATTTGAACTGGCATTTCAGTGGCAGCTTTGCCTGAAAAGTAATGAGTAATTTATTAGTTACTAATAACTTGATATGCTAAGACAGACGAGCGAAAGTTCTTGCTACATTTATAGCTTTTTAACAATAAATTATTGTTATTGGATGACTGGAATAATTACATGCAGAATGCTGAGTTTTAAACTGCAAATTTCATCGGGAGCAAGCGTGGGAACATTGGGCAAAAAAATCAGAAAACGGTGTAGGAGATGATAGAGCACGCTTGCTGACTCTTATGCGGAACGTAGCAAAAGCTGCAGATGAGGAAAGTTACAACAAAGCGCTACGACATCTCACAGAAAGCGATTCATGGATGCGCAATAAGAAATTATATGGACAATACTTGGCTGTCACAAAAGGAGGTAAACAGTCAGCACGACAACTGTTAGAAGCTGTACGTTATCGTTTTCTTTGAATTTTTTTTTTATTAATATAATGCGTTTAGTGCAAGAAACCAATTGCAAACCACGCAATAATAATTCTGTATGTATCTTGCCTCGTTGTGAACAATCATGATTCAAAGGCCTGGTTCTATTGGTGTGTCGCGATCCTCAAAAGCAAAAAAAAAGCGAAATAACGCGCAAAATCAGAATAGAAACCTTTGACAAAATTTCGTTTGTAATACGGCGGTGGTTGCAACTTTACCGCAACAAGCTTCGAATTTGTATCAATACGAACAATGGAGTAGACACAGAACAGAACTCTGAAGCAGTGCCACATGAGATGGCGATCAGACAGGTTTCTCGCTGGATTAATGACAGTTCTCCACAGAGAATTTTTGCCTGCAGCTTGGTTACGGTAAATTTTTTGTAATTTTTTCTCATGTATAAGAAGTTAAAGTTTTTGATAGTTTCGAAGCTTAAATATTATAGGACTACTTACTGAAATAATATAAAAGGACATAGTTTTGGTGTGTCCATGAAAGAAGTTGTTCCTGAAAAATTTTTATTTGTAAGAATTGCTGTTACTTTTCATATATTCATTTGAAGTCCACTTTTACTGATACATTAAGCAGTATTAGCAGATGGATTTTGGTGCATAAAAGTACGCTTTAGACCGGCCGTTAGCTCAGTTGCTTAGCGCACACGTTATCGGTGCGGTAGGTCTGAGGTTCGATTTCCAGGCCGATCAAATTGACACAGTGTCGCCAACGGCTCACCACCGCTGCGACGTTTCTTCAGAGCTGTGTTGCCCAGGCCTACGGACAACGGTTACTACCGGTAAGTTAGTAAGGGGTCAGCACATAAGATACCGGTAAAGTCGAAATCAAAGTTCATCATAACTTTTGATTCAAGTCTTGATGAAAATAAACATGTTTTCGCAGCAGTGTGCAACTGTGCATCGTAAGCTATTATAACAACAGAGCGCTCAACGGGACGATTTTTTTCAATCAACACATCGTAAATTGTCTGTACACAGTAACCTCCCGCTTAAGTGCGCACCCGTTTAAGTTCGCATCCCAGTTGAGTTCGCACCAAATTATCAAAAAACTGGAATCAACTTTTTCACGATTCAACCAAACTTTTCTAATAGCAGCCTCACTCACTTCATACTGTCGAGCTATGCTTCGTTTACTTGCAGGATTTGGCTGCCTCAGCAAGGAGATAACTCCAATCTCTCTGATTCATTCAAACGTTTCACTTTGTTGGACATTGTACTATATTGGACTATTAGAGAATATGTTGTATAATACCTTGCTTAAATTATTTTGCATCAGACGGGATACGTTTCGACTATTAAATTAAGTCTCTTCAGTGGTGCTATGAGCTTCGAATCCATGAAGTACATCCATCAACCTACAATGCATTCTTCCAGATACCCGGTAACCTTTATAATACCTAATACCTATAAAAGTTAATTCGCGTTTCTTGTTTCTCGATTTCATTGGGAGACATGATGTTAATGGTCCTGCATGGCAATGACGGTGTGCATACACACAAGAGAGGTAGCAAAGACATATTAGGTGCTACTACACGCTACACCCCCGTGATGACTATAAAGTATGGGACTGCTCTCAAGTCTAAGACTGACTATAAGCTTGATCTGATGGCTAGGACTGACTATGAGTCTAAAGTCTAAAGTCTAGAACTCTGTTGTGTGTATGCACACCGTCATTGCCATGCAGGACCATTAACATCATGTTTCCCAATGAAATCGAGAAACAAGAAACGCGAATTAACTTTTATAGGTATTAGGTAGTATAAAGGTTATCTGGAAGAATGCATTGTAGGTTGATGGATGTACTTCATGGATTTGAAGCTCATAGCACCACTGAAGAGACTTAATTTGCTTAAATTAATTGTGCAGCTTATAGTATCAATGTATCAGTTACGTAACAATGAGGCACTAGCTCAAATGGTAATAAAGTAACACGCTTGATACACGCGATTAATGAGGCACGAATAGGGCCTTTCATAACGTAATTAAAAGCTTTGTACTATCAAAGACGAAACCCTAGCCAAATTGCTAAGTTTGCACCTCCCGCGTAAGGTCGCACCAGGCGTTCGGATTCAAGTCGCTAACTTAAGCGGGAGGTTACTGTACATCACTTGCCTGTAACGTAGCAAAAAAACTTCGGCGTTCGGCAATGTTTATAAAATTTAGAGGTATAAGAATTCGTAAAGGCACGCCCCCCTCCCCCTTCCCCCACCAACATAAACACATTACGCACGTAGTCTGCTCGAAGTCAAGAACGATTAAAACACCTAAGGCGCTAAAAGTCAGTACTTTTATTTTGATGATGATAATTTGTAATTTAAATTTCAGAGAGAAGCCATGGCCCCTTTGCCCCCCCCACCTTTGACTGCGCCTACTTGAACCGTCAACCTTGCAATTCTGGCTGTATCGAAAACGACGTTGCGAACCATTCGGCCACGCAGCCACGCACGCCTCATGTAACTTTGGCGCGATAACCTGCCTACGAGAAGCCCAGAATTGCGCCATGGTTAGACAAACATGGTGCCGGGGGTACTTCAAACTCAAAATCTGTGGAACCTTGCATTGAACTGCTGAATGTACAAACAGACCAGTGCTTTTTGTGGCACCGCCCTGGACTCTGTTTTTTATGGAAGGCCCTATCGAGAAAGTACCTATCCGAATACATTTGAAGAATTCATTACGGTATCTTGCTCCGTTCTGCCGACGTCTTGCGTTAACTTACTAACCTTCGTATTTTCAGTCTAGCCTATGAACAGTGCGCTTTTTAACTGTTTAATTTATGTTTTAAGTAGCCGTTAGCCTGCAAGGCTGTGATTTTTTAATCATTGCGATTCAGCCTAAACCTGTTTTTTTAAAGGAAGTGGCTAAAGTTACGTGACCGTAACATTTGCCTCTTTAGTTTTAGCCTATGAACAGTGCGCTTTTTAACTGTTTAATTTATGTTTTAAGTAGCCGTTAGCCTGCAAGGCTGTGATTTTTTAATCATTGCGATTCAGCCTAAACCTGTTTTTTAAAAGCCTATTCGTACCTTAGCTAGGCTAACTCTTACATTTCTTACATTTTAGCTAGTTCTGTAGACTAGGAGGAGGCAGGAGCTGAACATGTATTTTCGGCAATTGTGGCTGTTCCATGTTACTCGATTTCACTCCCCAACCTTGTGCCTGTGAAATTTGATTGTTTTACGAGTGTGACGCAAGAAGAAAACCTGCCAGCCAATCAGCGCATTCTGGAAACAGTTTTTTGAGTTGCAATTTAGACTCTACCGTTTTGTACTGCCTTGCATACACTGCTGATGATGACAGCTGAATTTATGTTGTCGAAACGTCCGAAAGAAAATTGTTTTCTTTTCCTGTTCAAAACGGATGTTAATAAAAAATTAAATTTAATTCAACTTTGAAGCATCGCGGCAAAATTTCCGAGTAGTCGAAGTTCGCACACTTAGCTGCTGTTTGCCGAGAAAGTAGGGTTTTCTTCCAAACCGAAGAGGCACTGAACACTGATTACAGTGATTAGTACAGTGATTATTACTGACCGATCAGATGGCCGAGTGGTATGGAGCGTCTGCTTCTGGATCGGTAGACTTGGGGTTCGATTCCGAGTCGGGTCCAACCAATGACTTTAACATTGGTATTCACAGCTTCCCTGCTTGACGTTCAGCATTGAAGGGACAGTGTGGAGAAAGCCGGCAAGTTTACTTGTTGTGCCGTTGGGAAAGGAACTTAACGGGATTCCCCCATCTTGGTGTGGTAGACAGATGGCTGGCAACTCCTAAGCGAGCTCGTACAGCGTTTCGTCGCTTTCTCGTGATAGGAGGATAAATATGCCAATAATAACAATAACAGTATCTACCCGTACAGGTTCTCTTTCTCGTATCTTCTTTGTGCGCAAGTTTTTCATTAAAAAAAACAACGAAGAACAGAAATGAAGCACCGACGAAGTACAATGCCAACATAAACAGAGATATCATAATTATGCAGCTGCGGAAAAGGGCGTCAAACTCTTAGCCTAACGACCAAGAACCAAATGCTTTACTGCTACGCCACACAGAATCACTTTTTCCTCTACTTAAAGTTACTCGCAAACAAGAGAGCAATGCAAAACGAAATTGATTTTTTTACGTCGAGTTATTATGGGTGGCTGTGGTGACACCCAAACTAAGCAAACATACAGCCTACAGACTTGGGCAATTAATTGTAATTCGAGCAGCTCCCATTGGTTTCGGTATCAGGATGTGAAAAAATACCATATTAAACTACGCGAGCTTATTGGTAATGCGACTTCTTCTAAGAACTGCTGTTTCGCTAATTTCAGTTAAATTTTATACAAACAACATGAATTATATCGTACCACGCTTTAACTAGTCATTGATTAAACACAAAACAGGGCAACAAATTTTACGTCCCTCTCCTGGTTGTGGGTCTTAAAGACAGTAATACGTAAAAGTGGTATAAATTTTTGATGCGACTTGTTTATGGTTTATGACAAAAAAGGAGATTATATCCCGTTTCGAGTAATAAAAAGAGATTCTTCAAATAATTTTCTATCACGCATTAAGTAGATATTTATCAAACTTTGCCGAGTTTACTACACAATGAACACCAATATTAAAAATTGCTGATTATGTTTAGGGGGGCGAAGCCCACGGCGCCTTGCCCGGCTGCGGGCCTGATTGAAAAAGACCTGACGTGGGAGGGGGCACATAATAGACTCTCTCCGTATGCGCAGTAATAATCGATATTGTGATATTACCGCAGCGATGGCGGAAGCATTTTTAAAGTGGGGAGGCCCAAAACCAAAAACCAGATTTTTTCACCCACAACCAGGGCCGGCAGTGGCGTAGCGAGAAATTTTACAAGGGGTAGGGGCATAGTTTCCTCATTTTTTTCAGCTATTTTTTTGGCAGAACTAATTCGAAGCTGATTAAGACACAAGAAAAGCTGTAGGTGGGTCCGGGGGACATGCTCCCCGGAAAATTTTTGAAAATTTACATGCTGTAATGGCTATTTTAGTGCTTTTTGAATAATTTTCAGGCAAATTATGTTTAAGTTTTTTCACCCACATTCTGATTGCTTCGCCAAATATGATACATTTTGTTCGCACATTTTTAGTTATGCGTGTCTAAGGCGTAAGGCTTACAGCTATTGAACAGGTTTGAAATTATAGAAAATTGTATGCATCAAAAACATTTTTGAAAATGGCTGGAGGGAGGATGGAAATGCCTCATCCTACCCCTTTGGATTCGCCCCTGGCCATAAGCTACAGAAACCATCAAAAAATTTGACATTATTTAGTCACTTGGCACCATCAGTAGTGTTCTTGTTGACTTAAAGGCAGAGTCAAAAGGGTAGGGGGGCATGGCACAATGGCCCCGCTTCTAAATACGCTCCTGAGGGCCGGATTTAGACAATGAGAGGCCCTAGGTTATTTGATCACACTGATTGGAAGAGCAAAAAAAGGTCTTCACGTCCTTAAATGTCCTGTTTTCACTGAAAATATCGGTATAGCGAAGAGCAAAAAAAAGGTATACACATACTCAGATATTCTGTTTTCCACTGAAAGTATCATGAAGAGAAAAAAAGGTCTTCATTGTTTGTAATGAGGCCCCCTATTTTCTTCGAGGCCGTAGGTTTCAGCCTGCTTAGCCTATATGTAAATCCGGCCCTATGCCTACAATCCATATTTAGCCTGTCCACAAATGACATGTGCAATTTATGTAGGCTTCGGACCCACGGTTCTTGCTTCTAGTTTTTGTTGCCCCCACCATCAAACAAAATTTTTAAAGAAGACATCTCTGGATTTAAGCTCTTTCCTGGGTTTTAATTTCGATGGTAGGCCTATTAAGTTTCAAATGCATTCATGCAGAGGCAATATTGTAGAAATAAACGCGTAAATTAGGTCCCCCCCAGGCCCCCCCTGAAAAAAAGTGGGGGGGCCAGGGCCCCTCCGGCCCCCCCGGTTCCGCCACCTATGTATTACCGGAAAAATATTGAGGCCTAATAGCTTTCATGAAAACAATATTGGTCGATAAATGAGCAAAACTTGAGTTGAGATTGGTCACAAATGGTAGGTAAACAACGTGCTTTTGGGAATGAACACAATTATACCAGAATACAGTTAATCGACGTTTGGGGGGCGAAGGCCTCCCAGACAGGCGTTTGCCAACGTAAGCACAGTAACTTCATTCCACAGAGCAAATCAAGAATTAAATATGCTTTCATGTGACGCCATTGCACGCGTCCAGCAGAGTTGACTTAATTTTACAGTTGTACTTTATTATCTTATTAAAGCTTTGAAGATAACGCGCATCAAAATACCGATAATTGGAAGTGAAAAATGGAATATATTTACTACCTTCGTAATACAATAGTTTACGTATGACGTACTTTGAAGACGCAATTTCAATGCGCGCGTCAAGAGAGGGTTCCCCCCCAAAAAAAATTGTCGGTAAAAAGAGTTTTACTTAAATACCAAATGCAAACGCCATGCTCGAAGATCTGTGAACCACGCCCTAGACCTATCGAGTCTTTACTGTGAGAGATCTTTTTTTCTCTTCAGCATCAAAAACACGACAATCACACAAAAACACTCCTTTACGCTTCGCTCTAAAGCGCCACTGCGTTTTATCAATTAAGTTTAATAAAAATTACTCGAATACGCACGATGCACACCCAGCGCCGAAACTAGCGCCCTCCGAACCCCCAACCGGGAGGGGGGCGCACAAAAATGGGGCCCGTAAATATTCAGTACGTAGTACTATTTACTCAACGTATGATAGAGATGTCTTAATAGGCCTATTGTAAGATTCAATGTAGTTTTTGTCTAAACTCCCGTGATGTGGGGCCCCCATACCATATTTGTACTTTTAGCCATAGGGGGCTTCTGCAAATTTTTTGAAAAATAGCAGTCGCAAAACTAGCAAACAAACGTTTAGTAGCATACCAAGGGCTCCTCATCCTCCAGTGAAAGGCGCAAAAATAAGCCTTAAAAACGTTTTTTCTTCGCATAGGTAGCGAAATGTTAGAGTAGGATTTGCTTGCAGCATTACTTTAGTGGGTTTGGAAGGGACCTAATAAAACAGACTATTAAACCTTGTTAAAATTGAGGAATTTTATAGGCTCAAAACGCACAAAAAGCCTCCAAAATAAGGTCAAATTCCGCAAAATTTTCTGGGGGGCATACCCCCAGACCCTCCTAGTTTGGCATCGCCCCTTCGGGGCTCGCTCTTTGGAATCACCATCCAAGAAAAAAATTTTAGGGGGCCCCGCATTGCCTAGTTTCGGCCCTGTGCACACCCAAAACCCTATCATTCCCCCTCAAATTTTTTCAACGATTTTAGACGATTCACAAAAATGACTTTTTTGACAAAATCAGCGAAATTAGCCCAAAAGCGGAAGATTTGCATCATCGCTTATACCAACCAGTCTAAAATAAGTACCGATAGGCTTTTTGGCGCTGCAACGTCCTCCCTCGTCTTAATCCGTGTGTGCAATACCATCAGCTATTTCGTAGAAAGGGGTCTTTATGTATTAGTGGTCCGTACTCCCCCAAAGGATCCAAGAAATAGCAGACTATGGACTTACTGGTACCGGTAGGCTACTTTGATACCTAACACATCCGAAAACCTGGAGATTGCTAATTAGCAGAAGTCTTGAACATATTAAAGTACGCTTACCTTATAGGCAACCTTAAAAACACAGCAGTCATTTACTGTATTAGTTTTTCAAAACACAAGCAATGAAAATACGGAAAGACAAAAATATCGGAAACCAAATAAGCATGAAAATAGGAAACATCATCGACTTCGGATGTAAAATAATCTTTTCCATCCGCAACCAGTTCATGATTGGAGAAGTGATGGTTTCATATTGTTACACAGCTCACACTGTTCGCTGCCTGTGTGCTAATTCGCCAAACTCATGCCACGTTAGATCAAATGATAACGCATACGCCATGAATACAATGACGTAATTTACATTTAAAACTACTTCCAATCACGTTCACTATCCTGCAACCAACAAACAAACTGGGGCGTTCTTCGAGAAAAGAGAGCAAAGCAGCTTTTCCTCACATGGAGTACACTTTTTGCAGAATCTGAACAATAACAGCTTTTACGTGATTGGTAAAAGGGTCGGATGGGGCAAACCCATAGTCGCCTCCCCGGCGTACGTCTCTAGCTCAGAGGTACGAGAGTGCGCTACAATGGCACCAAAAATTAGAAATTTTAAACTTGAATTTTTTTATCAACAGATATATCTTAATGAATCCGGCAACCATTACCAAAGAGTTGGGAAGGCTATCAAGGCTAATTCTAGCTCCTTGCTTGATTCAACGATGCGCATTTAGTTATGCTTAAGATTGTACTTGGTGCGAACGCTACGGGTGTAAAAATACAACCAACATAGCGAGTTTCTTCTCAGCAATTTCAATTTTTTCATCATGATCGCAGGAATTGTAGATGTTCTTTGTGGTACAATTGTCAGCGAGCTCCGGCCCAATGCTTGTCCTACCACCGCCTTCCTGAACACTGCTCTGTTTACTCACTAAATTGTCGGTCAACAAAATACATTTTCAGTTTGAAACACCGCTACCTCTACTTCGCAAAGCAATAAAAAGACAAGAGGTTAGCAGTTAGATTGCTACAGGATCTACATTTGGGCCAGGAAGTTGACAATGCAGCTCGAGCCATGTCAGTTCAAAACTCCGTTAAAATTACAAGTAATTCAGCACATCGGAGTATTGCGCAACATTACATTAACAAGTGTTTGAATCCGTAAGTTAGATAATTCAAAGATCGATTCTGGAGCTTGAAATTATTAAAACTAGTAAAAATAATTACTTTACTGGTAGTCTAGGCAAACGATATGGATTAGAGATATAAGATGGATGCTGGCCTCTAATATATAGTGATTGATAAAGTCAGTACTCGCAAACATACATTAACAGCAAACTTAAATTACACCATAACAAAACAAAACAATAAGTATTATGGGTATGAAAATTATCTGTTCAATCAAACATGACAAACCAACTTACTAATTACATTAAAATCATCTATAAATAGCAAGATAAGAATAAGAAAATTATTTGAGCAGTTCAAGCATAATAAAAAGTAACAAAAGGCACTGCTAATACAAATTACGGCATAAATACGTAGAAAGTCGAAAACTGCTTAACTTTTCCGTTCGATTTTCAAACCAGCATCAGGCAATGAGCTTCACCCGAATAAACTGAAGAGCGAAAACCCCACACCCCATTTTACTGACCGGGAAAATCCTTCAGTGCACCGTCCGTTATGGCTGCACGTGTCGCAGAGAGGAGTGTTAGGAACGAAAAATCTAATGTAAAGTTGTTCATCACAGCATTTGTTTCTTAAAAAGAGAATGCTATGGAGAGTTACACGGAGCTCGCTGAAAAGTGGGAAATCTCGACAAATACCTTTCCTTGCAGCCCCAGTGGCAAGTAAAATTTTTCGCTTGTTCTCCAAACAAAACTTTTGTTGCCGAAATTTAAAAGAAGGGAAGCTGTAAATATCAATTTTCAACCACTTGATTTGACCAAACTCGAACCTCCAGTCTACCGCTACAAAGGCAGACGCTCCAACCACTAAGCCACTTGGTCGATTAAGACTTTCTCGTGACAGGAGGATAAAAATGAAGAAGTCATCATCATTATCTTTTGCCAAATCCACTTCAATGGATATTGCTAACCGCGTGTTTTTAAAGAAATATGCAAAGAGATAAATAGATATTTGAATTTGGCTCTCACTCTGAATCCGTAGAATCGCTTGCGCTTCCATAACCAGCTAAAAGACTCATTCCACCACCAGATGCGATGCCATTTATTTTCTTGCTGTTTTCACTAGCTTTATGTTTATCAATAGCGTTCGCATTGTTTGACTCTACTTCTTCATTTTTTAAGGATTCACCAGTTTCGACTTCTTTCTTTTTTTGAACAATTCCGAGCATTGCTGAAGTTATTTTTGCAGGTTTCGAACTACTCGGTTTTGAATTCGAAGTGCCGGCACTGCTTGAAGACCCATGATCCTAAACAATTGACACCTTTAATTTAAAAATCACTTCTAATCTATATGAACATCTAAACCTAGATTGTTTCATCTCAACGGATCATCAGGAGGTATGTAAATATTAAAACTAGAAGTTAAAACCTGGTGATATGCTATGAGCTGTAAACCTGACGTACATTACTGCGAAGATTAAAAAGAACAAGTAGAAACGTCTCCGCTACATACGGCTAAAAACTCGAGCTTGCTAGTCACATGGCTCGGTACTTCGTAAAGCCAGACTATAAAGCAAAAAGACGCAGCCCGAATACAGTGCTACTATGGGGATACGGATAAATGGATTATAACATTAACTACCATTAAGTGCGTGAGTTGGTAACAGTGACAGGTATAAGGCGTGTCGGAAGTGCAAGATAAAACACATAATAGACAAAGAAGAAATAAAAACAGACCATCAGTGCGGATGTGTAGATTTGAAATTTTTCAGTTTAAATTTTGCTTTATGACGGCATTTACCGATGAGTACAGATCTTTTGTTGTCTGTAGTGTTCTTTTCAGCTTTGGCGATTGTAAGTTTTTCTTCCAAACACAGATGGCATTGCTCCATCCTGCGGTGGTATGGGATGGCTTGGCGGAAGATATGATGTTGGGAGAATTTCCTTGGTCTTTGGCAGTCCAGTATGCTTTTGAAAGTGCTGTTGCATGCCTTTTTTTAGATCCTCGAAACTGCTCTTGTGGTTGTAATATCTGGTTTTAAATTCTTTGTAACTACATCCGTAGTGGTGTTTGACGATGCCGCTGACAGAAATGGTTGCGTCATAGATAATTGAATCTATGCGACATGTACCGTCAAGTGGACATTCGTTTTTTTCAGCAGTTACATGGTGGCGTCACGGTGCGGTTGTCATTGCTGTTATTAAGTTTTCTATTATGTGATATCATAGATTTGACGTAGGGCATGCAGCAGCAACTAATCTTTACGCTGTTCTTGCCAATGATTTTGTGCAGACGGTGGTCCGGAGGAAAATGCCTTCTAATCAGGCGTAGAAATTCGTAACCAACTTTGGTGGCAACTGCCAACTGGTCGCTAAATGGCGAGTTGAGCCTGTGTCGGATGGGCTGCTTGCAGTTCTCTTGATACGCCAAGTCGACGGGGTATTTGCTCTTACGTAGAGCATTATTGGGGATGCTTTACGGAAAGCTTCCACGTCGCAGGACAATTGCGAGACGCGCCGCTCTATGTTCGACGGTAGATGTTTTTCACGCACGGCGGGTGGATGGAATGGGCGTGCACGTATAATGGGTTGTCGTTGAGTTTGTGGTATGGCTAGTTTTAAAATGATATCAAGGAAATCTGCTTGTATAAGGTTTGTTTCGGTAGTGATTATTAGGCCGTATCTTGGGAAGTTTTTTTTTTTTATCTTCTTAATTGGTTTTTCCATTCGGAGCCGGGTGGATTGCGAAGAATAAGCAGTCTATCGTCTCTAGAAAGACCATTATTGCTGATTCAAATGAGTGATGAAAATTTGCGTAGAAGGAAGAGACCGACAAGCTCGCAAATTTCAGCGCCATTGCACGACCCCATGGTGACGTCGAAAGTGGCATCTGCTTTCTTTAGCCATACTGCGTTTCTGCTAAAAAGTAATTATTTCCTGCAGTGCCAAACAATAGATTTTGTTTCATCACTGACCTGGGTGAATTGTGATGCGAAGTGGAAGGCTTTTTTAAGGAGACTTTCAGAAATAGACGGATAGAAATTTTACGGGGCGCCTTTTGGAAAAAAACTATACGTTTTGTGAAGCGTGTTTTTTGAGCTTATTTAAGCCATAATAACCAAGTCGGACCAAACAACACTCGCAAAATAGGTTGAACAAAATCGTTTTTTTCCAAACGACGCGCTGGAAAAGAACGATTTTGTGACACATGTTTTATCAACTTATTTAGACCATAGTTTATCCGATATATATATCGGAAATATCCGGCTCATATATCGGACAAAGTGTAGTCCAAGTCGGACCAAAAAACACGCTGAAAATAAGTCGGATATTTCCTAATCATATCAGACTAATTATGGACTGTAAGCTCAAAAAACACGGTTCACAAAACGTAGTTTTTATTCAAACGGCGCCCCATATAACAATGTCATATTAAGGAAACTTGCAGTTGTCTTTTTCCGATAGGTAATCAAACCACGCGATGACTGCTTTGGTGTTACGCCATTGCTGCAAGCCGGTTTTACTTCGAATGGACGAGTTGATCGCGTCAAAATGCGCTTTACTGATTATTCCGATGTTTGTCCTGACTGGGTTGATTAACCAGCAATCACGGCTGCTCGCAAAGTTTGGTTTATGGTCTTTTAGTATAATGAACGCTTCCTTATGGGACAACTTTTTTAAATTGACATGGAGGAAGCAGGTGGAAGAGAGTGTGAAGGAAGTCGGGTTGAAGACCGAGGAAGCTGCAGATCGAACGAGATGGAGGGAAGGAGTGAGAGCAATCGCGGAGAGGATGAGGTGTATCCGGCCACCTTTGCGAACGAGGAAGAAACCGGATTGAAACTGGATGATGATGATGACTTTGCGGTCCCCAAAGATTTTTTCCATCACTCACGGTCCTTTATTTTTTAAGCATAAATTTACATGCAAAATCAAGTGAAGAGCAAAAAAAGGTCATCACGTCCGCAGATGTCTAATTTTCCACCCAAAATCAGGTGAAGAGTAAAAAAAAATGTCATCCGCAGATGTCCAATCAAGCACAATTCAGTGAAATGATTTATCAGAAATCAGCGACCCCTTTGCAGTCCCCATAAAACAGCTTTGCGAACCCTAAGGGGACCGCGGTCACCAGTTTGAGAACAACTGGGCTAACTGCTCAATTCTGTCATCGATCTTCAGGTTCTCGGTGATTAATTTGGATTCCGTATCAATATTCACAGTTGATGATGCATCTGCTTTGCGGTAGGTAGATGCGACGTGGTCGGTAAGGAGTTTCCTGTAATCGTTTACTTCCATTCTGTACAGGTTTGTTGTTTTGTCAACAGAAAGTAATAGATTGGTTGAAATTGTTACTTGTTTTACCGTATATCTGCTGCTAGTTTGGCTTGGAGTCTGTTTGGCCTGCTCTTGAACTTGATAGCTTGGTCCAGGTTATATAGGTCATGTTCAAATTTTAAATACTTCTTAACAGCAATGACAACCGCACCGTGACGCCACCATGCAACTGCTGAAAAAAACGAATGTCCACTTGACGGTACATGTCGCATAGATTCAATTATCTATGACGCAACCATTTCTGTCAGCGGCATCGTCAAACACTACTGCGGATGTACTAACAAAGAATTTAAAACCAGATATTAACAACCATAAGAACAGTTTCGAGGATCTAAAAAAAGGCATGCAACAGCACTTTCAAAAGCATACTGGACTGCCAAAGACCAAGGAAATTCTCCCAACATCATATCTTCCGCCAAGCCATCCCATACCACAGCGGGATGGAGCAATGCCATCTGTGTTTGGAAGAAAAACTTACAATCGCCAAAGCTGAAAAGAACACTACAGACAACAAGAGATCTGTACTCATCGGTAAATGCCGTCATAAAGCAAAATTTAAACTGAAAAATTTCAAATCTACACATCCGCACTGATGGTCTGTTTTTATTTCTTCTTTGTCTATTATGTGTTTCATCTTGCACTTCCCACGCGCCTTATACCTGTCACTGTTACCAACTCACGCACTTAATGGTAGTTAATGTTATAATCCGTTTATCTGTATCTCCATAGTAGCACCGTATTCGGGCTGCGTCTTTTTGCTTTATAGTCTGGCTTTACGAAGTACCGAGCCATGTGACTAGCAAGCTCGAGTTTTTAGCTGTATGTAGCGGAGACGTTTCTACTTGTTCTTTTTAATCTTCGCAGTAATGTACGTCAGGTTTACAGCTCATTGCACATTTTACCATCAGATAATTTTAACACCAGGTTTTAACTTTCAATTTTAATATTTACATACCTCCTGATGGCCCGTTAAGGTGAACAGTCTGTAGTGTAGAGGTTTTATTCGTGTTTTCTCACAATAAACATATATGGTCTGACATATGTCATCGAGCCCTTTGATTGCTGGAAGCAATCACCACTTTGAGTTGCTCAATATCTAAGTCGGTTAAAACACAGCGTTTTGTACTAGCGAGGCTGCTGACAGAGCTTGTGCGAAGGAATTAGGCACACTTCTCCACCTGTTTCTTCTTCTTAACAATTCCAAGCATAGCCGACGTCATCTTCGCAGATTTGGAAGTGGATGAGGGTAGTTTGCTGGAAGAAGCTTCATCGTCCTAATAAACAACTCGTTGTGATTGTGAATCGATTGAAGCAATGGAGAAAATGAAGTAATCAATCCCTTCTTCACATTGGCGGTCCAGAGAATTGCGTTATACACTGCTCAATACTAACAGCGCAGTAACCCAGAACGTGTAGAAAAAAACACTTCAACTTTTTCAACCTGCTGTCAGTGAATACTTTTTTTGTCATCTAAAACTTTACGCATTTTTGCAGGCCTTAGCAATTTGTTAGAACAGCTAAAGCCGATAAAAAAAAAGTCATAACCAAAAAAGTTTTCCACTGCAACATAAGATAAGCATTTTAGTACATCTTTGCAATAATTTTTTTGGGATATTTCAGCTCATAAACGAACCGGCATCACTATTCTATTCTTAGCTTACTTGAGTTAGTATTTCAGTGGTCGGATGAGGTCGTTTTCTGGGTGATTTATCCACAGCAATCTCCTCATCTTCATCACTACTCTCATCTACCAAGCGGCGAACTAAACCTTTGTTAAAAATTTTCCTGGAAAAAACAAAGTTGGCAGGTCAATAATTTCGTGAACAGCAACAAATTTACAAAAACGTAACAAGTGTTACATTGGTAATACAGCAACAAGTTTTAATATTGCAATATATCATACTTCTTCAAAAGTATAATCAGTTTTCGAAATCCCAAATCAAACTAGCCTACAACATTCATACCAACATTTATTTCACCATTTTTTCATAATTATTTCAAATCAAAACTTTTGAAATAAGCTAGATTAGCTAGCATCATTTTACATTATCTTAAACACATCTTTACATATGTTGAAGATTATTTTGTCGCAGTAGAGTAATCAAATAATATTGTAACTAATTTATTGCAATTACAATTTTTCAAGTTAAGTTCACGTTTTTATCTTCATTGAAAAATGAAACCAGTCGGTTGGGAGATAGCTAAATGACATCACTAGCGGCGCGGCAGGATGTGGGTTCAATCCCCGGGCTGGTCAAAACGGCACAGTGTAGCCAATGGCTCGCCACCGATGCGACGTTTCTGTGTTGCCCAGTGGTTATGCCGCGGAGATGGGCCCCGCCACTCGTTACACGCTTCGGGGTTATATCGCAAGTATAATGAAGATCAGATTTTTTTAAATTTGATTTTCAAAAATTAAAACAGTCGAAGTAATTTTTTCAATTACTTGCCATTAAAATCAAGTTACAGCTACCTGATTTCTTCGTCCTCTTCTTCCTTTTCTCGCGCGATTCTTTCCTCCTCAGTCTCTTGTCTTCTCTGCAACATTCCCTCGTAATTGATGCCAGCATGTCGTTGATTGAGCTCTCTCAACTCCTCCAAACTCTCCATCATCTCCATCTCGCGTTTCGAATCCCGGGTCCGGATTTCAAGCATCTAACATGGAAAACATTCAGTTGAAATGCTACTGAAGTTTTTTGAAAAGACAAGTAAAACAAATCATGCATAAACTTCAAAATCAGTGTTTTGCGTTTTTAACTAATAAATTCAGACCGAGGATACAAACGCATAAACCTAGCATTTACACAAAGAAACTGCCGGCTAAAACAAAATCAGTCAACATTAAAACTGCTAACACTTCAGTTAGATCGATTTCAGCTTTTGTGCTATAATTGTTAATTATTAAAATTGAACCAATATATGATAACTGCCAAAACTTTTTTTCTTAGAAAGAAGATTTATCAAGGAAACACCATTACACAAAAGATTTCTACTTGTCCAATTATTTACAGTAATTTAATTAAATCGAACTTTTGATCACAATTAATTCTTGTTGCTCGATCAATTACATACAAATTGCTCGACAAGTGTAAAATAATACTAACTCAGCAATTGTAAAAGTAACGTGTAAGAAATATCTAGCTCTTCCATGTAGTTGTATGTTGACTGGCAGAACAAGCTACTTGCTCACCTTCATCGGATTAGATTCTTCTTCTTCACGCTTGGCCTGCAACCTCTTCTCTTCTTGTTCTATCAGTTTCTCAGCTTCGAAATTTCTGGTAGCTCCATGCTCCACTGAATAATCTTGATTTTCAGGATCAGTCTAAACATAAAATGTTACAACGATACTAATAGCTAAAGATGAAAGTTGCATATACCGTATTTTCTTGAATGAAAACCGCCCTCCAATATAAACCGCAACGGACAAAACCGTTTCTTTACTGACACAAGAAAAAAACAAAGCAACAAATCGAAAGATACGCAGCAAAAACAATTCAAAGATTGTATGTTCTATTTCAACTACCAATGGTGACTATCATCATCAATAATGCTGATATCATTCCAGTAAATGCTATTCCTATGGCTGCCTAGTAACCCGTTTGGCTTTGTTGAATGCTTTACACAGACGCGACCGGAGCTGCTGGATTAACGGTAGGGTTGCACGCGATGACCTACCTACAACGAGTAAAGACAAACACGTTCATATAAAAAACTTGAAGCCGCCCTTGAACATAAGCGGCCCTCCAAGAGAAACCGCACAAAATGTTGAAAACTAAACAATAGTAGCCGCGGCTTCTATTCAAGAAAATACGGTAAACAGTAAACACCATAATAGTGCTGTTAAAGTTCGCAGAGCATGGTAACTTCAAAGAATTGTTATTAAAAACTAATAGTCATGACCAAGCTTTGCCCCCAACAAGACTAATTGACCATATCCGAAACGATTAGAAACACCGTCTCTGGTAATCATAAAAACTACTGTAACACTTTTCAAACTAAAGCAATACTTAAAGAATTAAAGCGCATATTCGATAAGTTTACCTTTTTTAAACCAAAAAGAATGTGTAAAATAAAATTTGCTGAGTATAATTGTGTCAGCATGTGGTGGTACTCTGGTGTACAAGTGAAATAACATTTTTTGAACTAAAATAATTTCTGGCACAATCGCTGCAACACTTTTGAGAACATCATTAAAAGTAAAAATTTAAAAATTGAGATTTGCCAATTTTAAACAAGTTAGAGTGTACCCTAGAACTGGCAATACTTCAATGAATTTCGACCAGTATGTTTTCAACTAGATTTTTTCATCAAGATGCATCACGAATAAAATAATGAATTTTATTCAACAAACCACAACTGTGAAACCATTACTTAGCCATAATTACTAACGTTGAACAACGCTTAGCCATAATTAATACCTTGAATGTAATTTCCGCCACACATCTGGTGCATTTGATGTAGAATCTGTAAATTCTTAAACCCAAGTAATTTTCATCTTGAACAGTCTCCATTCTGGCATTAAACTTCGTCCCCTTGTAGATATAATTACCACACGTCTTACATCTACAACAAATAATTATCAAGTTGAAAAAGGCGTAAAAGTTGACAAAACCTATAGATGTTCACCAACATTAATAAGCCAAGTATGCATTACAAATCGGAACACACGAAAAATCACTTTCTAGTGAAAACCAAACAAGCCTTTTGCATCATTGATCACCAGTGAATAGTTTCCTTTTTCCGATCGCGTTATTCCTAGCATTACAACTGCAAATAGAGATGCTTTTTCTAGCTTAAATAGCTACGAAAGCTTCAGAAAGCACACTGCATTGACAAAACTTAAAAAGTCGAATACTATCTGCATTTACGTACATGTTATACACGATTTATCAAACAACACTCTTCCATAAATTACTCTATATGTTTCGACGAAAAACAACAGAAAGAGCGCCTAATAAACCATTCCACAACGTAATCGACCCAAAATCAACCCATGGCGCTCATTTATAATTACTGTCTTTAACTTCAATTAGTATAAATCTAGGTTTAACAAATCATCGATCTGGTTTTGATTCATTTGCATTCTTTATCTCCTCATCGCACAAAAGTGACGAAGGCATTGGGTTCGCTTGAAAATTGCAACTTTTAGAAGAGGCAAAAGTAAATTGCAGGCTTGCGTCCACACTGTCCCTAATTACTAATTTGCTTCAAGCAGGTAACTCTGACTGTCAGGTTTTGAGTTTCAAGTTAAATTTAACTCGGAATGGAGAACAGGCTCAACTGCTTTAGATTTAG
Source organism: Trididemnum miniatum (assembly GCA_964006365.1). Taxonomy (NCBI): domain Eukaryota; kingdom Metazoa; phylum Chordata; class Ascidiacea; order Aplousobranchia; family Didemnidae; genus Trididemnum; species Trididemnum miniatum. The sequence goes on from OZ023238.1 coordinate 8,857,672, forward strand.
AGGCTCTCTTTGTTCAGCTACTCGACCGGGTTGATAAAATATCGTCGGGTAAAAGAACATGCCGGATGTTGTTTCGCAGTGATTGAAAACAACAAAGAACTAGGCTCACCTCATGTTGAACGGAGCCATAACACGAATAACGTATTGCCGATCTTTCGCTCGCTTGAGCTTGGGAATTTTTGAAGGATCATAGTCAGGAGGATAGTATTTCTGTAACATATGCAACCATTAAAGTCAGTGACATGACCTAGCGGTACTGCGCGCAGGTGACAGACCCTACGTGGCCAGTTCAATTCGCAGTAGGAGCCGATCGCATTTGACATATATAACGGGTGGCTGCTGACTCGAAGAGCGCAAGCTCACTTCGCAGTCTCCTTCAATTACTGTTGAATTTTCCGCTCAATATAATTTGAAAATAACCTCAGTTATTTATTAACCAGAGGGATGTAGTAAATTGACACTGTAGGCTCCTAAGGGCATTTTTTAAAAAACATCAGTTGTGTCAGCAATATACCTGCATATTGCACAATACATACAGCAAGTATACAATGTTAATTTACTAAAAACAGCGCGATTAGAGGTCGATAATTTGCTTCTAGACTTATTTCAAACTAATTGAATATCAAAGGAAATATGCATGCCATGTTAAATTATGTAAAGCATGATAAGTTGTCATGTACTGCACATAGCTAAGATGAAACTGATTATAAAATGTAAGTTAAAAGTCAAATCTTCATTACACTCGCGGTATTATGAAGTAGCGTGTAACGAGTGGCGGGGTCCGTCTCCGCGGCTTAGCGCCTGGGCTACACAGCTCCGAAAAAACGTCGCATTGGTGGCGAGCCGTTGGTGACACTGTGACGATTTGACCGGCCCAGGAACCCCAGGCCTCCGACACCGACAGCGTGTGCGCGTAACAACTGAGCTAACGATTGGAAGTCACATAATTTTTAGCTTTACGATAAAACATTGAGTTAAGAATGCACACTTCGACAAACTATTTAAACTAGTTGCAATAAATTGCTTTCGAATACGTAAAAAACTAAAACTTTAAGAAAAAACTTACGTTTAATACTTTTCTTTCGGACATTGTTCTTCAATCGCAGAAATTCTCAAAAATTAACGTATAGTCTTACAGATTAATAGCTGCATGCACAATTTTAATAAATCCTAAAATTTAAAATGGTTGAAAACAATGCACGGCAAATTACATCAGTCCGTAATCAGACACAGTAGCTAAATGGCATACTTCGCACACATTGGGTCATGATTTTTATAGTTTCTAGAAAATATCTTGTTTTAAAATAAAGATGATCGTTCACTGAAGTTACAAAACTTTTTTGTATCAAATTGAGAAAAGCTAAAGAAACTAATAAAAATACATTTGACTGTTATTGTTTCTAAGGCTATAAAAAGCAAACACATAAAATTTGCACTAAACAAAAAAAAATCTGGGTTGAGTACCGAATTTGTATCTTTACACCGTCATAAATCTAACTTAAGGCGGACACTCACCAAATCAACATCACGATCAAAAGCAAAGTTATAAACCCAGTACATGAATAACATCACAAACATGCTGTTCTGGTGTTTTTTTTTTTGTTAATTCCAAGAAAAAGACAGAAAATGTATTTTTACAAACTCAACCGTAATACCAGCAAGAGAATCGAACCTTTAATCTTTCGAATTCATGCAATGACACACGAACGTACATACATCACCGTTATCACACAAACGAGGCGGAGCTAAGTGTTCACACAAAAATTGCCTATTACAGAGCAAAGGACAAATCAAAAGTTGTTTAAGCGTAACTGAAACAAAACTGCAATCCTAAAACAAAACGTCTAAATTGTTTCAAAAGGGCGAAAGCCGGTAAACAAAAGCATTTTAACTTCATTAATCTTACCATAAATCATGTTTAGATAACCAAAAAAAGCCTACAATCAAAAATACCACAGTATTTATCACTAAACATTTTTTTATTAGCCAAAATACTGTTACCGAAATTGTCCCACACCAAACAAGACAGATGCACTTATGACCCAGAAGTTGCCAATTACCTGTCCAAGTGTCTACCACTCACAGCTTCAGTAACCCTATGGCATGCCTCTCCCAAAGGCATATAAAGTTGACTTTACGGCTTGTTCACCACCGCATTTCGCAAATACTGTGTGCAAAGAGTTGCGATAATCGATTTTTGGGTGATTGATTTCATCAACTTCGTCATTGAACCCAAACTTACAGAAACCGATGCTATTTTGCATGAGCCACTAGATCGGCCGAGAAGCATGTATTGTATATGCTGCAACTGCCAATTTTTCTTTCCTACGTCTTGTCAATCGCAGTTTAACAAGATCTAACGTAACACAAATACCATTCCTGAAATGCCAAAAAAAACATCGAGTACTTTGAACATACAAGATTTGCTCAAAGTCGTATGTAACGTAGTATCTACAACACAATTGTCCATCACAAAAAGCGTATCCAAAACTGCAATGATATAATTTAAGATTGCATCTGCACAGTTCTTGCTTTATTGCTCAGTTTGAGGTCTCAATAAGCAAAAATAGCTTCACAAGAAGTAGATGTCATCAGGCTACTGCCATATTTCACCATAATAAGCACAACTTGCTACACATTCTGCTTTCGCCGCAGCAATAATGGTCACGATACATCTGGATAAGCTTGAACAGAGTTGATTCGAATAACCGTATAATAAGGAGTATAAACTGAAAACAAAAGTAATCATGTAGTTATAATGTAAAACAAAAAAGCATAATAAGCAGAACACAAAACAATTTTCCATGCTATATCAGTGCTTTCCAACCTTTCCACAAAGATCTTCTTTCGGTATTTCATTCGCACTGGACCCAGCTATCCGCTGTCCTTAAATACGTATTTACCATTAAATAATTTTGTACCAGTGGCCCCCTGGTTAATGTTCCGAGGCTCCACAGGGGGGCCAATAGACCTTGGTTGAAAAACCATCATTTTCAGAAGGATTCATCTGGTAAAATTCAAACTAACAACTTCAAGAATAAAAGCGTGAAGATTTGTAAGTAAATTAGTTCACATAGAGCATGTAGGATCAAAATCAAGCAAGAATTACGTTGGCTCAACAAAACTATAGACGATCGTTGACAGTGCGTCACGAAAAATATTGGCAATGAAGAAATGAAGTTAGATTACTGAAACATTAACAAATAGGCTTCCTTTTTTGGAAACTATGTTCAGACGGGATGCCTATTTAATATGAGTTATTACATACAGGGTTATGTGGATTCAACTGTCCCACTGAACTAGTGCACAGCCACAGCACAATAGCAAATGCGATGCTTAGTCTGGATGCTCACACTTGAATGCAAACCATTATACGAAGTAATGCGCCAGCTCGATTCCCTGGCTGAACCATGAGCATGGCTCAACACGTTCAAAGTTCATCACTTGTTTTACGCAAGGTGGTATTGCTGGGGTACTAGGCAAGCAGTGGGTTCTTTGGGAAATGAGTACATCGAATTTCACCAAACAGTTGGTTCATATTTTCAAAGCTGGCCCCTGGTGACCTGAACAACCCCTAGACAAATGCAATGCTTATTGCTTAGCGTGAGACTTATTACATCATGAAAAAAAAACATTTGTGTATATTCAAAATCAAGCGAAAGTTTTTGTTACGGTATGTTGCAAATGCAATCATGAAAAGTGTAAGCAAGCATGCTTGACCTTATTAACAACACAAAACAAGTAAAAGCAAGCAACTTACTATGTTTTCTTTCAAATGATTTACGAGGACGAAAACGCTGAATTATTTTTTCGACACCGGGTGTTTTTTCCACAACAGTTGCTTCAATTTTAACCAAACTTCTTCGCAATAACGGTCTTCCTATCATCGTAAAATCACGACCACCGACCAGCAACACCTAAGGATAAAGAATTACTTTTTTCTTTCGGGGCAGTCAAGACAATGTTTTCAGTTTAAAAATATTTGAACAAGCCATTTGAGATTCGCATTTGAAATAGCAATGAGTAGGAACGTATGTATTACTTAACAGCGTGGACCATTGGACCTTGATATTTTTATGGGTACCAACATAGCTTAACAACTTTCAGTTCAATACAAATTACTGCAAATTGATAAACAGCATCATCACCATAAGCATTTCACCCGCAATTAATCAAAAATAAAGTTCGTTTAGAAAAAAAGAAACAGCAAAACATAATCAAAATGCACAACTGAAGGCTTTAAACGTCACATAAAAATTCTTACTCTCTCTAGTCTTATTCTGTCACCAACATCAACACCAACCATTCCTCCAGGAATTTGTATTAGATCATTATCGGTGACTTTAAATTGTTTATTTGCAACAACCACTACAGCAAATAATCTTCCTCTATCTTTGCTAGTAACGCATTCAGCAACTTTATCTGCAACAACTGTCGAAAAAAACAAAGATTATTATGAACGACATGAAACAAACATTATCGATATAAAAAGTGGACAAAAATTTTCCGACAATTCTAATGTCGTATTAGAATTATCGAAAACATATGAAATTTGTTGAGCATTTGAGCAATTTTTCATTAATGCAAACATTTTGCGTAGCATTTTACCCATTAACAAGAAATGTTCGCTTAGGTTTTATTTGCAGAAATAATCAAAAATTTTGCTACCTCAACTTGTTCTTGCATACCAAACAGCCTAACTTAGATAAACAATTCCTGGAGGTTGTAACTGCCGGTAGGCCTACTTATATCAAATTCTAAAATGAACAATCATCTGCAAACAGTGAGCACTGCTTCAACTTTCTTGGCCCCATTGACACAATTAACGGGACTGATGTTTAGAAAAAGTCTATCTATGTAGTAGGAAGAATTTTGATTTATGTTTTCCAATTAATACATCAACAAGCTAAATCCAAAGAGGGTCCTTTATGACAGAAATATCATGACCTGACCGAGCGCTGAAACTGGCAATGCTTTTTGAGCTGGAAGCATACATGACGTGCCTACCATATCCAACACATCTTCACAGGGATGTGGAAGCAGAAGCGGTCATATTTTAATGGAAGCGGAAGCGCAAAAAATATGCCGCTTCCGCATCATGCAAAAAAGCGTACTGTAAATAACTTATTAGATATTATATTTTATTCAATTTATTAGACATTATTTTGCATTGCTAGCTTCACATGGATACCAAATCTCACCATAGGGCATTACTCTTTGCTTAACTTTCAGATAGTACTAACGTAAAATCGCTTTTTCTTTTAGTTTTTTCAAGTTTTAAAATGCGCTAAAAGCAATACTTGATTCTTTTCCAATTATAATCATGTCACAAAATAGATGGAGTACTGCCAGGAGCGTATTAAGCGGGGCGTTGTGCCATCCTCTCCCCCTCCCTGGTCCTCTCCTCTTGACTTTGTCTTTTAGTAAAAAATTAACAAAATAAATGGTGCCATGTGATTGAAATATGCCAGACTCTTTTGATGGTTTTTGTAGCTTATGGCCAGGGGCGGACCTAGGGGGGGGGGGGGTAGGATGAGGGGTATGCCTCCTCCCACCAGCCCTTTTGGAAATGTTTTTGATGTATACAATTTTTTCATAATTTTGAGCCTCCTTGATAGCAATAAGCCTTAAGGACGTATAAATTGAAAATGCGCGAACAAAATGCATCATATTTGGCGAAGCACTCAGAATTAGGGTCAAAAAATTAAAACAAAATTTAGCTGAAAATTATTCAAAAAGCACTAAAATAGCCATTAGATCATGTACGTTTTCAAAAATTTTCTGGGGAAGCATGCTCCCGGACCCCCCAAAAACCTTTCTTGTTTTTCGATGAGCTTCAAATTAGTTCTGCTGAAAAAAATACGCTTGAACACAATGTGGAAATTATGCCCCCTCTCACCCCTTAAAAATTCTTGCCATGCCACTGAGTGCTGTGTATCAACATTTTCCTAATGAAAGGAGTAAGTTTCGAAGCAAAGTTGTTGTAAAAGACTACCAGGATTGTGACTCACTATTGTGACTCAATCATTCCTTTACACTTTCGTTTGCTTTTTGCAAATTATTATTTTAAAAAAAATGCTTGCTGAAGCTTCATCAAGAGCTTTCAGCGTGTTGAAAAAAAAAAGCTACAGTTTACGCTATCGGCTACCAATGCACTGGTCGTGTTTTACTGGCAAAATTTTGGTGAATTTTTTTGGAAGCGGAAGCGATAGGTGTGGAAGCGAAAGCTGTTTGCAAATATACCGCTTCCACATCCCTGCATCTTCAATAGGCTTTGTATTTCACACAGTCTACCAAAAAAAAATGTCTGCTTTAGATTACACATACTTGCATTCTGTATTTGAGACAGAACTATAACCTTAGAGCTGAAATTGTTTCCTAAGCTACATGCACAGATTATATCATGCACAGATAAATGGTGGATGCTGCTAACGTTATTTCGTTAGCAGCATCCACCATTTTTAAATGTAGTAATCAAACATACTATTATGCTCTTCTTCAGATATCATATCTGGTGGCTCTGGAAAAATATAGCGATCATAAAAAGAAGGAACTTCAGAAGTTGGTTCCTCAGTGTTCGAAAAGTATCTAACCGAATGGAGGTTCATAGAAAATTGATGATTTAATGGATGGGTAATGATCTTTCTAGAAAACAAATGCATATATATAAACAAGCTAAGAAGAACTATCAACTTGTGTTTTTGATTTTTTTACAAAAATAAATTTAACGACAAATCAAAAAGCCCAAGAATGGCAATATAATAGTTTTAAATTATAAATGAGCAACCAGCCAACGGCTGACCCTACACTTTTCCCACAGGAAAGAATATCTGACAAGCTGTGACATCTCTGTAATCAAAACGCTACTGCACCGACTACTTGTTTGTTGCTATAATGATGTCACTGTCACGAAGTGGCACACCCAAGGGGGGTTACCCTCCCCTTTTGAAATCGAACCCTTGTTTTCAAAGTGAAGTGTCCAAATTGTGCAAGTGCAGTACGTGCCGTTATTTCAAAACAGCTGTGACAAAATTTTGCCCTCATCATACTGAAGCCAAATCAGCTGGTTGGTGAAGGTGTAAGAGACATTGTTATCAGTGCGAACAGGGCGGATCCAGGAGAGATGTTAGAAATGCATTCCCCCACCAGCCATTTTCAAACATGTTTTTGATGAATACAAAATTTTTCCATAATTTCAAACCTTTTCAATAACAATAAGCCTTACGCCCCAAGCATGCATGATCGAAAATGGATGAACAAAATGCATCATATTTGGTGAAACATTCAGATTTAGGTAGAAATAATATAAACAAAATTTGTTCAAAAAGTACTTAAGTGGCCACTACAGTATGTAAATTCTGAGAAAATTTTTCGGGGAAGCATGTCCCCAGACCACCCTAGAGTTTTTTCAATTCTCAATATCTTTTAAAATAATTACGCTGGAAAAAATTCGCTTGAAATTAGGTCAAAATTTAGTGCCTCTTCCCTGACAAAATTTTTGAATACACGCAGCCACAGACATCAAAACATTTTTCAAATCCTTTTTTACGCCTTTTTTGGGTATAACATCTTTGTACAGTCTAACATTCAACCTAATTCAACATTTCATTCTCCCCACCCACTAAAATTTTCTGGATCTGCTCCTGAGTGTGAGATCAAGTTTTTTTTAGAACCCCTCCTTTGTAATATGATGGGTGCGCCCCTGCGCTGCAGCAGATTGCTTGTTTGTATCTGCAATGCTCTAGACACTTCCTTAGGTTTTGGTCAGGTTTAGAGCACAGGGTTAGTAATTGAGTTTGGGTTAACATTATGTGCCTTAATGCTGAGTCGATCACACCAGATAGACTACTGGTAGTATCAGTTACAATAGTGACAACACAGCATAGTCCAACAATGTCAACTGTTGGAATGAAATCCTTCTCTTAACCTAGGACATCAAGCTGTGCATAAAATTTTAACATAGACTATTTGGATGCAAAACATGATACCGGTACTTACTGATAATGTTTGGCAGAGTTCATTAAGCAGAATTGAGATGACAATTTCTGTTGATGATGATGAAATGTAGACAATGATCTAATTGTTTTGGTAGCACATGATATGTTCTTAAAAATTACAGCAGACATATTAGCCTCGTTTTATTGTCAATTAACTACCGGTATTTCATTTCACTTAAAGGCTGAAAAAAAAATTCCAATAGCCTATTTATGCAAGACTAATTAAGCACCAAAGACTATTGAAGCTTATGTAAAAAGCTATTACAATCTACTAGAATGATTTCAAAGCTACCACAGTTTGTTAGTTTTGAAACTTTAACAATGCGTTGTCACAGTTTCGCTAAAAGTCATTTGTTACAGCATATGAAATTTTTTCATGGGGAAATAATTATAAATCAGCAATTCAACCTCTCAAATCCTACAAAACAAAATTCTAAGACTCATGTTCAAGATTGAACCTCAAAGTCATGTTTCTAACAACTATCTCCACTATTCATCGAATCTACTGAAAATAGAAGACCTGTATACACTCGAAATAGCAAAATTTATGTATTTATATGAACATAATAAACTTCCTCCTTTGTTTATGATTACTTTTTACCTCTAGAAAAGATCCATTGTCACAAATCACAATACAAGAAGCTCCTCTTCAAATAAGTATTTTTTACCATTTTTTTCCACTAACAAAGCTCAAACGATTACCGGTACTGGTAAAAATTACACAGGAATAAAAATTTGGAAAAAAATACCAGGTTCACTTTAATAACTTCCTTACAAAAAGTTTATTCTTGGGTATACTCAACAACTTGTAGCAAACTATGGGTAACTAATTTAATCCTTTTTATTTTTCAATGTAACAACATCGACGTTAAACAATTTGGTTACCGGAACCGGTATCTTTTGATTGTCAACATATTGGTATATCTTGTATTCAATTTGCTTGAGATTGATAAGCTTGCATTTATTTATTTTTAGTTGTATATAATTTGTACTTGTGCGTTGCGACGTACTTTATGTACTGATGGCTCATTCTATATTTTTAAGGAAGTGGCTAAAGTTACGTGACCGTAACATTTGCCTCTTTAGTTTATTTTATTACTTCGTCACGCTCTCGTACAATCAGGGAAGCGTGAAGGGATAATAAAATAAACCAAAGAGACAAATGTTACGGTCACGTAACCTTAGCCTCTGCCTATTTTTAAAACTACCGTTACAGGGTATGCCCTTGTTCATCTAATGGTGTAACTTCTTAGCCTTGTTATATGTGGAGCAGTACCGGTAACTCGGTGAGCAATTTGCTCCTTCACTGCTTCCCTACGCTGGTAGGCCTACGTGCATTTTTTGATGTAAAATATACCCATATATTCTGTTCCATAATTTTCTTCCCCACTTCTCTTCACAATCAATGAATCAACTTAGCAATCTGATCCTTTTCGATTTCAAGCTTGAGCTGACTATCCAGTAAAAACGGGCGAAGTCACAATACACTGACTCCGCATCCGCTCCGAGTCCAAAGACTTGGACTACGAGAAGCTAAACACGCGAAAAATCATTTTCAACAAAACCGCTACAGCGTTTTTGAGAGTCAGGTGATGCGTAAAGAAAGTACAAGCAGAGTTTTCTCTATAAGAGTTGTCCGACTTTTTCTCATTTTTGTTTCTTTATTATAATGGTTACGCTTCAATACTAATAGATCAATTGTGTCACAGAAACGTCGCAGTGCATAAGATACAATAGCAGCAGCAGCATAAGAATGCAGCAATCCAGCATCTCTGAAAGTCTGAATCCAGTCTTGTAGCTTGCAGCAGCATTATTTTTTTTATTTGCTTTGAAATCATAACATGAAATGCACGAATTTGTTTTTAAAAACTTAGTGCCAACAACTAGCAATGCTCTGCTACTGCGCCAAAGAAAAGCAAACTTATAGCCTACCCTGATATTTCGCCACTACTTTTAGCATATTTAGCAAAAAATGCTTAACGCAGGTAGGTTAATACGCAGTGGTGTAAAAGAAAGTAACAGTAGACTTTTACACGAGCAGCTTTTTCGATAACGAATAGGCCTAGCATTTTCGATAACAAGTATTTTCAGCATAAAGTAACGCTACCCGAGCAGTTTTTTCTGCACAAAGTAGGTTAGTTTCAAATTTTGAGCCTTAATGTCGATTTTTTTAGTTAAAAGAAAAAAAAATAATTGCGCTGGATACTTTGAGATCTTTGGAAGCTTGCACAGCACACATTATTAATATTTGACGAGCGCGTCACAAAAAATTTCTGGTATACAACAGCTTTTTTCAAAGCTATCGAGAGTATTTATGATAGAGGTTTTTCCAAATGCGAAAACCAGATAGTCGAACCGAAGTTTTATCAACCGGTTTTACACTAATTTGGTCGAACCTGAACCGTATTTTTCAAAATCGCAAAGAGTGAACCGGAACTGAACCGAATAATTTGAGTACTTGCGAACCTTAATCGAACCGATTAAAAAAGCGGCTCGCTCCGTGAGGTCACACGCGTCACTTTGATCGGCGTAACCGACTGACACTTTGAAGGTGGCTTATATTTAAAGAAATACAGTACTTGCACAGCACTACAAGCTGTGCATTGGCCCGTCAATGTGAAGATATGTTTCTTTATCAAAGATTAGGCCGCCGGTGTCGGAGCACAGTAGCAATTTAATTATCTCGAAACAGGCTTTACTACTAGTATTTTATGCATTATAGTGGCCTGTCAATGCGAAGAAAAATTGCTTTGTACGTTTCATTTTTTAAAATATGTTACTAGAAATTTACCATTTTTAACTGCGAACTTGAACCGGAACTTTATAAACCGGTTTGAAATATTTTTTACTGGAGCGAACCCAAACCAGAGCGTTTCAATTTATATGAACCTTAACCAGAACTGAACCGAAATTTGAAACCGCTGTTGAACCCAAACCAATTCTGAACCGTACAAATTAAACGGTTCGACTCCCTGGCGAAAACAGCTTTTTCAAAGCTATTCTGATGTTCCATACTGATAACCTATTGTTCAAAATACTTGGCTAATTTTTCATTTGCACTGGCAGTGATGGGCACGATAGTCTAAAATTTTCTGTACTTAAGCAATAACGATAACCGATAATTTCAAAAAATTCCTGGGCGATACCGATTATAATCGGTAAATTTCAATTTCTTGAAGTGATATCGGTGATCGATAAATTCTTCCGATATATGTTGCATTAAATTTTCGATGTGTTTGACGAAGCTTTTTTGGAGTCAAATTGCAAAAATATTTTTCTAGATTTTTAAAAGAAAGCAGTTCACGAACTCTGCCGTGGCAACAAAACAAAGGGACATTTTTTAAAATCGCAACAAGACTTTATGAACACTGCGTATTTTTCCACAGCACCACCTCACTAACTTTGAACACTGTGTGCGTGAAGAATCGTTTATCTCGATAATTCATCGGCGATAACAAAATGTACTACACCGATAAATGCCCATCTCTGTGCACTGGTGGTTAAGCGAGTCTACTATTAAGATTTTAACATTCGTTTCATATGAATAAACATTCGTTCGTTTTGCGATTACAGCAACAATTTTTAAGAGACATTTGCAATTACTTTAAATCGCTTAATCATGTAGAGGTCGGAAAGTTACCACTTTATTGACAAAAGATCCCCGTGGGGACGTTTGAGTGACATTTTTTAACTGCAAATAAATTTACCGTAAGCATTTCGAATTTTTTCGTTTTGGTATAGAAGAGTTTCATCACAAAATAAAATCCAAAAAAATCAAGCCGTCATTATACTCGCGGTATTCCGCCAAAGCGTGTAACAAGTAGCGGAACCCGTTTCCGCCGCTGATCGCCCAGGCAACTCAGCTTCAAAGTTCGAAGTAAACAGCGCGGTGACGAGTCCCTGGCGATACTTTGTCCAATTTGACCGGCCCAGGGCGCGAACCCAGACCTCCCGCATCGATAGCGATGTCGTTACAACTAAGTCCAACAAACTAAAAAGCATTTGGCCTAATATATTGTCCAACCAGTTGGAAAAACATTGAATTCAGTAAAACTTGTGCGATAGGTCCCCTACTTTCCCTGCTTTTAATAAGATCCATAAGATTTAATGGTTATTTTTACAGCTAAGGTATAATAAAAAATCAAAAAACAATTAATGTAAAATATTTTGCATTCAGAAAAATGTCGAATTTAATTTGGATCAAATTCCTGAAAATATTACTCCAAAAGTTTTAATGATAGAAATCAATTTCGATTTGAAATGACATTTAGACTGGAACTCTAGTCTATCACTAAATGCAGTTTGTGTTCAACAAAGGGTGTCTTAGTAACCCATGCTAATGTACAGCTATATAGACTACCTAATCACTAAAACTATCCTTCACGTTATTTAAATCAGTTTTTGCTAACTAGGCTACATATCACTAAAAATTCTCTTGCAAATGTCTGCAAAACTATCCTTCACGTAATTGAAATCAAATATAGCTAATTCGTTAGCTTAACTCCGGCGTTTGAAAGCTTTAGTCACTTTTCACGATGCAAGCTGACTGTAGTCTGCTGAAATCGATCTATAAGTACTCATGCGTAAAACCGAAATCACGTGATAGAGTCGGATAACTCTAATAAAGAAAACTCTGGTACAAGTACTAAAATTTTACGAATACATGGCAGCAGTGAAGTGGTACAGGGGTCAGTAGTAGTAGTGTCTTTTATTTCTGTGCCGTCAAAATAAATTAACACAGCAATATAGGATTTCAAATACAAACGGACACAGAAAAGGGAAGAAGCGACAAAACGATCAACGTTGTAACATGCTAGCGAGAGTGAAACTTGAAGATGAGGGGATTAGTAGGCATGGTCGCAACACCCGAAAACAGTGTGATGGACTCGCAAGGTAGGAGATCTATGCCTTTTAGGTTTTGATTTTTTGTCAGCGCATTATACTGAAGTCGCAGTAGCGATTTTGTTGAAAGTGACTTTTCGCGTATTTAGCTTCTCCTGCCGAAAAATCATTTTCAATAAAACCGCTGTAATTGATTTCTTCATCTTTATCCTCCTATCACGAGAAAGCGACTGAGGCGCTATGCGTAGGACGAATCCAGACTCGCTTAGGAGTTGCCTTTGTTTCCAAGTTTTCCGCTTGAATTTTCTTCTGGCTTCTTTAATTTGCTGCTTGCCAGATTCCACCAAGCAGAGATAATCAACGTGAAGCATCTTATCCAAGGACGCAACAACGAGACTAGGTTGGGAGGTGAACCATCAACCTTGCGATCATGGTCGTCGTAAAAACGACGCTCCGAACCACTACGTCACGCTGCCGACAATAGCGTTTTGAGACTGTAGCGTTTTGAGAGTCACGTGATGCGTAAAGAAAGTATAAGTACAAAAATTTACACTTACATGGCGACGGTGAAGGAGTGTAGGGGTTGGTGTGATGGACTCCCACTCGCAGGGCAGGCATCAATGCCCTTCTAGGTCTTAATTTTTTGTCAGCGCATTATGCTGAAGTCGCTGTAGCCATTCTGTTGAAAATGATTTTTCTTGTACTTATACTTTCTTTACGCATCACGTGACTCTCAAAACGCTAAAGCGGTTTTGTTGAAAATGATTTTTCGCGTATTTAGCTTCTCCTACAACTTTAGGCAGGAATGGAATAAAAATCGGAGTAAAAAAAATCAAATTTCTTATCCATGGTCGGTCACACTTCGGTCACAATCCATACTGTACAGGCCTCTTCCAAAAACGGTGAAAAATCTTGTTCCGCAGAAACACTTCTTAACTTAATCACAACAAACATGGAGATTCGTTCGTTCACGAAACAGGCTGCTAAACTTTGATAGGCAATTGACATATTTGACCTATCCGCGAGGTGGCGCTACTGTACCTTTTGAAGAGCCTATTGTATTTTTTTCTCATGGCATTCTTCCGCAAGAGTACTTTCGTAGTGACAGATTAAGCGAGCGATGCCAGTAAGTCAATCCTTTTTCCCTTTGGCCTCTCTAAAGATTATTAGTGTTCATGCTTCTCTGAAGTTTTTTTTGCCACGTGCTTAGTATAGCAGGGATGCAACTAGGCCTATTACTGCATTTTTTTCTTCTCATATGCTTTTGTCTAGCTCCCTTCCTCAATTTGGCTCTGAGGTGGCCCCACACTTTTTCAGTTCTAAAATCTCCACTGATCGGGCTATGCTATTGTCCTGAGCCTTTAAACTTTCCGAATATTGTTTTGTTTAAATGAACTTTGTTCATTAAGTGATTGGCCACAGTGGCGTAGCTAAAGATTCTGCTGCCCGGGGCGGTTCAAAAAATTGCCGCCCCAAATGAGCAATAATTTTTTAGGCATTAATCAGCTTCAAATGCGATCATCTATTCTGCATGGCAAAATATGCGTCAATTAAAAGCACGCTGACTGGCAAACTACAGCAATGATTACAAAGCTAGAGTGTATTAACAAGGTTAGTCGTTGGTGTCTTTCATTTCCGTGCTATCAACACAACAATAATTTGCGAAAATGATGTGCAATGTCTGTGTCGCACCCAAGATTTGGAAAGGAGGATCCATCATCGGGGGTCTGGGGGTGAAACCCCCAACCGCCGGAGGCCAAGGGGATCTGGGGGCTACGCCCCCACCCGCCAACGAATTTTTACGGTTTTCACATAAAAAACACTCATTTTATCGAAAAAGGGGATGCAGTGATGCAGTCACTATGGACAATGCAAAAATATTTCCGCATGTTGTGTCTAAAAGCAGAGACTTGGCTAAAATAAGTGAAAGGTGGCTGCAACCATTATTAGTTCAAAAAATTGTAGACTAAAGTTGGATTTTAGCACCTTATTACATTGCCAAAGGGGAGCATGGCGATTCAAATAATGCAAAGACGAGGAAGAAAACAGTTCGCAATTGTGACATAATAAACATTAAGATCAAATCTTCATTATACTCGCTCGAATACATTGAAGCGGAAACGAGATGGCGGGTCCATTTCCGCAACTTTGCGCCTGGGCATTGAGCAACACAGTATTGAATTGAATTGAAATTTATTGTTTTGTCGCCATATAGCAATAATAAAAAGCAACTTCAACAAAATAGCGACGAGGATGCTGCGAAGTGACCGTTTTAGGGTCTTCGAGTCAAGCAATCACCCTAGATTAAGATATTCTCAAGTACAGTGTAAATAAACCCACATCAGAACCAAATAACAACAACAACAAACAAAAAAAGAAAACAATAAAATAATAATAGGAATTTAAGCGAAATTTATAAATAGCCAAATTTTTTAAATCAGTGGCAACATGGCCATACTTCGCATCAATTATACAGTCTATTAAGGGCACAAACAGTTGCGTACGCAGAATTTTTCAATGGGGGTTTCAGTGACGTCACTTTATGATGACGTAAAATTACTACAATTAGCCTACAGTAGTTCAGAGGTATTAAAGTGCATGGGACTGTAATGTTTCTAGTCTGAATTACTGCGCAATTGCAGCTACTATGATTAAGCTATATAACGCCATAACGAAGGAATCAATCCAGATATTTCGTTCACACTTTTGCTTGATTCTTTGGGCTTCATTTAAGAAGCGAAAAGGTTTCACCGAAACTCAAGCTGTCAATCCGTGGTTAAAAATTTACAGAAAAAAATTTAGTTGACCTCATTTTTGGGTCATAGGAAGGTTAACTGACTAAAGTAATAATAATAAGAAGAATTTGTATCCCCCTTAAGATTTCATCAACAATTCGATGAATCTGATGAAGGGGTTGACCAGAATTAAATTAACGCTAAAAATCACTACCCAACAGCATCAAAGATAAATAAATGAAGAGTACTACTACAAAAAACTTTACACAGTTGTTCAACATTGGCAATACACTACTACAGTAAAACATAGCACAGTTATTCAATACTGGTAACATCCTCAAAAGCAATATTAAAAAAATAAGATTTCAAATGCGTTTTGAAAAGCGAAACACTGCTAATTTCACGCAGCGGCAAAGGCAAAGAATTCCAAATTTTTGTTTTAAAGTAGGCTAGCTTTCGCAACGTCACAAACAGGGTGTAGCCAGGAGGGTAAAACAAGTGATTGCTTCCCTCCAAAAAAATCTTTTTTCAAGAACCAACATTGATATAAACAACGCATATAAACCTTGATATAAACATTTAATATGCACTCATTATGAAAGGAGCAGTATCCAGTATCCCCTGTCTTGAATAGTGAAGACAGTGAAGCATGAGAACAAACTGCCCTCTTTACCGAAACATTTTTAAACTACAATAAATTACGCGCGAGAGGAGTCCCTGATCATGCGGTTAAACTCAAAACCAGCGTCGATATTATCTAAGCATTTTTCACCCAAATCACAGCGTCGATATCATCAGATACTCTCTAGCACATAATCGGGGAGTCTGGGAAACGGAGCACCATAACTCCTAAGACAGTAGCGGTGCGTAAAAACAAGTTTGCCACCCCCCTCCCCGTTCCACCCCTGGGTCTCTTTAAATCTTTCGTTGGTTTGGTCTTCCTTGGCAGTATCTTTATTTTATTTGTAGCATTTAGGGCAGTGTCAATTTAGATTTTTACATTTTAATAATTTTTCAACAAACCGGCCTGTTATAGCGCAGTTTTAAAGTTGTCGCTATCGATGTGGAAAGTCTGAGGTTAAATTCCCAGGCCGGTCAAATCGGACACAGGGCAGCCAACGGCTCACTACCGCTGCGACGTTTCTTCGGAGCTGCGTTGTCCAGGCGTTAAGCCGCGGGGTCGGGCCCCGCCACTCGCTACGACGCTGCAATACTACAGCGAGTTTAATGAAACGATTGCAGCGAAGATTTGATTTTTTAAAAAAATTTTGTGTGCAGCCATAGTTACTGCAGATAGTTCGTATTTAAGGGAACTCCCGCTAACCAATTGCTTCACAGCAGCATCAATGACAAAATTGCAGTTCAAGCAAAACACATCAGAAAAGTTGGAACAGCGGTATTGTTGCATCGTATCATAACAAAAGTTTCTCGAAATTAAATTAGAAAGTTGGACAGAACAGAAAAAAATACATGACAGCAATTTCGGCAAGCTCCGCACGACGAAAAGTCGATTCGTCTCAAAAAAGAAAGGTTTTACTTTTTCTGCAATCGTCAACGTCAAGCGCAACACACCAGAAAAGTTTGACTACCAATATTATTGCTTCACAATGAAAGTTTTTCAAGATTATGTAACATGAGGAAGTTGGATAGCACAGAAAAACATGATAATTGATAACAATTTTGGCAATCTATGTATGAAAAAATGCGGATCGTTTCAAAAAGAGAGGTTTTCATTTTTTTCAGTCGTCAATGGGGGGGGGGGGGAGTGACCCCTGAAACCCCCCCCCCTCCCGTGCGTACGCCACTGGTCACAAAAATTACTAATTCGACGTTCAAAATTTAATGAACAAAAAAATAATTTAGCTGTTTCTGGAACTGTAATACCAAACTAAGACTGAGTAAGAACAAGCTTTTGGAACTTTTTGGTAAAAGTTTTATAGCTACATCTTCTAATTTCTAAAGAAAGTGATTGCCAAATTTTAACTCCTCTGTACTTGATCGATCGTTGCAAACGAGCAGTGTTGTAACGTGGTACGTTAAAGTTAGAGCTAACATTTTGTCTCGTACCTAATTTATGCACTTCTTTAGGTTTTAAGAAATATTTCGAAAAAGAGCTTGGAAGTTTATTATTAGAAAATTTATACAAAAAGAAGCAGCAAGATTATTTACCATTAGCAAAGTAATGGTTGTTCAAAATAATTAGGAAAAAAATTACAGAAAGCTTATCCAAAATGCCCCCTACCCCCGGGGCGTGCCTCCCGGGGCGGACTGCCCCCCTT
Organism: Trididemnum miniatum; assembly: GCA_964006365.1. NCBI lineage: Eukaryota > Metazoa > Chordata > Ascidiacea > Aplousobranchia > Didemnidae > Trididemnum > Trididemnum miniatum. Next base: position 8,875,525 of record OZ023238.1, read on the forward strand.
GCTACGCCACTGATTGGCAGGTCATAAGCTCTACTAAACAGGGTTGGCGAGTCGAAGTAAAATCGATACGACTCTGACTCCGACTCTGACTCTCAGGAATTTTTTTAGTTCGACTCTAACTCCGACTCCATTTTTTTCTGTTCGACTCCGACTCTCGACTCTGGCAAGCATAATTTTTCGACTCCAACTCTGACTCGGACTCCCAAGAAAAACCTCGACTCCCACGACTCAGACTCTCGACTCCGACTCGCCAACCCTGCTGCTAAATACAAACTCATTTTGTTTTTCTGCCAATATTAAATAATAGAATAACTGAGGTTATTTTAAAGATACAGTGAACTGAAAATTCTGTAGCAACGAAAGGATACTGCCAAAAAAATCTTTCCTTTGGGTATCTTCTACTTTTAAGCACTGTGTGTTTGTTCTTCAAACAGTCAGTGATGGGCACGATAAACCTTTCTAAACTGAAGCGATAGCAATAATCGATAATTTCAAAAAGTCTTTGGGCAATACCGATGATCTATAAATTTCGATTTCTTAAAGCGACATCTGTAATTGATAAATTATCGCCGATAAATTTTTCCGATAATGCTGGGGTAAATTTTTCATGTGTTTGGCGAATTTTTTTTTCTTTTAGAAAGTCAAGCGCAAAAATCTTTTTCCAGATTTTTCAAGAAAAGAGAACAGTTCACGGACTCTGCCGTGGCATTAATAACAAAGAGAGATGTTATTAATAAAGTAACAAGACTTTACGTATTTTTTCCATAGTGCCAGCAACTCACTAACTTTGCTCACTGTGCCTGAAGAATCGCTCATTGCGATGATTTATCGGCGATAACAAAATCAATAACCAAAGCGATATCGGTAATCAATAAATCAAAAACTACTCGTATTTTGAGCGATAGCAATAATCGACAAAAAATTATTCCCGATAACTATCGCAGATAAGATAAATGCCCATCTCTGCAAACCGTGGCCAGTGTTCTTCTAGTGGATGACCCCTAGGGGATGCGAGGAAGCTCATTGGAGGTAGCAAGATTTTTTTTGATTTAACGTGACAAAATTGAACGCTACACGCTTGAGGAAGCTAAGAAAAATTATGAGAACTCCTCTTGAAGCCTTGCTTTTTAATGAACGCTTCTGAAAACGTTTTTTAGAAGATCCCTTATTTTAGTTTCTGAGGGTCGCGAAAAAATTTGGCCGTGCAAAGTGAGTCATGATGAAAACAATTTGAAGAACACAACACTCGGCCAATCAACTTGAAACCTTAGCTTAAGTAATTATACAGAACTTACAAAGTCTTCACCATGAAAAAACATGATGTAGGCCTACCATGTAGGCTTATAGAACACAGCCCCCATCTATTTTATGCTTGTGTTGCTTAGACTCACGTCATCAGCAATGTGGCTTGAATCACCATAAAAGATATCACCAGGAAATGCAAAATCAAGTCTAAAAGTCAAGTAATCGACCTTCACGACTCAAATTTTAGTCATGAGCAGGGCTGGATTTAGACAATGAGAGGCTCTAGGCTATTTGATGACACTGATTGGAAGAGCAAAAAAAAGGTCTGCACGAGTACACGTCCTCAGATGTCCTGGTTTTCACTGAAAATTATGTTGCTCATGCCTGGTCTTGATGGTCGATTTTCACACCATGCTACTCTGTGGATGATCGATTTTCACACCATGCTACTAATTTACACCATGCTACTCTGTGGACTATCCAAAATCAGACTGCAATCTGCCAATAGCTCACCAAGCTATTGTGCACCAGCAAGCATTCAACAATCAAGCCATCCCACAGGGCGGTGAAGCACAAATAACACGCAAGTTTCAGAACAGGCAATCACAAGGTTCAGACACAGGCGCAATCAATCAACTCAACAGTCGACTCGAAAACATAAATCCCGGGTACAATTCCTTACGAGTCCTCAACTTTATAAACCAGACACAACCGAAAATGCAACAATATTTTTCACATAACTTTGGTGAAGATCTACTTTTTTTGGGGGGGAAGGGTAACGCGAAAGTTGAATACTTTTCTAACGGTAATCATCTGTTTTAACGACTTTAAAGCGGTGGCGCGCCCAGAAATTTAAAAAGAGGGGGGGGGGCCGCAATTTTCTGTTTTTGTTTCTACTGAAAATATCGGTAAAAACCAAAAAAAAGGTCTTCTCGTCTTTCGATGTCCAATTTACTACCCAATATCAAGTGAAGACCCCCCCAAAAAAGGTCATCGCGTCCTCAGATGTCCTGTTTCCACTGTTCTGCTGACTGGAGATATACGAAGTATATCCGCTTATATTTCAGCGGGGGGGGCGCGGACCCAGCGGCCACCCCCTGGATACGCTCCTGTTTAAAGCGGAGTTACGAGCTTGATTAAAGCGTTGTTAATCAAGTTCAAGTTCTTGTTCGCTGAAAACTTGCAAATCCTAGTCAGAGTTCTTGACTTCCAATTTCAAAGTTCAAACTCGAGTTCAGTAATTTTTACGGAGTTGATGCTGAGTTCAAGCAGTTTTTATCAAAGTTCATGCAAAGTTCAAAACTCAGACAGATTTTTTGCGAGATCGAGTTCAAACTCAAGGATTTTTGAATTATCGAGTTCAGTTAGAGTACGACAAAAAACGAGTTTTCCAAGTTCCTGTTCGAGTTCGCAACCTTGCTTGGAAGTAATCAGTGAATGCAGTATACGCGAAGTACATCCGAACAAACAATAATTATAGGAGTCGTAGTGCCAGTTATGTTACACGTAACTTTGTAAAACGCCCTTTTTGTATACCATCGAGACAAAAATTGAGAAGCCTTTCGTAAAACTTTGATTGTAAACATCGATTCAAACTTCAATTGTCATGATTGGGTGACGTATATGTCTCACTTCTATGTGAGAAAAGAAGTTGTTTGTCAAACAGGTGTGTCGAAATGAATCGCTAGTCGATTTTCCGCACAACCGCGTTGATATGGGTTGAAGCTTGCAGGTTCGCAAAGCGTTTATGAAATCAGTGAAAACTGTAGAAGTAAACAGACCATGCTCAATACAATGTCGTCAAGTCTTTATAAGCTTCACTTCGGTAAATTCTAGCGAGTTACAATGTTCAGAAAGTTTTAAGCTTTGTGCTTAGTAAGAAGAGGAAAATCTTTCTGTGAAACGCACACTAACTTAATATCGAGCTGAAGCACTTGTTTGTTATTTTACGCATACAGTCTACTTACGGTAGTGCTTACGCAGAAACAGGATGTTAAAAGGAAGATTAGTTTATTTAAGAAGTTCAAGATAATTTGGCCGCGTTCATCGGCAACTTTCAGCTGCGCTATCAATCATGTCAATGCATAAGCTACAGTATATTAGCCACATTTTACTAAGATAAATAAGATAATTTATTTTCGACTTAATACGCCACATCAAATCGAACGCATTTAGATAAATATCAACAAAAACAACACTAAGCAAATCTAAATTACATTAAACAACTGTAATAAACGGATATGGAAAATAAACGTGCACGTAAACAATAAGGTAAGGTTTCATGACTTGTAGCAGGAAGCTGCGAAGGGACCTCTCGGTCATCGAGTCGAGCAGCTGTAATCAATTCAGGCTGCTGGACGTTTATATATATTTCCTGGATTAATTCTTGCGCTATATTACGTTTCATTGTATTTCTCTTAATGTTAAGTGATTTGAATTCTATCACATTTAGATAGCATAAGCTATCAGTCTAATACTTTGAAATTAAATACTTTTTTGAATCTAATTTTAAACTGATTAAAAGACAGTATTTTCATCTCTTGAGGTACCCAGTTCCAAATTCTGTCCTTGAAATTTATAAGATCTCTGCAATTTTTCTGTTCTATAAAACGGTACGCTCAGATTAAGTTCAGACGATGCCAACCGGGTTGTTTGTGAGTGTATCGCATTTACGGGGGTAAAAAAGAAAGAAAGTTTTTTCGGCAGTTTATTTTGCGAATATTTATGCATTAATTCAGCTACTTCGTAAGTATAAAGATCTTCTAATTTTAAAATATTTAATTGTGAATAATAAGCAGAAGCATGGTCCTGCCATCTACCACCTCTTAATACTTCAACCGCTATATTTTGGAGTGTTCTTAATCTTTTTAGATACTTTTTGTATGTATTTCCCCAAATAGTAATACCATACAGCAGATGTGGATTAATCATGGAATAATATAAGACCAGCAAAGCTTTTGGAGGTCGCACGTTTCTAAGTTTACACATTACATCTAAGGATCTAGAAATTTTTTTTGCCACTATGCCAATATGTTCTTCAAAATTTAGTCTTGTGTCAATAGTGATGCCCAAGTAGGCTACTTAATTTGATCATTTGCTGAAATTGAGGTGTTTAGGAATTGTATTTCAATATCTGGGCTTGGGTTGATAATTTTGGAAGGTATAATAATTAGAGTCATAGTTTTTTGGGGACTGACGGTAGCTGTACTGGCGTTTGTCCAAATGGGTACCTTTTGCAGTTCATTAGTTATGTTGTTTCTTAATAAATCAGGATTAGCAGAATGAATTACTAAACACGTATCATCGGCAAATAGCCTGGGAATTGAATTTAAAGCGTTAGGTATATCGTTAATATAAATAAGGAAGAGTAAAGGTCCTAATTTACTTTCTTGGGGTGCTCCGTAATTATTTGTTAAGATTTTAGAACTCAAGTTTGGAAAGAAACAAATTGTTGTCTATAGTAGAGAAACGAGTGCAGTAGTTTGAGCGCTTCCCCACGAATTCCATAGTGTTCAAGCTTATGAAGTAATTTGCTGTGACAAACCGTGTCAAATGCTTTTTTAAAATCTAAAAGTATTAGGCCTGTATATTGCTCATCATCAATTTGATCGCATGTACTGGTTGGAACATCTAATACAGCATGAGTCGTTGACATGCCATTTCGAAATCCATACTGCGAGTCGTGTAGAACGGATTTTTTTTGAAAAAAAAGATCAACCGACTGTGGATCAACTTTTCAAAAATTTTAGAAAAACAAGTGAGATTCGTTATTGGACGATAATTAGTTAGCTCTTCGGTTTTTTCTGTTTTAAATAGAGGTACGATTTTTGCAATATTGCAAATTCGTGGTAATATTCCCAGTCGGAAAGCATTGTCAACAAAATAACACAACGTTGGGGCTAAAACACAGCAAACCGTGCAAAGAAAAAACAGTGGGATATCATCATGGCCACAAGATTCATAAAAATTTAAGGAATTTATTGCAACTATAATTTCATTAACGCGAGGAGGTTCTAAGAAAATTGATGGTGCCACTCGGCTGGAAAGAAATCTTTTAAATGATTCTTCGTCGTTAGCGCCGAGTCCGCAGGCTAATTTTTCACCTATTTTTGAGAAGAAATAGTTAAACTCCTTTAGAATTTGTTGTTGGTTAGTTATCTTGTTTCCTTGAATAGTTACATTTTGCGGAAGTGGGCTGTCTTTTGAAGATTTTCCTGGGAGTTGTGTGCGAAGCAGCTCCCATGTCTTACATGAATTACCTTTACTATTTTCGAACTCTTCAGCATAGAATGGTGACTGCAAAAAAATAGGCCCATTTGCAGCTGTGAACGAATCAGTTTGATTTCCAGAACGAGCTAGCTGGCTAAGAATTAAATACAGCGTATTTGCTGTATATTGATGCAAAGAAAACAATTGATTATTCGCACGGCTCGCTGACGTATTCATAGTTTGTCGTAACTGTTTCTTAAGATCAACGACTGCAGCTCTCATGGGTGGTGGCTTGGGTGCGCCGCCGTTTTTGTATTAATAATTTAATGTAGGGCTACAGTAAACTCAGCGCATATACTGTAGGTTAAATTTACAATAAGCGCTACTGGAATTAATAATGTTATCAGTATCACCAAGATAAACAAAATCTTTCGAGTTTCGACTTTTGATAATTCTACGTACACAAATAATACTCGAGCTCTCATCCAGAGGGACAGGAATTGCTTTTTTGGTAACAAAATTACACTCAAACGTATACGTGTTTGAATTGCAGAACCTTCATCTTCAATAACGTTTTCGTTTTAATATGAATACTTGTCTGCTTCAAAATATTTTTTCGTCTCGCTCATTTGTAACTTGTCTAGTCTGACTGCGGCGCAAACATTTTGTTTGATTCGCTGGGTACAATTACAGTTGGCAGAGCCTAGTAGCGGACCCAAGCCACCTAAAAACAGCGCTAGTAAACATTTATGACGTATGTAATTTTTATCTGTTTAGTAGACTAGATTTTAATGTTTGGTTTAACAAGCTCTTACCAAAAGTAATTGGCTAGAGCGGAGCCTTACATTAGAGCATTAAGAGCAGTTTAATTTTGTTTTCAGTGGATTGTGAACTTGTGACAGTCTGGATAGTTTTAAAGCATTATGTCGACACCACCGTTGAAAAAATGAACCGAAAAACATAAAAATAGATTGCGGATATAGAACCACATTTCAATTTTTGTTACCTTAATTGCTCGAAAACAAAAATGAAACTTTCGTCTGTCGTCAAATTGGTTAGTGGCCTACTTCAGCTTTGTAAATAATTAGGTTTAGGACGGTACAGTATTTTTCTAAAACGCCGGAAAAAGACTTCTTTTATAAATTGAGATTGTTTGGCTGATTAGTGGGGCAAGTGTCTGTAACTTTTGCAACTTTTTTTGCAGCTTCGAGAAGTTTCCTAAATAACAAAAAACTTTATTACAGTATGTATGGAGCTGTTTGCCTAAATTTTATTTTGCAACTTTTTTGGTTTGTAAAAGCAACTTTTTGTTGCAACTTTTACAAAATATTTAAAAAAAATCTAACAAAAAAGTATGAACAGCCAAGTGTAATTTTACTAATAATTTCGCAAGTGAAGGTAAGTCTGAGTTGCGTCTACTTTGTTTAAATGCAAGCAGCAGTAATCGTCATAGAGTGTGTAATGAATAAGGTCTTCCAGCGTCACTTATTCTGTAACAATAGGCTCGCTGTATTCTGTAATTATGAGCTTCAGGATGCAGGACAAAGCAGCTGTTAGCTAAAGACCGTCACTTTGCTCGGGACGATGTTTGGAAATATTTAGCAGTGTATGTAAGTAAATCATGTTCTTATCAATAATAGGCACAAATTTTCACAACTGATTTTACCGCTCGTTGTATTCTTTCATGCAACTTTACAACTTTCTTTTAAAATATTCGCAACTTTGCAACTTTCGTAAAAAATAAACGCAACTTTTTAATTTTTTTAGTGCGGCAAAAACTTACCCTGCTGATCAGTGATCACAGATCGTGCACTAGCGATCACAATAAAGTTTGAGATTTTCTTTATTCAATAGAAGAACAATGTAGCTTTTCATTTACGTCGGTTCGCTAAAATGGCATATTATCTTCTCATCACCGTGCTAATACAAAAGAAAAAGTTTGAAATCAAAGCGATTTCAACATTCTGGCAGCCGCAGCGCGGCGATAGTATGATAGACGTACTACGAGAACGAGGTTAAGATAGTAAGCGACTTGCACTTGCTACGCACAGTGATTGTAGCAGTACATTTGTGGTTGAGTGACCTTGTCTAGAAAGGACGATAAGTTGCAGACAATGACGGAAACTGCAGTAAGTTGTTCAAGTACAGTAGTTATACAAAATGCTGAAATGGCACAATAAAATATAAAAGCTAATCGCAATATATTTGATAAATTGGCCGGAAATACTTTTTTCTGTAAAATTGTGGACTACAAAAAAATATTTTTCGAAAAATTTAATTAATTGGACCTTGAAAATTCAGGAAGAGCTACAGCAGAAATTTCTTAGAGGTTTACTTAATTAACCTGCATGAGCAGGGTGTGTTAAAAGATGTTACAAGGTACTTGTACCAAGGCCGTATTTAGGGGGGGGGGGGATATGGGAGGATCAAACCCCCCCGAAATATTTTTTTAATTAATCGTGGGATCGACTATTTAAGTGCAAGTACAGAAAAAAAGCATGATCGTATGGCAAAAAGGCAATATAATATAATGCCAACGTTGAAATGGCGAGCAAGAGGAAAGAGAATTTGTTAAAGCTTATTTTAAAAAGAACAGTACGCAAGTGCAGGAATGTGTTGCACCTACAAATACTTCTGGCCCAGAATCAAGAGCTGGCGCTGCAGCCAAAGCATGATTACTGTTCTTGATTGATGTCAATGTGATATTTCTTTCTGTGGGACATTTTTGTTTTATGTGTTTCCTGCTCGTGCATACCATACCGTGACAAAACCGCTGGATTTTCGTAATTACGTAATGCCATGCAGAAGACACCTTGATTAGCAATAAAGTAGCGATAAACGAACTTAAGGGTTGCCTGCCTAGGTCTACAGTAGATAATTAACTCCATATACATCCGTAAACGAAATAAATACCAATAACTTAAGGCAAAAATTGAAATACGGGAAGACAGCGTAAGCCTAACGCCTTGATCTAAATAGATCACATTTCTGAAGTTTTTGGCATGTTGTAGTTTGCCCCCCCCCTTAAATGTTCCGCTGGCTACGCCCCTGTTGGAGCCCCCATGTGCTTACCCCCGAAAATCAAGACTTTGGAAAATAGCTTTTGTTAGAATGGGTTTATTTTTTAAGAATATCAAGATAAGTAACAGCAATTTGGAATAGCTATTGGCCTGGATGATCTTCTACAGACGCCCATCGTGGTAAGACCAAAGTCATATGCAGCGCAATAGTGGAACTACCGTAAATTATTCACCTAATAGATCGGTCAAATGCTCGTGTGTTGAGAATTACATTTTGTTAATATTAACTTCGCGTAATATTGCATTGCAATTGCATATGATCCTTTTCTTTTTTCGCATTATGTGTATTGCATTTACAACTAGAGGTTTTGCAATGCTGAACAAATTAATATGTTTCAGCAGTTCTTTAAACAGTTGTGTACTTGTGATCCATTTGTGGATTAGAAAGTATTAAGGAATGACGTGATGATTACCGACATCGGAAAGCTAGACTGTAGCCTGTATAACCCGTCTTATACTGTACCGGTAATAGATACTCATATCAAAACCCCCCCCGAAATATTTTTCTAGTTACGGCCCTGACTTGTACTGTATATCGCTTGTGCTCTTTTAGCAGTTTGCCAGGTGACAAGTAGGGTAGCCTTTAAAATTGTCTCGATTAGCCATTTGCTGTAAAAACCAAATCAAGTCTTCATCATACTCGCGGTATTACGACGAAGCATGTAACGATTGGCAAGGCCCATCACCGCGGCTGAGCGCCTGGGCAACACTGCTCCGAAAAAACGTCGCAGCTGTGGCAAGCCGTTGGTGACGCTGTATCGATTTGACCGGCCAGGGAACCAACCCCCCCGGATCTACCGAACCGATAACGATGTGCTTAGCAGCTGAGCGAACCGGCCGGTAGTAATTTGCCACAGATACGCAATATTTTATAATTTCTTTCCTGAGACTGGGCTGAAAGAAATGGGGTTACTGTAATTTGTTTTCTGAACGTCGGTACTGTGTAATAATATAATAAACACATTGGTAGTCCTGTTGAGACGAGTTTGCAATATTGCGAACTTTACATTAAGTGTTGAACAGAAAATACAACCAGAAACTCTTGCTTACGATACCATACGAAAGGCCTAGTAACGTCTTCGGTCGTCGCATGAAAAAAGAATTTCAAACGTGTTTAGGAAAAAGCAGCCGGTAATAATAACAGCGGCAAGTTAGTAGATACAGCGGTCGTACGACAAGTTTTGCGCATGATCGAAGAACTCTACCCTGTTGTGAAATTTCAAATTGTTTTTACAATTTTCTCGTTCAATTGCAGAATAGCATAATATTGCGTAAATATGACTTACCTTAAAATTATTATTGTCATAGTTATTGTACTGGCTACGCCCAGTTTTCCTTTGCCAGTATTACATGTTTCTACTAGTGTCGAAGATTCAGCCAGCCCAAACGAAGACCCAACTTTCAATCAACTCATTGATGATGTAAACAATGCAAAAGATCAAGTTGATGATGGAGATTTAGCATTGCCTCTCTCTAATCCAATCGATGATGTTAATAAAGAAGAAAATAACCCAAAACATGAAAAATCATTTTCGGACTTGGAAAACGATGTGGCTGGTGGTGATCTACTTAATGCCGATGCATTGAAAAAATTGAGCGAGGCTGAAGTGCCACAAATAATTCCAATTGAAGCTAGAAATGACGGGAAGGAACCAATTGCTGATGAAAATATAAACGATGAACGGGAAACACCATCTGAAGTTTCCAACAATGATCCTTCATCCAAGAAACAAGGTGCAAATTCCCAAGATGATGAAAATCATGTTGCAGACTTAAAGAATGATGATATTTCACTACTGAATGAAAATACTGAAGACCAAGTTAATAATGAAAAAGTTAACGATGAAGGTAAGGAAAGTGATGACGATCTCAAACCAAATGAGAACGACCAAGCAACGGCTGAACCTGTCACTGAAATTACTGCAGATATTGAAAATGATCCCGACAAACTGAGTGAAAATAAGAATGACGACGTTGAAAAGCTTGAAGAAAATGTTGATGGTGTAGCTAGAACTAATGATGTAAATGATGGTGAAAAAAATGAACATAACAAAACTCTTGATGAGAATGATAGCGATGTAGTTGAGAAAGACAACATATTGAGTGAAGAAGATAAGGAAGCAGAAGAGCAAGCCGAAAGAGAAGATGCAAAAGAAGAAGCCGAGGAAGCGTTGATAAAAGAACAAGCAGATGCCTTGCAGTCGGAAAAAAATAACAGTAATGAAGATAGCGTGCCGTCCGTGAAAGACGATTTTAGAGATGAAAATGCTAATCTTTTAAATGAGGATCCTGATCGTTCAAATGAAAACGCTGATCTTTTTTATGTAAATGCTAGTCGTTCAGACAAAGATGCTTATCTTTTCAATGAAGATGCTAATCGTTCGAATGAAAGCACTGATTTTTCGAACAAAAATGCTGATCTTTCAGATGAAGATGATGATCTTTCAGATGAAGGTGCTGATCTTTCAAATGAAGATAATGATCTGAAAAATGAAGATAATGATCTGAAAAATGAAGATGATGATCGAAATGATGATCTTGAACATGAAGATGATGGTCTTTCAAATGCAAATGCTGATCGTTCAAACGAAGATACTGCTATTGAAGATTCTGATCGTTTAAAAGAAGACGCTGATCTTGAAGATCCTGATCGTTCCAATGGGGATGTTGGTTTTGAAAACGAAGATGCAGATCTTGCGAATGACGAAAATATCGCTAAAGAAAACGAAGATGATAATTCAATGAATTTTGATGAGAAAGAAAGCGGCTTAAAAGAAGAAAACGATCTTACAATGAATGAGGACGAAGAAGAAATTGAGGAAAATGAATGGGATTCCGATGAAGGTATAACTTGCTTTCAATTACATTGCTCTTGACGCAAAACGTTGAAGATTAAACTTGTTGAACTTGAGCGAAAATAATCCTATCTCAATACAATTCTTTAGAGTTATGCCAGACAGTTTTGTTTCCGATCTGTCATATGCAATTTGCCCTGCATTTTGTTTTTGAATGTTTTTATTGCCTCGTGGAAGCTGAAAGCAATATCCCTATGTTTTTTAAGAAACTAATCTATACCATCAAAAAAAAAATTTTTTTTGTTAAATGCGTATCTTTTTGTAACCGCACTAATATTAAATTACAAAATGACTACTTGTTTTTAGATGAGAATTTAGATTCGGAAAACAACGAAGAAGTAGAAATTGAACCTGATGTGGACGAAGATGAAATGTATAAAGAAGAATCCAAGGAGGATAATGACGAAAACTACGCAACCTATGCTGAAGATGAAACTGGTGAAGATGACAATGCTGATTTATATGAAAACCTGGAAGAACCGAAAAGAAACAAAGAAGCTGCAGAGCTTGAGAATTTAAATGACGTTAAAAATGACTTAGATTTAGAATCAAGCTTTACTTCTTTTTCAGTAACTCTATCTGTTATCCTACTGTTATTTTTTATTGTCATGTTAACATTAGGAGGGGGTTGGTCCCGCTTGAAGCATATGTTGGTTTCTTCCTGTCGAAAAAGTGGTAGAAGTCATGTGGCTTGGTCACATAGCGGATATAAACCTCTGTCTCAATGGGACACCAAATCCGCTTAACTTCTATGTTTTACATTTAGTTCTATCTTTTCACTTCGCTTATTTATTTTTTGTTTACACAACTTAAAAGTAGGAAGTTTTTATGACTTAGAGCTAACAGTTGTTGGTTTGTTTTATCTTAATCGCAGTTTTTAAACTTGGTCTTCTATGAATTTTCACGAATATTTTTATTTGCAGCTCATTTAAAATACTTAGGTTTGACCAGTACGGTAGGCTAAATGCTTATGGTGATGAGCGGCATTTGTGTGATCAATGACAGTGCCAAGCCTGAATGAAAAGTTATCGTAGAGATCAGAGTACTATAGAACAATGACTGTCAACCTTTTTTGAAATTGTACACACTTTATGCTTTTGCTAAAAAGCTTGAACACATCGGTCTTCACATAGGGCTTCCAACTTTCTACTTGACCATTCCGGGACCAGGGAGTCGAACCGTTTCATTTTTACGGTTCAGGTTCGGTTTGGGTTCAACAGCGGTTTTAAATTTCGGTTCAGTTCCGGTTAAGGTTCAAATAAATTGAAACGCTCCGGTTTGGGTTCGCTCCAGTAAAAAAGTATTCCAAAACCGGTTTATAAAGTTCCGGTTCAAGTTCTCAGTAAAAAATGGAATAATTCTAGTAACACAATTTAAAAAATGAAACGCATAAAGCAATTTTTCTTCGCATTGACAGGCCACTATAGTGCATAAAATGCTTGTAGTAGGCCTAAAGCCAATTTCGAGATAATTAAATTGCTGCTATGCTCCGACACAGAGTCGAAACTAGCACCCCCCAATCGGAGGGGCCCCGCACGTAAAGGGGGCCCCGTCTCGCGATGTGGGCCCCTCATACCATGTCGCAAAACGTGCAGTCAAAATTTTGGGGGGGAATTTGGACGTCGGAAGGCGTTAAGATCTTTTTTTTTTGGTCTTCACACGATGTTTGGGGGAAAATTGGACGTCGGGGCCCCGGAATATGATTTCGGGGGGGGGGCCACGCATTGCCTAGTTTCGGCCCTGCTCCAACACCGGCGGCCTAAGCTTTGATAAAGAAACATATCTTCACGTTGAAGGGCCAATGTAGCCTACAGCTTGTAGTGCTGTACAAGTATCGTATTTTTTTAAATATAAGCCACTTTCAAAGTGTCAATCGGTTACGCCGATCAAAGCGACGGGTGTGACCTCACGGAGCGAGCCACTTTTTCAGTCGGTTCGGTTAAGGCATGCATGGGCAACCTTTTGTCACTGGGGGCCAAAATGTGCATTTGGAACTTGACTGAGGGCCGGAGCCGTAATTGTGATTTTAAGTGTAATCTAGGTACATATTTTTGTGGGGTTTGGATTGTATTCATGTAATGCTATTTCACATGCAATGTGTTTTCAATTTTGTTTGCACAGGGATATCCATAAAAAATGTATACCTATATTGATATAGGCAGCATTTTCACCATATTTTATCTGTAATTTCTGTATTGACATATAATTGTAATAATGAAAATGAAAAATTTATTGAACCCAATGAATTGTCAATCTTAATATGTCAGATATGCTATAAAACTAATAGTAATGTTTAATTAAATTACTTTCTAATGGGAAATCTGGGCTTGGTGCTTTTTCACCAACGTGTCAATTTTTGGTGCTATGCTGGAGGCGGCCACTCTTAGACTATTTTCAAGATGACAATCTGTCAGTCTCGATCTAGTTTTTGACTTGGTGTGCTTCATTTTGGTGAACAGTTGCTCGCTGATATAAGTACTCCCAAATAGTGACATTTTCTTTCGGACTAAATCTTTCGTAACACACATTATATAAAATAAATGAATATCGATATATTACATAGGCCTACAGCTCTAGAAAATTTATTGGCGGGCGGGATGAGAAGCCTTGGCGGGCCGGATTTGGCCCGCGGGCCGTAGGTTGCCCATGCATGGGTTAAGGTTTGCAAGTGCTCAAATTATTCGGTTCAGTTCCGGTTCGCTCTTTGCAATTTTGAAAAATACGGTTCGGTTGAGGTTCGACAAAACTAGCGTAAAACCGGTTTATAAAACTCCGGTTCAGGTTCGGTTCGACTCCCTGTCCGGGACACATGAAAAGATCGATGTAAAAAATTTTATGCGAGCATCTTCTAAAAATAAAAGGTCTGTAAGGGGCGTTATCTAAAAAGAAAGGTCTATTTTCGCAACAAAATACTTCGAGAATTTTTTTCAAATACTAGTTCTCATAGTTCTCTTCAGGTTAAAATCATAGTTCTCTTTAGTTATAATCAGAGGTGGGCATTCCGCAATTTGAAGCGCAAAGCATTAGTTGCGCAACTTCCGCACGTGCGGAAGTTGCGAAGCGCTTTAACAAATTATTTTTAGCCATTGCGCAAGTTGCGCTGCGCTTCAAGGAAAATAAATCCTTCTTGCGCTTTATTGCGTTGCGAACTGAAAAAATATATAATAGTGTGCGCATTATTGCGCTGCGAACTGAAAGGAATCTGGTAGCGTGCGCTTTGTTGCGTTGCGCACTGTCGGAAGTTGAAATACTGTGTTGCGCTTTGTCGGATTAATTAAAGCGCAATGTGCTGGAGAAAGCAGTTTTTAATAACTGTTTTTAATAGAATAGCAGTTTGTTTCTTGATGCGTACAATAGGCCTATAGGTCAATTTATTGTAGCAGAAATTTTCAGCTCATCAGAAATGTGGTACACTAAAGTCTTTTGCTTTTTGAAATAATTGCAAGTGCTTAAAGAGATCATTGAGTGTTGAATAAATCGTATTTACTTGTTGTTGTGGAGAACTTCGCCGCATATGCAAATTATGATTCACCGCGATGAGGTGCTTTTAACGGCACGCGACAATGCAACATGGCGCAGTGGTTTGGAGCGTCATTTTTACGACGACCATGATCGCAAGGTTGATGGTTCAACTCCCAACCTAGTCTCGTTGTTGCATCCTTGGATAAGATGCTTCACGTTGATTATCTCTGCTTGGTGGAATCTGGCAAGCGGCAAATTAAATAAGTCAGAAGCAAAATTCAACCGGAAAATTCGGAAACAAAGGCAACTCCTAAGCGAGTCTGGATTCGTCCTAAGCAGCGCCTCCTTCGCTTTCTCGTGATAAGAGGATGAAGATGAAGAAAGCAATCATCAGCAACGCATCTTTTTTCGCTTCTTATTTAATTTTCTTTTTCATTGATCACACAAAATCCTGTTACAGTTACTTTCATTAAAATCGTTGTCGCATTGTAGACAACTGCGTGCTGTTAAAAGCACCTATAAAAATAACTCCAGAAAAAATTGCATTGCTTATACATCTACTCGTTGCGCTTTATTAAATTTTTCATTGCGAAAGTTGCGTTGCGCTTTTTCTTTTGTATAAACCTCATTGCGGAAGTTGCGTTGCGCTTTAATGCAAAAAAATTATTGATTGCGGAAGTTGCGTTGCGCTTTAATGGGAAAAAATAATTGATTGCGAAAGTTGCGTTGCGCTTCAGTCAATTTAAAAATTAGGTTGCGCTAGTTGCGTTGCGTTTCATGACTTAACAGAACTTTTGCGCTTTGTTGCGCTGCGCTTCAACCAATTTTTAAAAAATGCCCACCTCTGGTTATAATGATACAGTGACACCTTGTATGAAAGTAAATTCACTAGTGGTATGTTGTTTTATGGTAGGCTACGTTGTTCACCCTATTATAGAGGTAGACCTTTTCAAAATTTGGTACTTCCTTGGGTGTATAGAATATGCCCGGTTAAACAGCACCGCTATGGAGCAATTTACTATGTAAAGCTTAAGTCAAAGTCGGTTTTGCCATTAAGCAAACCATTGGCGAGGAGCCAGTCCATATTGAAGTTGCATGTAATTGTAGAAAAAATGTTCTAATACTAAGTTTTTTCAAGACTGTGAATAAGGGAGTATTTAGGTAGGGTTATTGTGCCATGCCCCCCCCCCCTTCTGACTTTGTTGTTAGTAAAAAAAGAACAAATGTTTTTAAGTAACTGAAATATACCAGGCTCTTTTAATGGCTTTTGCTGTAGGCCTACATGTCCCCCCTTTTTTAAATTTTTCGCTGCGCCACTAAATACGAAAATAATTAGTTTTTCAAGTTCAGTAGGCCCAAGTATTTTCATTAGTTTGTAGGGACTTTGCTCCCGAGTTTTTTTGTCATAAGAGCTTTGCTACTTAAAATTTTTTATTGGCAGTAACATTGCGTCATTAGCCTGAGCCATAAAAATAACAGGGGACAAAAATGTTCGTTAAGAGAAAGCAAATTTTTGCTCGTCTTTTGTGCAGAAATTAAGTAATGATTTTGATTTAGGGCATTTGTGGAAAGCTGAATAGTACTTTTGAATAAACGTGAGAAAAAAATTTATTCCCATGCAAGCTACTTTGTGATTAGTTGTTGCTCAAATTACGTTTAACGTTCTTGGTCAATTTTAGGGCTGCAAATTCTATGCCGGTGCATTTTAATCAAGTTTAAGTTTAGGCCTAAAAAAAGTTTGCAAGACCAAGTCTAACTTCTTTATAATTTTTATCAAGTTGTTGATAAGTTCAAGTGTTTTATTTGACTTTCGGTTAAGTTTAAAACTGCATCAACTTGTTTCGAGTTCGATAAGATGCATTTTTGAGCTAAGGTTCTCGTAAAAAAACCGTAAGTTCAGCAAGTTAGCTGCTCCGATTATAAAGTTCATCAACTTTGACGAAAGATATTAAGCCTGGAATAGTACGTTTAAAAGTAAATGCTAGCTTTCGTATTACGCGTTTATAAAATCAAATCTTCATTATATTCGCGGTATTACGCCGAAGTGTGTCACGAGTGGCCCGGTCCATCTCCGCAGCTTAGCGTCTGGGCAACACAGCTCCGAAGAAACGTTGTAGCGGTGGCGAACCGTTGGCGACACAGTGTCAGATTTCATTCGACCAGCCCGAGAATCAAATCCCAAACCTCTCGCACCGATACCGATGACTTCAACCATTAGGCCGACCTTCCGGTTGTGCATTTATGTTTCCGTTAAAATGGCAAAGTCTGTGTGGTTGGAATTACTTGTGAATTGATAATGACGCTATAGTTTAAAGGGGCAATGAAGTCGAATCGCTGTTTTTATAAACTTTTAAAATGTTTAAGCTATTGTTCACATAAATATGCATTACAGTACTAGGGCCAGAAAGCAAGAAACTCCACTTACCATTTTCCAAAATTTCAAACCTCTTCGAAATATTTTAAATCTATGCCAAGGGCGGGCAATCTTTTTCAGTCCGGGCACTAAAATCGGCTAAAATCAATGGGCAAATTTTTGCGCGTGCCAACTAACAGTTCGTGAGAGGCAGGGCCGGATTGAAGCAATGAGTTGCCCTTCTAGTTAGGCTATTCGATCAAACTAATTGCAAGAACAAAAATAGGTCTTTGCGCCCGCAGATGTCCTGCTTTCTACTGCAAATATCGGAGGAGAGCAAAAAAGGTCTTCACGTACTCTGATGTCCCATAAAAAAAAATAAATTTACCGTATGTTGATCAGTGACACTTCTTCTGCTGCATCACCGTTGACTCGTTTCCGTGGCCTCGCACACGTGCTAGATAAACGAGCTAGCAGAACTTGGCACTCGTGCCATTGAACAGGGGTTGCCCATCCCTGCGACCTGACCTAAGCCTTAAGCCCACATAAATCGAAAATGTACCAACAATAATACTTCATACTTGGATTTTAGAGGCAAGAAATTTCATTTAAAATTTATTTAAAAAGCACTGAAATTGCAATTAGCCTACGGAATGATGTACATTTTCCGAGGTTGTTCTCCTCGGAATCGTTGCCCGCACCAATCTGTAGATGTTTTTGTTCCTAATCTTGCTTCAAACCAACTCTGTTGTTGCTACAGGCCGGAAAAAACTGCGTCTAATAAAAAGAAGTAAATCTGGCCACCACCTCCGAGAAGTTTTTGGATACGTTTTTAATTCAATCTATCTATGCTCTAAGTGTTCTTTTATAACATTTTTGACAACTTGGCAGCAAGTATAAGTTTAGGTCCGAAAAAAGGTAGTCTGTTAGCAGGGGCGAATAAAGAGATCGCGGGGCCCGGGGCAGATAAGAGTGCAGAGCTCCTAACTTATGAAAGGTGAAATCAACAAATATCCTTTTGGGCTTTAAATTTTATTGTCATGACAATCAACCGAAAATTTTATAAAACTTATCAAACTCAGGTTTGGGTCGCGCTCAAAAAGATGGTGACAACAAATTTTAATTTTGATGTTACATTAAGTTAAATCTAAGAGGTTGAGTCTAATTTGTTATTTTGATTTATCAAAGAGAGTAAACTGTTTTGGTTTTGTTTAAACTTTACTTTAAAATTAGCTTTACACCTCCTTTGTTGGTTCTTGGCTAACGTAGCAGAGCCTTTTTTTCTTCTCCTTTTTTGGGACACACGGGTTAGGTTGAAAAAAAATTTCTCACTGTTTCATCATAGGGGCAAATATAAACCACACACAAAATATAGTACACAACACAGAGAGTGCAACACAAGAAAAGCTAAGGCAAATTGTTTTGCTCTACTCTCAAGATTCATGGCTTCTACGGTTCTACTATCATAGTTTAAAGATTGAATGGATCTAGGATCAGCTAACCGCTCGTTTATACTAGGAAAGAACTGACTTATTTTCTTACACTTGCTTTCAACTTCTTTTGATTTTATCTCATCACTATACTTTCACATTTCGACTTCCACTTTCATATTTTCGGCCTAAGTCGCGAATTCTTCCAGTTACGAGCAATTTTAAATATGAAACACTCTGTGTAGCGGTCACAGAAACTCAACTAATCTCATTCAATAAATTTTAAGTGTTGCCTGAGCTGAGCACTCGGTACTCTAGAAGTAAGGACGATATCGGTACCAATAACGGCACACTTTTTAAAAAGTAACGACGGTAACGATACTCGGTACCAATTTTCGATATTTTTCAAACAAAAAAATTTTATGCTTTGTTTTTCCGCAAAATTTTGCCTTAGTCCATTATGTAAAACGCGGTCCTACCAAACACTGCAAAGGACGACAAAGGACCTCAAATTGATGTACTAAACACCGCAAAGAACAACAAAGGACTTGGAATCATACCATAACGAAGAACGACAAAAAACTTTACATTAGGGTTAGAGTTATTAGGCTAGAGTTAGGGTTAGATTAGAGTTAGGACTTTAGGGTCCTTTGTCGTACTTTGCGGTGTTTAGTACATCAATTTGAGGTCCTTTGTCGTACTTTGCGGTGTTTAGTACATCAATTTGAGGTCCTTTGTTGTATTTTGCGGTGTTTCAGTCCTTTGCGGTGTTTAGAAGGACCCCGTAAAACGCATATCGGCAGTGAATACAATTGATCTGGAGACGCCATGCTTTTAAATTGATTTTTCATGAAACGCGTAGCAAAAATGTCTTCATTTCGTATGATACAAAAGTTTGCCAGAAGTCCTAATGATTTCCATATAGACCTACCCTAGTGCCGCAGCAGCTGAGGTAGTGTATTGAAATTATTCAACCTTCGCTGGTCGTTAAATATTTTAGCAAATTTTTAACAGTTTGTTTGCGAAGAGACGCGTAACCAGAATTTTTGTAAGAGGTGGGGGGGTGGTCTGACTTAGCCAAAGAAAATGAAAACTTTGGAGCGCTTGCAAATGTATGTAATTGTAGGCCTATAATTTTTGTCGGACTTTGTTCAGGATACGGCTATTGTTTTGAATTTTACAAGTTTTTGAGACTTCTTTTTGTAAAATTGGTTGAGGGCAAATGAAAATTATGTGCACTCAAAAGAAATTTTCCGCTCTAGCCTTCAACGTTCATTCCAAAAAAAGTTCCCGAAATATCGAGTAAAACAGTCATAAAAGTAAGGACGGTACCAAAAACGGTTCATTTGAAAAAGCATCAACCCTGCCGATAACGGTGCTAAAATACTGTAATTTATACCGCGTTACACTTTTGTAGATACAGCGGTACAGCCCAACTCCGAGTATTGCTATAAGCAAGCAGTAGGCTTAAGTGCTGCTAAGTTTCTGTAATTCCAAAAATTTGACTAATTTTGGGCTAAGTGCGAAGATGATCCAACACCCCGAATCCTTTGAAGTTATCAGTCAAATTTTCTTATATCCTACAGACTACTTTATCGCCAATAGCTTATTAGGTTTTCATCGACTCTAGATATAGCTTCAATTTAGCTCGTAATGAAATAGCTTATAAACTCATTCTACATTTTTGAAATAAAATGGCTTGTAAATTTCCACAAACTTATATTTGTCTGCACGCTGGTGACGCAGCTAGATATAGGCCAGAAGTCCTTAGATTTTCAAAAATTGGACAGTCGTTCGCAGCCAATCCTTAATTTAAAATTTTAAATGCTACGATCAGTCCGTACTGTGACATTGCAGTTACTTTGTCATAGAAAGCATGTTCCAAGGTTTTTCGTGCAGGTTATTACTCTACCGATACGTAAATATATTGATTTTTCACTTCAAGTTTGCTAGTAATGTTGGTTATAAGGCTGTAAATTTATTTCAGTTTTGGAGTACAATATACCGGTATGGATTTTATGAATATTTTAATTACAAAAATAAGATTTTTTTGAATATTTTAATTACAAAAATATGAATGGGCTCTTATTTTTGTAATTAAAAGATTTCAGTTTTATTCAATAGTGAAAGTGCAGGGTCCGGGGCAATTGCCCAGTTTGCCCATTGCTTAATCCGGCCCGGCCTTGTCTGATAGGCTATATACTAGTTCGTGCAAACCTTTATAATGTAAAGAAAGTAAAATCAACTAACTCCAGGAGGAAAAGTAAACTCACGGTGATTCTCAAAACTCGACGTTTCGACATAGATTCAGCTGTCATCATCAGCTGCAGTGTAAGCGAGTTTGGAACCGTCTTGCTTGCATTGCTGATGATGACAACTGATTCTGCGTTGTCAAAACGTCCAGTTTTGAAAATTACAGAGGCTTTATTTTTTCTCTTTGAACTATTTTTGTCCCATTGCATTGTATTCCAACCAACTCCAGTAGACTACATTCCTCAATAAAATCCTCCATTGAAAAGTTTGTTTGGGGACAAAGCTTTTTATGACATCATAGGTTCCATATTAACTATCGACTTGCCAACAAGCTAAAATTTGGCAGAATATTAATTTCTTTTTCGAAGTTATTATTTACCTGTATTTACAAACGCGTTGTTTATTTATATTACTCTCTTTGCTAACTTGATACTTGAAAATTTTTCTCACAAAGCTCGGCGGTGAGGGTAAGTGAAAATAAGTTTGTGAAATTATCTGGATAACTGTTTAAATCTAAATGACAGTCTGTTGACTTGTTGCTTCTTGGTGGTAAAACTAATCATCAAAAACAAAACTACTTGCTTCGAAAAATTTTTTGTATTTCAAAGCATTTTTGATAAAGTTATTTGTTTTTACATCGCAGAAGTTTTCATCAAAAAATGATGAACATGCTGCTTGTACAAGCAGTCCTAGCTCTTTGTTTGACTCGGTGCTTGCTGGCTGAAGAATATTGGTCAGAGAGCGACCGCTTTGCGAAAAATTTAAATCATTTCATTGATGAATCAATTCATCGCAATGAACTACAGGTAACAACAAAATTATTTATGATATATTGCTCACTAATTCATATCACTGATTGGTAGTTTAATCAGGGCCGTATTAAGCAATGGGCAAACTGGGCGGTTGCCCCGGGACCCGCACTTAGGGGGGCCCCGCGCTTTCACTAATTTTTAACGCTACTAACAGTGGAATAAAACTGAAATAAATTTACAGCCTTATAACCGACATTACTAGCAAACTTGAAGTGAAAAATCAAAATATTTACGTATCGGTAGAGTACCGGTAACAACCTGTATGAAAAACTTTGGAACATGTTTTCTATGACAAAGTAACTGCAATGTCACAGTACGGGCTGGTCGTAGCATTTAAAATTTTAAATTAATGGCTCTAAACGACTGTTCAATTTTTGAAAATCTTAGGACTTCTTGCCTATAGTAGGTATAGGATATATTGGAAAATTTGACTGATAACTTCAAAGGATTCAGAAGGTTGGATCATCTTCGCACTTAGCCCAAAATTAGTCAAATTTTTGGAATTACAGAAACTTAGCAGCACTTAAGCCTACTGCTTACTTATAGCAATACTCGGAGTTGGGCAGTTCCGCGGTACCTACAAAAGTGTAACGCGGTATAAATTACAGTATTTTAGCACCGTTATCGGCAGGGTTGATGCTTTTTCAAATGAACCGTTTTTGGTACCGTCCTTACTTTTATGACTGTTTTACTCGATATTTCGGGAACTTTTTTTGGAATGAACGTTGAAGGCTAGAGCGGAAAATTTCTTTTGAGTGCACATAATTTTCATTTGCCCTCAACCAATTTTACAAAAAGAAGTCTCAAAAACTTGTAAAATTCAAAACAATAGCCGTATCCTGAACAAAGTCCGACAAAAATTATAGGCCTACAATTACATACATTTGCAAGTGCTCCAAAGTTTTCATTTTCTTTGGCTGAGTCAGACCACCCCCCCACCTCTTACAAAAATTCTGGTTACGCGTCTCTTCGCAAACAAACTGTTAAAAATTTGCTAAAATATTTAACGACCAGCGAAGGTTGAATAATTTCAATACACTACCTCAGCTGCTGCGGCACTAGGGTAGGTCTATATGGAAATCATTAGGACTTCTGGCAAACTTTTGTATCATACGAAATGAAGACATTTTTGCTACGCGTTTCATGAAAAATCAATTTAAAAGCATGGCGTCTCCAGATCAATTGTATTCACTGCCGATATGCGTTTTACGGGGTCCTTCTAAACACCGCAAAGGACTGAAACACCGTAAAATACGACAAAGGACCTCAAATTGATGTACTAAACACCGCAAAGTACGACAAAGGACCCTAAAGTCCTAACTCTAATCTAACCCTACCTCTAGCCCTAACTCTAACTCTAGCCTAACCCTAGCCCAACCCTAACCCTAGCTTAACTCTAACCCTAATGTAAAGTTTTTTGTCGTTCTTCGTTATGGTATGATTCCAAGTCCTTTGTTGTTCTTTGCGGTGTTTAGTACATCAATTTGAGGTCCTTTGTCGTCCTTTGCGGTGTTTGGTAGGACCGCGTTTTACATAATGGACTAAGGCAAAATTTTGCGGAAAAACAAAGCATAAAATTTTTTTGTTTGAAAAATATCGAAAATTGGTACCGAGTATCGTTACCGTCGTTACTTTTTAAAAAGTGTGCCGTTATTGGTACCGATATCGTCCTTACTTCTAGAGTACCGAGTGCTCAGCTCAGGCAACACTTAAAATTTATTGAATGAGATTAGTTGAGTTTCTGTGACCGCTACACAGAGTGTTTCATATTTAAAATTGCTCGTAACTGGAAGAATTCGCGACTTAGACCGAAAATATGAAAGTGGAAGTCGAAATGTGAAAGTATAGTGAGATAAAATCAAAAGAAGTTGAAAGCAAGTGTTAGAAAATAAGTCAGTTCTTTTTTAGTATAAACGAGCGGTTAGCTGATCCTAGATCCATTCAATCTTTAAACTATGATAGTAGAACCGTAGAAGCCATGAATCTTGAGAGTAGAGCAAAGCAATTTGCCTTAGCTTTTCTTGTGTTGCACTCTCTGTGTTGTGTACTATTAGAACCGTAGAAGCCATGAATCTTGAGAGTAGAGCAGAGCAATTTGCCTTAGCTTTTCTTGTGTTGCACTCTCTGTGTTGTATACTATATTTTGTGTGTGGTTTATATTTGCCCCTATGATGAAACAGTGAGAAAATTTTCTTCTATGTTCGACCTTTTGAAGTTATTTTTAAGGTAAAGTTTAAACAAAACCAAAACAGTTTACTCTCTTTGATAAATCATAATAACAAATTAGACTCAACCTCTTTGATCTAAATACACACTTCTACTGCTTGACGCTCAGCATTAGGGAACAGTGTGAAGAACGAGCCGGCAAGTTTGATTGTAGTGCTGATGGGAACAAACTGAACAAGATATATCCATGATCCCCATGTTTGAGTGTGAAAAGCGGCCGACAACTAATGAACAAGCTCGTTGGAAATGAAATGTTGTGTGATTTTATGGCGCTTTATAACTACTAAGGTCCTTTAGCGCCAGGACTAAATTTTGTCAATATTCACTGACGTATTTTTACTCTCTGTTTATTTCATCCTCCGCGCTACACTTAATTGCTGAGCGTTTAGCAAGTGTAACAGTAGATAACAGTTTTAAAATCTTTGGTTTGACCCGACTGAGAATAGAACCCAGGCTAGCAGCTTCCAAGGCGAACGCTCTTAACCATTAGGCCATGACGCTGGGAACAAGCTCGTTTGCCAAAACTGTTACGGATGGAACTTGCTTGCGAGCCAATGTTGTTTATTTTGGCACACGGTACAACTGAGAGTTAATTAGAGATTAAACTGCCAAAAATATCTAAAAATGCTTGACTAATCTGTTTCTTTCTTTTGCACCGTGGCACAAGAACTAGCTCAGCGCACGCTAATGGCGCTGACAATGGCACCAGAAGTGAGTCGAAACGTCCGCCCACGCTATTTCAGCTGTGTTTTGGCTGCTGTAGCATTTGTGTTATTTCCATTTAATGTATTTGTCTTACAATGATTTTAACCAAGTTTACCAGCTGGATAACCTTTGGAATCTAGCGCCGAAATGCAATGATTATACAGCCGGGAGGGAAACATTTCATGACATCTTCAATTCCTAGTCGAGTAATGATTACACTCACTTTGAAGCCCAGTCAAGTCATTTTGTATATTTGCGTCGAGTCAAGCCATAAAGCCAATCACTGGATCGGCGGATCGGCGACAATGTCCTCATGAGCTCCTTGAACGTTTCCGTTACTTATATTGAAGAATATTAAATCTGAATTTGAATGATTCGCTAAGTTAAAAAGCGCTGATTCCAGATAACAGCCAAGTAAAAAATAATGTCAGTTTTAACATGTATTTGTAGATTTACATGGACTCCTTGGATTTTAAACGAAAAGTTGCAGATGGAAAGTATATTTTGGATGCTGTAAGTTAATGTTGAAAACTATGCCTACAATTTTGCAGCATGATTTTCGTTTCGACACAAAAACAACGAAGTGCTATGAGCGTAGCTTTAGTGCGAAGTATCTTAACAGGATTACGGCACTTAGTGCTAGACATAAGGCTTGCAACTCATCAGCGAGATTCTTAAAGCGCCTCGGTCGTTTTCGGGCAAAGAAATAAGATGATAGAGCAAGCAAAGCATGGTATATTAGTATACGCATACTACTGTAATTTTAAGCCAATTAGTCTACGCACGTATCGAATTAAGCCAGTGGCCCACTCCAAGATTTTTGAATCTGCTCACTTTCTCTCTTAAATGGTTAATGGGATAGCATTAGTATCGATTACGTTAATTTGGCTCACGCCATCTATGCTCAAGAGAGAGGCAAGAAGTTTAGTGTTGGTTATAATTTTTCTGGTGCTGGCGAGTCCATCCATATTAAAGAAGTTTCATGCTTTGAAATGCCAATATATGTCCATTATATGTTAAAGTTTCAGAAGTTTCGAATGGATGAAATACATTTACGGAAGCGGACTCAAAATTTTGAGGCAAAAGCTCATCTGACAAATTGTATTTGCAGATGATCTCAAAATTCATCAAGAAATATTCACAAACCGTTTCAGCTGTCAAAGAACTTGAAGCAGCCATCCATCGATCGTACCGACCCAGTTGGTTATCTCCCATTACTAACTTGTTTTCGACGATTCTCGGTGGTCGTTCGTCCTGCCAGTTGGCTTCAAAAAACTTTAGTGAAAACGTAAGTTCAATAACGCGAGCAATCAGCAGCCTAGTGTGTTGATCATACGCGTCCGCTTCGCAAGGAACACCAAGTTTTATTTATTCAAAGTTTTCTCGTGTGGTTCTAGGCGTAAGTGTTTAAAATTACTTGTATAGTACGTACTTAAGTTTCCTGTCAAATATTTCAATCGAAAAATATTCGCCACAGCCAAGTAATATATTGCAAAACGTGTGCTTCAAGCATTTGCAATCCATTACTTGTTGCTTATGTTGTGTGCCTGCCTTGGAAACTAAACGAATTAAGCAAGTTTTTTCGAATATTTTGCAAAAAAAATTGTTGAAGATATTTTAGATTCGTATTCAATCGCACTTTTCTTTGTATTGATTGCAAACTATTCGTCTTATTTGTAAACTACTGTAATTAACAACATCTTGACATTTTTGAAAGAATGTATTCCGTGAGCTGATAACTTAGTTTTGCGTGGAGTCTCACGTCAAGATAGCTCACCTACTAAAAAATGAAAAATTTTTAAGATAACTAGAAGCATTTTAGGTTTGGTCCGGAACAGCTTGCGAAATTTATTCAAAAACTGCTTCTTACGGAGCCACGAAATTGTCTGAAGGATTTGAAGAAGCTTTTCAGGAAAATATTGTAAAAACCCCTACACTGAGACGGCAATACTTCAGCAGCAATGAAGGAATCACTACGATTTTTCCATCACATCACATTTCCAACTCTTACGATTACAGCAGACGGTAACGCACTAACACACTTATTATAAGACTACGCTCACATCACACATTGCAGTTGCAAATGGTGAACGCCACAAGCAGCGAATAAAAACACTTACCACTTGCCAAAACCTTCAATTTTACTGTGCTTGAAGCTTTTGCGACTTTTTATTGTTCATAAAATCCCAAATAATTGCACGATCGTGCTGGTTTCTCGAATCCTTGTTCGAATTCATTTTTGTGCAAGTTATTTTCTATATCCTTCTTAGTGCAGCGTAAGTTATTTTTAGTTCTACAGTAAATCAAAATTCTGATGAAGCTTTGATCTCTGTTGCAAGTACAGGGTATACACCCCCAATAAAAAATCAGATTTCGTCTTAAAATGACTTGCGTTTTAGGCCATGGAACTTACAAGCAATGAGACAACTCCCCAAACAAGTAGTTATTCTCATTGATAATTCGATAATTGAGCAACCCAGCTCATTCTGGATGTGGAACAGGAACATCAAGTCAATAAAATCGGTCTTACATGCAGCCAAGTCTTTTATCACCAAGCTAAATACGCAGGACCAGGTAAACAAAATTGATATTTCACTTAATGTTCGGTACATATATGCAGATCCCGAAACAATACACGACCAAGTACCGCTGTATAGTCGGCTTGCAAGTGTCACAAACTAATCACCGAAAAAATGATTTGAGCAAAAACTGAATTAGCGGTGATTCAAGTGAAACTGATTTCCAACCGGCAGAAATGCTCACTATTGCGTTGACGATAGCGATCACCCCAAGGACACGACAGTAATTTTGAAAATAGTAGTTTCCCATCGCTGTTGTGAAAACATAGGGGGTTACTCAATACAAGATTGATCGGCTACCACTTCTCACGGCATGCGTTCTGATTATGCCAAAAAGGTTATGTACTTACGTAAGAGACTTGATATCAACAGGGGTGCCGGAACGTCGTCAAGGCAAGGGGGGCTTTTTCAAAGGGCACTTTTACTACCATCGTACAATCAATTATCATCAACATTATTTTTACCGATACTGTCAAACAATTATTAATTTTCAGCTGAGCCAAAGCAATAAGCATACCACATAAATACTAAAAAAACTGGTTAACCGGATAATCTGTAACTGCTAAAGAGCGCAATCTCTAACTGCTAAAGCAGTGTTGGGTAAATGCAGCGGACTTGGGCTTGCTTGGGACTGCTTGACTCGGTTTTTAGTCTTTTTAGACTCCGTTTTTGTCAAGCACGAGTCCAAGCCCGCTGTATAAAAAAATTCAAGACCGCAGCCTTGTGTTAAAAAAAAAAAACAGAATACATGCTCTTACATTTCTTTGCCTGTATTTGTTGCTACCTGTTGGGAATCACACAACTATCTGTTAAAATGCAGTAATAAAAACGCAAATTGTAGAAGTTATGGAAATGCTAAATGTAACGCAGGAATTTTGAAATTTAATTTGATAAAGCTATTGAAATTTGATATTGCTACCTCAATGCTTCCTCTTCTGTGACCTCATCTGAAGGCTCAAACATTTGCTCTACAATAAAATCAAACCGATTTTGAAAGATGTGCAACGTGTCGTGCCTTTTTTCTCATGTACGATTAACGGACGAATTTATATCAGACAAGAATGTGGATTTTTTGATTTCGCCGTTCTTTACGTTTACACTTACGGTTACACCATGGTAACACCTTCACAGCTGCTGCTCTCCTGCCGGAAACAGCGGGTGAGAAGCGATGAAAATTGAGTAATAAAAACTTGGTAGGCAAAAAAATTAGTACCGGTATAAAGCACGAAAAGTTACGTTTCTATGCTACTATACCTACTAGTACTGGATTTGTCATACATCGAAAAACTAAAAACATCGCCATCAGGCCTACTCGCATTATTTTTTCACAACTCAAAAGTCCACGTCACCAAAAAATGACGCGAGTCCAAGTACAAGGTAAGCATTACGAGTCCTCAAAAACTGGAATCAAGTCCCACTGATGCTCGAATAACTGCAAACAATGGAAGCGAAACTCAAGCTACTGATACCTTCGCTATACTAGAGCAGACGTTTTACTTCGTTACTATCCCGATGGAATGCTAAGGCAGTACTGCCCACTTTTCCCCTCTTAGTCAAAAGTCCCCCTGCCCCCCTCCGTTCCGGAACCCTGGACATCAGCAACACAAACAGAATAAAAGGAGGGGAAGTGATTGAATTGGTATAGAATCTCGATGATTAACGTTGAACTACTGTACTGCACACTCAAATAGTGTTTTACTTTAGCAATGTGCTAACTGATCATTTTCTTTACCGAAACTAGTCAAAGCATTTTTACCTTCTTTCAGTGGCGTAGCGGGAAATTTTAAAAGGGGTGGGCCATAATTTCCACATTTTTTTCAAGCGTATTTTTTTTGGCAGAACAAATTTGAAGCTGATTGAGAAGCAAGAAAGGCTCTAGGAGGGTCCGGGGACATGCTCTCCGGAAATTTTTTGAAAATTTAGATGCAGTAATGGCAATTTTAGTTCATTTTGAATCATTTTCAGGCAAATTTTGTTTAAATTTTTTGACCCTAATTCTGTGTGCTTCGCCAAATATGGTGCATTTTGTTCGCACATTTTCAATCAAGCATGCTCAAGGCGAAAGGCTTATCGCTATGGAAGAGATTTGAAATTATGGAAAAATTTTATACATCAAAAACATTTTTGAAAATGTTTGGTGGAGGATGCATATCCCTCATCCTACCCCCCTGGATCTGCCCTTGGCCATGAGCTACAGAAACCATCAAAAGAGTCTGCATGGCATATTTCAGTCACTTGGCACCATTAATTTTGTTCTTTTTTACTAAAAAGCGGAGTCAAAAGGGGGGGCATGGCCCAATGCCCCCCCCCCCCCCCTAAATACGCTACTGCCTTGTTTCATTTTCAGTTCAATAATGACTGGAACGTAACCTCGGTCGAAAACAAAGTACGAAACAAGCAAATGCAGCTACAGGCTTTAACCCAATAAATACGTTGATTTAGATTGCTTTGTTATACGCATTTCCGGAGAAGACAAATGAAGAAAAATGTGTCAATTGTTTTCGGGAAAACTTCGTGAGTTTCAGTCCACAAAACAAACAACTCCTTAATAACTTCATCAATGAAGTTAAACCATCAGGTATAGGCTACAGAAAATACGCTCTTCAAAAAATTCTGATTGAACTGTTGGCTGATATGAAAAGTGCTCTGTCTTACTTGCTTATCGATATACCGGTAATCATTTAAGCAAGCAAGAAACAATTAAGCTGGAGAAATGAAATGTAGAATTTGCACCTGACTATCTTACAGTCAACGTAAAAACATAAAATCAGAATTCCTTATACCGGTAAGTAAGAAAAAATACTTTTTGCTCAAAAATAGCTCTAGTTACTAATAACTTAATCCAGAAGCAAAGTATAAACCAGTTTTAAAGCCCGCTGTGGTCGATTCCATAGACCATTAAAGGCAATTTGAAGCGACGATTTTTAAAATCTCGATTTTTCTGGCAGATGCGAATAAAATGGTGACAGCAATAAATCAGGCTTTTGCTTTTTTTGAACGAGAAAAGGAAGATCAATATCAAGGTTAGAATTGCACGCAATTTTTAACGCTCATCAAACTTGTCTATAAATTTAATGATCTCCGTCAACTGCGATCCTGCCTTGTTACACAGGTGGATCGTTTTAGATAATTTTTGAAATATTACCTTAATTAAAACGTTTGATTCTTGGCTGTGAATGATTTTTTTGAAAGAATTTACCACAGCGTTAAAAAAATGAAACTGTAGAATATTGCTTTAAACCGCTTAAAATAATGGATGTCTGTGCTTTGCGTAGGTTTTCATTAAACTATTTTTTTTACAAATTTTGTTCCATAGGGTAATTGCTGAAATTGTGCAGGTTTTCATTTAAACAAACCAATTTTGTGTTTGTAGAGTTCCGCGGATATCGGCAGATAATCTTGATATCGCAGAAAAAACTAGATCTCCACATTCCAGCCCATGAATTGAAACAACTGATCACGCTTAAGAAGCAAATTCTTCAACTTAACGTGGATTTCCAAATGATTGACGTTGACGTCAGAGGTGCGTGTAACGTCATCAAACCGAGTGGAAGGGTGCTAAACTTAATGAGAATGAAAATTTGTTCTTTTTGATAACACTTTTGGGATTGTGCAGCTTTTAGTGTTCACCTTGAAGAGCCTTAAGATGAAACAATTGGTTAGGGGCTTTAGTTTTATTTTGATATCACTTGATGATTTGGTGTGTTATAATTTGTTTAGATTAGATATCGGCTGAATAATCAAGATAAACACTAAAATAAGTCAAAAATATTGTTACATCATTAAATAACATGATTGAATATTTCATTTTGCAATGGTTTGCCGTATGATCAGCGAAAGCGACATGGTCTAGTGGCACCTCCCGCAGATGACAGATCCTATGTGACGAGTTTGATTCGCGGCTGCAGCGGATCGCTTTGGAGATATATAACGGGTGACTCCTGACTCAAAGAGCGCAAGCTCATTTCGCACTTCGCAGTCTCCCTAAATTGGTGTTGACTTTTCGGTTCAATGTAGTTTAAAAATTACTTCCGCTATTTATTTTATTTATTTACTTTGCTGGCCCACAGCCTGTGCTCTACCACCAATCACCATTGAGAGATACGGGGGAAAGGGGACCTAAAGAGATCAAGTAACCCCCAGCCCCGCCTAAATTTTTAGTAATGCATTTTAATGCATTAATACTTCGGTGCTTCTCGACTGCCAAAACTACAAGGTAGCCGAGCATTCTTTTAGTTCTAAGCTACCCAAAACAAATTATTGGATCCGCTTTTGGCCGGGCCTGAAACTTTTCTAAAGGTGTGTTAAGTTTGATATCTGCCTCAAGTACAATCCATAACGTATCCGGATTGATTTGTTTTTCAGATGCCGTGCCTCAATCCTTGCTTGATCAAAAAGAATCCTCAGCAGAGGTATGAGATTAGATGTTTGACCTGCCCATTGAGATATCTTACTTTTTGCGTGTTTTCGCAACCTGATTACGACTACATGGAGGATCGCATGAAGAAAAATAATCATTCACCTGCGCAAGTACCTTTTTCGGGGGGGGGGAAAGGTTTAACCGATACGTAAAAAATGACATTCAGGCATTCCTATAACGAGTTAACACTAACATTGCTAACCAGCAAATAAGAAAAAGATCAAATCTTCATCGTACTCGCGGCATTACCCTGAAGCGTGTAACAAGTTGCAAGTCCATCTTCGCGGCTTATCTCCGAAGAAACGTCGCAGGGGTGACGACCCTTTGGAGTCACTGTGTTCGATTTGAACGACCCGGAATTCCAACACCAGACCTCCAGCACCGACAGCAATGTCGTGAATAAAAGCAATGTTTTTCGGTGTAAGTAGGTGGACAAAGTTCTTTAATGCTATTTAGTCAGCAGATGTTTTTTGCAGATGGGGAATGATGACGACTGGCCAGAAGGTTTGAATTACCTAAAGGATGACGTCAGTGAAACGTCAACAATTTCAACTCCGAGTTGGTCGATTGCGTATGCCGATCAATGGGGCCTTGGTGAGTAACAAGCATCAAAATATGATAAGCTACACAGACTAATTATGCTGTAGTTAGAGTATAGTTGTAGAATTACACGCATACATTGCACAGGCGTTAGCCTATTTTGCCTAATCTATTAAATTGTCTCAAAATATTTCACTCTCGTCAAATACCGATTATTTAATCCTTATTATAGTTTAATTTTCACGCATGAATAATACTGCAATCAAGACAGTGAGAGTGCGATGAAAAATGCCATTTCAGCTGTAGCAGACAAGAACATACTACTCCTAGTATGAATTGCTACTATGAACGTATTTAATTACTACTACGAAATGGTCCTTGTAAACAATGTTTGTACATAGTTGTAGAAATTGTACATATACAGTTTTTTTTGCGTTCTTTGTCAAGCAAATTTTGAGCTCTTTGTTGTGAATTTGTTTCACCAAACCGAATTTACTCAGTCGTAGTTGGGTTTTGTGGCCGTGCAGAAGGTCTTCCAACGATATGTATGAAATATCAGTGTTTGAACAACTTCATGCACGTTTTTGTATTTTGTCGCAAATTGGTCTTCCTATCACGAGAAGCGATCAATGCGCTATACGAGCTCGCTTAGGAGTTGCCACCCATCTGTCTACCACACCAAGATGAGGGGAATCCCGCTAAGTGCCTTTCCCAACGGCACAGCAAGTGAACTTGCCGGCTTGTTCTCCACACTGTCCCTTTAATGCTGAGCGTCAAGCAGGGAAGCTGTGAATACCAATTTTAAAGTCATTGGTTTGACCCGACTCGGAATCAAACCCAAGTTTACAGCTCTTGAAGCGGACGCTCTTACCACTTGGCCATCTGAGCTGTTTTTAAACCCTCTTGGTTTTGTCACTTCTTCCCAGCAATGCATGTTACATTCTCAAGCTATTGCTGCTGCTCTTTTCATTCCATATGTCAGCGTGCATCAGCGAAAAATAAATAAATATGTAAAGAAGTTTACGCGTTAGGCTTGTCTTGTTTTTTAATACTTTGTGGCTTGTTGTTGCGTGACTCTTATTCAAAAAATAGCATACTCATTGGCGTCATTGCAGCTGCTATAATACATTTAATTCAAAAAAGCCCGTTAGCTTCCTGGAAGTTGCAACTATGCCTACTCTTGTTATTTTTTAAAATCTCTTCTCCAACGTGCAAGCCATAAATAATGCTAATGGTTTGTTGCCCTTTTCCTTTTCTTGTGCCGACGTACCGTCGCATATTTTCTTCATCTTGTCGTGTTCTTTATCGCGTTGAAGGTGCGGAAATAAAATACACTACTACTACTATCATTGTCAAGGTGCTGATTTAATTTATACTATTCAGAATTTGTGATGCAACGTATCAATCTTTTGCTTCAACAGGTCCAGTAGTAACAGCCAGTTTGCCAGTTTTTCAAGATCATCGTTACGTTGGAGTGGTGGCAATTGACATTCCCGTAAATGAGTTCTTTGAAGAACCAAATCTGCTCATGCCTAACCAATACACTTACGCTTTTATTGTTGATAACAACGGTAAAAAATTTAAAACATAGACCTACTGTAACACGCTTGTAACTCAAACTGTATATAACAGGGGTTCTTAACCTTTTTTGTCTCGTTTGCGCCTTGCCGAAAGAAAGAAGAATAATTTACCCCCAGTGTACCACTACCGCCATTTCATCACTGAAAATTAAAGTTTTTTTACCCCAAGGTAATTTTAGTAAATTTACCCCCAGGGGGTAAATTTTCCCCTGGTTAAGAACCCCTGGTCTATAATAACCATACTAACATAGATTTTTTGCACATGCGGTTAATGCTGCATAACATTCTAATGATTTTATGCAAGCTTAATGGTATTGTTGTTTAAGTTACTAATTCCTATTGCTTCATTATTTATTTCTCAGTTTTACCACAGCTTAACATGGGCAGCAAAAGTTAAAGACACAGGAATATCAACACTTAAGTACGCAGCCTCCTTTACCAGTTTGATAGAGTTGCCAAACACATGCCAAGTTGTAGCGAGGATACAGTGATACGACCATACGGTCTACAAGTCTACTGTCCTCCTCACTTCCTTAAAACAACTTATTGAAATTTCAGCATTTTGTCATTAATTGCTAGAACTATAAAAACAAAAACCGTAAAAAAACTCGCACACACACAAAAAAACACAAAAAATAAATAATCAAATGAATGAACAGAAACAAAACAATTACTGAATCACTTTACTTCAAAATTATTTCTTATGGAACGCCGTTTGGAAAAAAAACTATTCGTTTTGTGAACCATGTTTTTTGAGCTTATTTAGACCATAGTTTGTCCGATGTGTATATTGGAAATGTCCTACTTATATATCGGACAAAATGTAGGTCAGACCAAAATACTCGCGCAAAATAAGTCGGACAAAACCGTTTTTTCCAAACGGCGCCCCATAATTTCTATCCTTTTTTGGCGGAAATGCAGACTTACCGATTTTCATTTTTTTGAGCTGCCAATGTTTGAGACTTTACAGAAACTTAATAATTATTTCACCTTTTCAGAAAAATTAATTTTTACTGATGACGTCAGTGCCAACCGTTCGCACAATTATGAAACGGTAAATATGGCGCGTTTTTACCCAAGTCGATTCTCAAAAAAAATTGTTAACACTTACTGACTTCGATCAATTAATTATTATTCGTCACTTTCCCACTTTTTAAGTTGAATTATTAAAGTTTTTGTTCAGGTTATGTAATAAACCATCCGTTGTTGCATCATCAACATGACGTTGACACAATGCGCGTCAGTATTACGACTTTAGAAAGAGATCCTGAATTTCACACCGTGTATGAATCAATAAAAAGGTATCGACTTTGTTATATACGTTATTACTTTCCTTTCTATTGCCACAAAATTTTTGTTAAAGAAAGATGCTAGAAAAACCTTTCAAACATATGTCATAAAATTTATTATTGATGCAGCTAATTCATGCTTGGGAGAATCGGAAACTCACCCGCTGAAATCATAATTTGATCACTCATAGTTGTCTTGCATGCAAGTTTGCAATCGACTGCCACCTATAGTGCCAGGGTGTGTCGACGAAGGCTGTGGTGTAAAAGATAGTTGGGTCAAAAGTAACTAGCTCAACTGTTGCAATGATATATGTATGGTGATTGAGATGATAGAGTAATAAAATGTTTTCAGGGGTGAAAGCGGAAAGACCGAGTTTTATTCTAACAAATTTACGTCTCACGTTCAAGGTGGCACTTCCGAAGCAGCGAAAAACGAAATCCTGACAACATTCTACTGGGAAAAAGTGAGATAACAAGTTTTAAATAAGTTGTTTTATCCTTCATTGAACGGAGCAGTCACTACACAATAACTTTACTGTTTATACATATCGGTATAGTGAGTTATACTAAGTATGCAGATGATACTGATCCTGCTTACATGACACGTTTCTAAAGCGATTGCAACGCGCGTATCACGTGAACGAATAGTTTCCATTTAAACAGCTTTAGAGCTGAAACTTCTTTATAAAATTGTAGAACTTCTGAGC
Organism: Trididemnum miniatum; assembly: GCA_964006365.1. Taxonomy (NCBI): domain Eukaryota; kingdom Metazoa; phylum Chordata; class Ascidiacea; order Aplousobranchia; family Didemnidae; genus Trididemnum; species Trididemnum miniatum. The sequence continues at coordinate 8,911,270 of OZ023238.1, forward strand.
CTAGACTGCATTTGAAAAGATTTTTTCAAAGGGTCAAGGTAATTCAGACCTGTAATTATTCAAACCTTAATCACTAAGAAAATGGGTCATGTAAACAGGCTGACTGTCATGGGACCAATGTCACCAAAATTGTAACTTCAGCACCTAAATATAGCTGAATAAGTATCGATACGTCAAACATGCGTTGTGTTAGCTGTCACTACCGTCAAATGTGGTTACTTGAACCTTGTGGGGATACTTGAGCCATCCCAACAAAAAGAAGTTGGACAAGCCAATTTCCCCATTTTAATAGACTATTAACCCCCAACTTTTTTTTCATTTGTTGGGGAACTATCAAGGCTATTTTTGACAACATGCGAAATTGTGATGTCATAATGCTGCCAAAGGCTACTAACGATACAAAATGTTACACAAAAATTAGTTGTTTTTTTAAGTTTCAAAATGGGTATGCTCCTAGTGGCCACCTTGTGGTCAAACGTTTGATGCTATCACTAACTGAAGCCTACTATCTCCCCCTTTCTATTGCACCATTAGGACATTCAGGTTAAAGTTGTTTTCACCACTATTTTGTTATTTCTCTGTTGCCTCCCAATTTTTTTGCTGAATTGTGGTTACTTGGACCGCCAGGCAACATGGACCACTTTAATAGGTTGAGCTGCCAAAATCTAGTATCAGTGATATGGGCACTTATCTTTGAAATTACGGTGATATTTCAACAATTTTTGACGTTTACTAAGGTTTTTCTATTTCAAATTTTATTATAATTTTATTTCAAATAGATTCTTTTTATTCTTATTGTAAATTTGTTCTTTTTTCAATTAACTAACATGCTGTTTAGTGACAAATTTAACATTTGCTAGGCTATTATAATTAACTAAAAAGTAATTGCTGTATTGACATAATGACACGATTTCATAAACGAAAACCTGGCTCCAGGAAATACAGAGATTTCGATGAAAGTACTCTTCAAAAAGCAAAAGAAGCTGTTTCAAAAGGTGTTTCTTTAAGGCAAGCTAGTAGACAATTCAATATCCCTCGTTCAACCTTAACCAGACATATGAAATCTAAACCAAAAAGTCCTGGCAGACCACCTGTTCTATCTGAACGTGAAGAATCTATTTTAATTGAACGTATCCAGATTATGTGTGAATGGGGATATCCGATAGATGGCTTGGACTTGCGATACCTCGTCAAGGAATATCTTGATCGTAAAGGAGTGGTTGAAAAACGCTTCAAAAATAACATGCCATCTTCCGAGTTTCTCCACCATTTTAAGCGACGTCATCCTGAAATCACTCAACGGTTTGCATCAAATATTAAACGCTCAAGGGCAATGGTTTCGGAGGAAGTTATTACTAATTATTTTGATCACCTGGAAAGAGAATTAGACAAGCTGCCACCAAATTGTATCTACAATTATGATGAAACCAATTTAAGTGATGATCCTGGACGCAAAAAGGCATTAATGAAACGTGGAACCAAGTACCCAGAACGCATAATAAACAGCACAAAATCATCCACAAGTATTATGGTTTGTGGATCAGCTGCAGGTGAACTTTTACCTATTTACGTGGTATATAAAGCAGAAAATTTATACAATAATTGGATTCAGTCTGGTCCTGTAATGGCCAGGTATGCTTGTACCAAATCAGGTTGGTTTGAAGGCAAAACTTTCACTGACTGGTTTATCAAAATATTTCTTCCCGTGGCCAAAAGAAATCAGGACACTGGAACAGCTCTTATTGGGGACAACCTATCCAGTCACTTTTCTGAAGAAGTGCTGAGACTGTGCAGTAAATACAATGTCAAATTCATCTGCTTACCAGCAAATTCAACGGACAAGACGCAACCGTTGGATGTTGCTTTTTTCCATCCTATGAAAGTATCATGGCGAAGGATTTTAACCAACTGGAAACTAGCAAACCCTGGTGATTCAACGGTTTCCAAATCTCAATTTCCAGCACTTTTGAAGAAGCTAGTCAGCGAACTCAAAGAAGAGAATTTGATCAGTGGTTTTAAAAAATGTGGCATATTTCCGCTGGATAGAAGCCAAGTTCTTTCCAAGTTGCCCCATGAAAATGCTTCAGCCAGTTCCAGTGGCATTTGCCAAAACGTTGATGACAGTCTAATCTCACTTTTAAAGTCTCATTCAGGCAGAGATAAAATTCCAAAGAGTCGTGGCAAGAAGATTCAGCATCAACCTGGGATGTCTATTTCTGCTTCTTTCAGTTCGACGACTTCTGTGCCAACATCTGATATCGAAGAATCAGATGTTGACTCCAACAGTGAAAGTGACAGGAGCTCTTGCTATTCCAGATCCATTGATGACAACCAATCAGCTTTAGAAAAAGGTTCCTTGAAAGTAACAGATTGGGTAGTTGTGAAATATCGTATTTCTTCAGCATCCAAAAACACCAAAAGCGCTGATCATCTTTATATTGGCCAAATTACCAAACTCATTTCTAATTCTGTGTTAGAAATTACTTTTTTACGACCTGAGTATTCCGTGACCTCCAAGCAGTACAACATGCCAAGTATTGACGACAAAGATGTTTGTGATTTCGAAAATATAGTCAAAGTTTTGCCTCAACCAACCATGACCCGTAGAGGTGGCTATGTTTTTCAATAAATGTTTGAAACAAACCTTGTTGACAAGAGGAGTGACTTGTTTGGATTTCATTTTGTTAATTCTATTCATATTCGTTGTGGTTTCATCAAACTAGTGTTACTTCCAATTTCTGTGTCACACAACTGATGTTGGAGCACTTTAAAGCTTTTTTGTACATTTAACAAGGCACAATACCAGTACTTTTTGTTTCATCATACTGCCTTTCTTAATATCACCATGACTAGTGGTACATTACTGTGACTTAATTTTTAAAAACTTTTTACTACTGGTGCCGGTGTATATTTGCACCATATTTTTGTAATTTTTCCATTTTTTGTCCAATACCTTACTGTACACCAGTGCCTCTAAGGTGTTTATACTTTTTAGTTCATTTAACTTGTGAAGTTGGTTTCTCATACTGTTGATGCTAACGTAAATTTCTATGCAGGATTTTTCATCACTAAACCTAGAATAGCGTGTTGGTTTGCTTGCATTGATAACTTGGCTTTTCAATGTGTTTTCTAATTGCTAAACCTACGTATTCTTCTTTTGCTTACTGTACCTGCTTGCCATTATGTGAGAAGAGTGTTCTTAATATTACACAAACTTTCAAATCTTAATAATGCTTTTTTAGCATACTGGCAAGGGGAGGGGGAGCTTCATAGTGCTTTCTTTGTGTGTAAGCATATTTTTTGAAGATAACAAGTTTTCTTTGCTCTAGGATATGCCAAAATATTTTTTAAAAACCTCTAAGTGGCCTGTGTAACCACTTTGTGTTCTATCTTGAACTTTAAATAAAAAACATATATATTGGTTTAAGTATCCCCAAGCAGTGGTTACTTGGGCCACCCAGGATTTTTTTAAAAAACAAACAGAAAAAAAAATTAAAAAAAAATTTTTTTGCTGTAAATTGAGAAAAGACAATGCCATGAAACTTTCCCACTAAAAATTAAGTTTATTTCATCATCCAAAGTAAAATTACATGCTTTCAAAGTTGCAAAGGTGGTTCAAGTAACCACATTTGACGGTACCCATGTTCAAAAACAGTTACAGCGTTTGATGATTTGCAGCTTGCACTAAAATACTTAAACGTCTTTGAAGGTGCCCAATACGAAGTTTACAATTGGCTTGGCTTTTGTCGCTGAAAGTTACATTGATTTCAGTCATCAATCTTCTCTTCCAGAAGGTTCATTTCTGTATCATCGATTTGATTTTTCCTCTCCTCAAACATCCTGCAGTCATTACAATCGATTTGCCACCATGGGTTCGTTTTGTTTACTATTTGCTTTTGTTACCCTATGCTTGCTGATGGGCGGTTTTTCCACAAATTAAACGTCGACCAATTTTTAGTCCGCGAATATTGTGTTGTATTAAACCGCCAGCGGCTTCAGCACTGTGCTAGCTGCAGCCAGGTCCTGATGCTGACAGCTCACAGCCAAAATTCAAAGACTACAGTATTTTTGCACTTGAAGAGTATGAACACCTTGTTACGTATGAGCATGCCTGGAATTCTAAAGGTTGTCATTACCAATTTAGCATCTTGTCGAGAAAGAACTTTAAAGCCCAACAGCTAACTGCTTTAGTTGAAAAAATTAGTAAGTTATTTAAAGTAGGTAAATATTTTACGACGATCGCCGCTCTCTGCTTAAATGTATAATTGAAAATTCATCTCAGCAAAGTTTTACCAACCTGAGAGCAGCATTCCTTGATCCTCTCCTGACACCCTGATATTTTGCACTAGAATGCTCAACAACAAACATGCTTCAATTTACTCTTGTGTTTGCAGACAAACCTTCTGTATATTTGGCTGCTCGATCTTTTGCTGAAAATTACAAAAGCAAATTGAATGAATTGGATTTGATGGATCTTACAAGTTACTTTACTAGTTCTGGGAAACAACCCAACTTTTTAAAAGTAGGTAGTGGTATCAAGTGAAAAATTAGCAGCATATGAATTCAAATCTAAGGAAGGAATTATCCAGAGGTAGCATTGAAGGAAAACAAATAAAGTAATTGCAACCAACATACCAGCAAACAAGATCAAAGCATTTGGCCTAGGCTTCTCAAAACTTTTTCGTCAACCCATTTTAAAAACTAATTTTTGCGTGATCAGAGACACTAAATTCTAAAATACAAAGTCTATCAATTGACTATATCATAGATATATTTACGTCCAAGTAAAATAACTATGCAACGATCTCGAAGTAGACTTGTTTTGGGAAGCGACCCATCGAGTGAATAGCGCTGCATTTGAAAACACTGCACTGTTACGGCTTAGGTCAGTTTTATTGCATTTTATCCCGTTTGCTCAGATGGCCCAGATGCTCAGATTAAACAGCTCAGATGGCCAAGTGGTAAGAGCGTCTGTCTCTTGAGCTGTAGACTCGGGTTTGATTCCGAGTAGGGTCAAACCAATGACTTTAAAATTGGTATTCACAGCTTCCCTGCTTGACGATCAGCATTAAAGGGACAGTGCGGAGATTAAGCAGGCAAGTTTACTAGTTGTGCCGTTGGGAAAGGCACTTAGCGGGATTCCCCTCATCTTGGTGTGGTAGACAGATGGGTGGCAACTCCCAAGCGAGCTCGTATAGCGCATTGATCGCTTTCTCGTGATAGGAGGATAAATATGCAACAACTAACTATTTGTTTAGGATCGTAGTACTAGTGCTGTAATAAGTTCAAATAGGCTACATCGTAATAATTCAAATACGCTACCATACAGTAGGCCTACTGTTTTTGACAGTTTTTTAATACATCATTTATTAACCGTCAATAGGATGGAGTTAAAGAAGAGATGTTGACGTCACAACATGCTCAGATTTCATGGATGAATGAAGAGAATCCGTTCCGCAACAACATTATATGGCGTCATTACACGACCTTGAATGGAGTTTTCCGGATTTTTCCAGGAATTCAACTTCCTGAACACTATGATCCGACTACAAGAGAATGGTATGTCGAGTATGCTCATCGTGTGGTCAGACTGTGCTTTCTGGCTGTTACGTTGGTCTGAACCTATAGTGGTAGATGTTGAATGCCTAAACCACATGGGTCGTTTTGGCTTTATTCATTTTAAAGGAAATTCTGGCATAGTTAAATTACAAGTTCGTGTAAACGGAAATAAAGTTAATTTTTGCGTAATGAAAAAGCTCCATGTGATTTCACACAACGGTTAAAACAAAAACATCAATAAACAAATCTGTTGCAGAAAAAGATTAATGACAAGCTGCATAAAAGCACTTCACTAAAATTTTTTTTTATTTTGCACAGGTTTACAAGCACTTTGACCTCAACTAAGGAGGCAATGATATCTACCCCTTATCTTGATCCGGCAAGTGACCAAGTGGTTATTACCATTGCTCAAACAATATACAAAAACAGGTAGGCCTACTGTAGTTTGTAACATTTTGTCACGAGCCTGGATAAGTTAGTATGTGTAACATGACTGTAAAAATAATAAGGCAGCACTAGAAAACGTTTCCAAACATGTAATTCGGCCAGATTAGCTATCAACCCAATTAGCAAATTTCAATTGGTTTTTATCAAAAAGATTCAAATAAGCTTATCGCTTTTTTGTCTGAACGAATGCGTTGGAGAAGTTAGTAGTTGATATATTAACTAAGTTCCTGCGAAGCTGTTTGTAGCTTAATAAAATTGTTATTACAGTCATTATATGACGTCGTCCAACGTCGTCAACCCCGTCGCTGGAGTTACTGGAATGGATGTAAAACAACAATATTTTCAAAAGCAATTTTTGAATTGGTTTCCAACTTGCATGGGCCCACATAAGAGGTAGACTAGCAAGATTGGTAAAAAACGGTAGCTATAGACACAAGTTAACGAATTGTTGCGATAAATCTGCAGCATAAACGGAACAGGATAATGCTGAGTGGGCAAGCGTCCCGAATTTCTAAAACTTCAAGTGCTTTTATGGAAAATTGCCTTCTTTTAATGGGTGAACATGTAAATCTACGTACAAACTGAATCAGACCAATTATAAGCGACCCAAAAGTATATATCCTCAGATCACTTAAGTAAAAATTCGAAAAAGTTGCTGTATCAAAATTGGTCTACCCTATTACTGAAACTCTTTAACGTCGAACGGCTCTGTGCTTTAGTAATCGAATACTGCTTCTATGTCATAAAAGCTCTTATTCTGGTAGAAAACGAACGAGAAAGAAACAGAAACTGGTCATTACTGGATCTCAAAGAAAGAAACTTTTTTTCACAAGTTAGCTGTGAAGTATTTTACAGATGCTATCTGTTGGATCAGGCTGGTTTCATCATAACCACAAGCGCTATGCCAAAAAATGATCCAAGAATTTACTTTGACATGCACCCATTTATAAAATTTCACTTACAACATCTGGAACCCGAAGTTTCCCATGAATTGATCAATAAGAAAATTCTTCGTCGTAATCGCTGCCTTTCTAGAGGGAAAGGATGCCAAAAAACAAACTATCATGTAAGTGTTTTAGGTTTGGACACAGACTACACTCAAAGTGGATTTTCGAAGCATCTCGATCTTTTTCAACAAATGTGGTTTCTGTAATCTATAAAGGCAGGGTAAAGCCTAGGGTAATTTATTTTCAAAAAATAACATTGACCCAACGCAGAAAAAACTTTTTTGCAAAGCTTTCTAGTTTTTGAAATAATCAAAGAAACCCGTTTCAACTCTGTCAAGTTATGACGTCAAAATAGTCAAAAATAAGCAATTTTTCTTGTTTTTTTGACTACTTTGACGCCATAATTTGACGGAGTTCCAACGGATTTTTTGATTATTTAAAAAACTGGAAAGTTTAGCAAAAATATTTTTTTACGTTGGGTTTAGGAAAATTAATACTAATTTTTGAAAATAAATTTTGTTAGGCTTCAGTTGCTTCACCCTACTTTCAAAGCGGAACAGTTACCAAAGTCTGCAACCTTTAGCCTTAATTTAACGTAATTATAAAACTTGATGGTTGGTTTGGTGTTGATGTGAAGAAGCAGAAGCAAAGTAATGTAAAAATCATAAAAGACGATACGTAAGAATTCAGAGTCATTGCAATTTACGCAAAAGTGCGGTTCTATTCTTGACGTTTCATATCTCAAATTTTTGATTATTGTTTTATTTGATATATGTTCTTGAATTTTTGTTTTGGTTGAGTGTGATGAGTCAATATTTTGCGTTGCGCTGTATTTTATTTATTGTCTTTACAGTTTGACGAGTTTTTCTACGAACACGAATCTTCCTTAAAATTAAGTCAGCAACTTCTCAATGTTTATATAACCCCAGTGGATAAAACCAACGCTTTCTTGCTTGTGGTATCAGATGTTTCTCCCAGCAATACAACCCACCCATGTTTTTGCTCTGTTCAGGTGAAAATTATGCTGATATTTTTAAATATAAGTTCATTTCGCTATTAAGGCTAAAGAAACAGTTCTGTTAAAATATGCGCAGGCCTACTTAAGCGCTATCGTCAATACTTGGGTATAATCGATTGATAAGTATCGTGAGCTGTGTCCTACTACTGCAGTTGCTTAGACAAATGCATTTCTATCATATCCTTATGTTCTTATCTGCAATTACCAGACCTGTGGCGCCATTTTAACGTTTGCAAACACCACTTGTATAGTGCATGGACCAGCATAACAAAATAGGTTAATTTTGGGATTGTTTTCAAACAAAGTTTGCATTAATGAGCTTCCAACACTTTGCAATTTGGTGGTATTACAATTCTAAAGCAAAAATGCTCATCTGCTGATTAACAGTCATTATATTAGGTCCATTTTTGCCCTTGTTAGGTAGGCCTCTTAACAAATACTAGCAGTCAGTCTGTGAAAAATTATTCTTTGTCACAGAATTGCACTCAAGATCAACTTCATAATTGTGATGCTATGCTGGCAGTGGGGAGAAACAATTTTGAATGTGAAGAAGGATATAAAGTCTCGTAAGTAGTTTTGTCAAATCAAAGTTATTGCTATCTTATACAGGGGCAAATTAGACAATAACCGGGTCGGTGGTTTAGCAAACTTTTTTACGATAAAGTCAAGGGAAGCCACACCGCTTTTTTGTTTATGTTGAAAAGACGAATATAGCCTGATCTACTTCTTTTGTGAACTACATGAAAAATTGTGAACTAAATGATTTGGCTGATGTTACTTATCGGTGACAATTAGGATGAACTTGTTGTTTGTCAGATCTGGTATCCCAATTTCAATTTTCAAAAGCACGAACGTATGTAGAGGATTTAGCAAATACCTTCCATTCAAAAGTACTAATAATTTTAAAATTACATAATAAATAAACAACAGGTCTTTAAGCATAGCAGGCTTCAAATGTTGTCACAAACTTTCTTTTTCAAGTTGTTTCTATCAATAGATCCGAGAATTATCCTTGCGTTCCCACGTCTTTTCAAAAAATGGAAAACTTTGAAAATGATTGGGCCCATGAATTGCCACGATGTTACAACACAACATTTGTGCACGTTGGTAAGTGCAAAGCTGAGCGTTTTGAAGTTGTGATCTTAATTATGCCTATCACAAACTCAACATAAGTTTTAACTTGCAATAATTAGTAAAGTGGTGCAGATTCAGGAGGAGAAACGGGGGTGCACTGTGCAGCTCTGAAACATTTTTTCTACTTGTTTTTCCATTGGTTCAAGAAAAAGTGCATTCATAAGTTGTTGAAAAGTTAAGAAGTGCAATTCTTGAAATTAATAACGTAAAGAATGAAATTCGTGTTTAATAACAATTTCTTTTTAAATTCTTACAACATTACAATATTTCAAGCAAATTTCAAGCAAATATTACAAACAATATTTCAAGCAAATATTACAGAATAAATTTACTTTTTGATTCCGCAACTCATACTTGCGTAACGATCCATCTTACAAGGAAATACTTGGCTGCTTAATTATGGCTCAGATCTCCTAATGTATAAATTTGCTCATTTTGTATTCATAATAAGAATATTGATTATGTTCCCTGGTGTGTCGCACATACTCTCCAGAATCCAGATAAATCTACCAATTTTTATCACGCCAACTGGCATGCAGTCTATTGCTAATGCTAAATTTTGTTAAGATATACTAATGGCAAAATTTCTATTGCAATGTGTCCACAAAATTTTTACGATTTCCAGTTTATCACATTTGTCACTGTGAGGAACTGTATGCTTTTCGTTGCGATCATTGTAAATGCAACCGCTACTGGTACCTAATATGTTATATCATTCTGTTTTAATAAAAAAAGAAAATCTGAGTATAATGATTTGACTGTTTTGGAATGCGTGAACCAAAAAACAAGCTGACTCGAAAAAATTGTGTTTCAGAACTTCCTCCAGACGACAGCATCTACGTGTACGTGGAAGTAATTCTTTTTCTCTCAATGATGGGTTTGCTTCTGTTTTGTGCAAACAGATTGCAAAAAAGGTCACTCCGCTCACGCGCACAAGAAAACGATGAAAGATTTACAGACTCGACTACAAATAATTCTAACGACGGTTGTAAAGAAAACTTCGACTTTGACAGCTCATCAGAAGATGATGACAAAAAGTATTTCGAAGCCAGATCATGCTTTTCGAACAAAAAAAAGAAGCGTAAATACCGAAGAACGAAAACGGAAGTTTTAGGGTCAAGTGATTGTGAAGCTCTCAGCCCTACCGAGTGTCGTGCAGATTTAGCAAAAATGAAAGAGGTGAATGCTTTATCGAACCAACCACAGTGCATAAAGAAGTATGAAGGTTTATCTAAAATAGCCCAACTAGAAATGATAAATAAAGAGATAGCAGAAATTTCAGAAAGAAGACGAGAATGTTTGAAAAACGCTCTTCAACCTATGAATATCCGTTCTTCATCTTCAAAAGATGTTAGTCAAACTAGTAAAAGGGCAGATTTGACTGAAGATTTTTTTCTGAAGGTACTGGACAATGATGAAAATGGAAAGCAAGAAGAAGTTCTCCCCTCAAAATTTCCAAAAGATAATAATGCAAGTGATCTCTTTGAAGCTAGTGCTGCAAAAGCTGCAGCAAGTATTGATACCTCACGAGAGGAAGATAAATTCTTATCTGTTCCAGCGTTGTCTTTCCTGCCTACACAGGCTGTTTTGAAAGAAGTGCAACATGCAATAAATGATCTTTGCGTAAAGGTCGAAAAGCAAATCAAAAACTCCGCCATTACTTCCAAGCCAAATGACGTTGCGGTTAACAATGAAAAGAGAGCGCCTAAAAATGCTCATAAGTCTTTAGTAGATACTAAATCCACAGTTCAAAAAATCAAACCTAGCAAAAAGGAAAACGCTGCTTCTATGCCAAAAAAGCACACCGATAATGATAAACCATGCTGTTCCGGCTTGACTCCCCACCCAATACATGATAATGAAAACAAAATACTACTTAAAAAAAAATTGGCCAAGACCAGCATCTCTGATTCGGCATTAATGCAAAAGTGTGGTGTTTATGCAGAATTGGGTGCTAGTTTCATAACCGAAAAGTTTGATGAGAATGTATTTTTTAAGAATGTGCAAACGGATGAAATCTTTTCCTCATCAGAGAATAGTAGCGAGCAGTTCACTGCTTCCAACTCGAAAACTAGCACGTCCAGTTTTTCAACAGATACGTTGGATAATGTGAAGAGAGCTCAAGAAAATGCTGAAAAAGGAATTGCGGCGAAAGTGATAGGAAAAGAGCAGAAAATGTCTTGTTATGATATGGAATGCCTTCAAAACTCTTTGAAACGCTCCGCTTTAACAGTTGAGGATGACGCTGAGATTCAATTCTGGAGAACGGAGCGAATGAAGAATTATGAAAATCTACCACCACAAGCATGGAAGAGCCTGCCGCACAGCGACGAACTCGATTTCGATGATAGTTTGGAATCAGTTCCAGAAGAGGAAAGATATTTGATAACTTCGTTCCTTAACGAGCAGGAGCAATATGCCTACATGCTGTTCTCAATGCAAGAATTCGATAACGAAAGTAATAGTGCTGATTCAGAAACTAGTGAGAAAAGAATAAATATTTATGACGGTCTCCATAGCATGCCCTTGGAGACTATTTACGAGGAGTGACGACGGCTGTAATATGTTGCTTGAACTTCGGTCGAATGTTTGATTAGGCTGTTATTGTGTTACGCATTGATGTAATACTTTAACTTTAATGATACAAATAAATGTTAGTTTATGTACATCGATGATTGATTTTATTTTTGCCATTTCCCGCATTCATTTTCTTTATATTCACAGTAATACGTGAAGCGTTGTAACGAGTTGGCTGAGCCCATCCCCGCAACTAGGCATCCGGGACAATGCAGCCACGAAGGCACAACGCTGCAGCGAAAGCGAGGCATTGCCAAATCAGTGCTTTTGGTTTGTTATCTTTTGCGAGTTGCGTTCCACGTTTAACACACGCGCTAATCGAAAAGGACAGTCATCTAAAAGGAATTTCCTGCAAACGCGAAACGATATTTATCGTACCATCGAAAGCGTTCAGTTTGTGTCATTGTATCTCTAGCATCATGCCGAATCAAGGTAATGCTCAATTTGCGCTGTCGAATATTTCAAACCAACTTATCGAGATGCATTACCACCAGCCAGCAGACAAATAAAAAACGCTCTGCGTCAAAAACGATGCATGTTCTTGGTAATAGGCTACGTTAAGCGAGCGCTTGCCAATCCGGCATTTGGTGCAGGCCATTTTTTAACATTATAACTGGGCCCCTCCAGTGAACGTTTTTGTCCCCCCAATAACGTGTTTTGAAATTTGCTGTAATAGCTTGTTCAATGGATTATAGCCTATTACACTATAAACTTTTATGGCAATTACAAATAGTGAAGCGTTGATCTCGTGATAAGTACTCGAATAACATCAGATTGATCTTCTTAGGTTGAATACGTTCTAATTCTCAACCAAAGTAACCTACGATCTGAATGCGCCGAGGCAACTCGTCTATGTTGTAATAATCTATTAATCAGGTTGTCCCATTGGCCTACCACAAAGCCCTCAACAGTCACTTTCTATTTTACATTTTACTACTTTACTGCAAAGTCTAGTCTAGCAGAAGAGACTAATGGAGTGTAGCTAGATAGGACATAAAAAACAGTTTGCTACATTTCAAAAAAATGAGAGTTATGTAAGTAAAGTAAACATAAAGCACTTAAGTTGTAGGTTTAGCGAGATTACGTAGGTTTGAAAAGGTATGCTGTTTTCATATGCTCGAATCGCTTGCAAGATGGTTCAAGACTAAAGTTAGAGCAGGGCCCTAAAAAAAAAAGGTTCAAAGCGCAAACGCAAATTGCGCAACCGATTTTTTGCAAGCACAAAACGCCACAGCAAAATGCGCAATCGATTTTTTGGAAGCATAAAGCGCAAATGCAAATTGCGCAATCGTATTTTTAAAGGCATGTAGCGCAAATGCAAATTGCGCAACTCTATTAGTGCAAGCATAGAGCGCAAATGCAAATTGCCCAACCCAAAATTTCCAGACTAAAAGCGCAAACGCAAATTGCGCAACTACTAATCGTTTTGATAAAGCGCAACTGCAATATTGGTTTTCGTAACTCAGGACTTAACTAATATGCCCTATCGGTGGAAATAAGTTGCAAAAATATTTCAAATAATAATTAGAAACCACCCCAAACTCACGGTAGAAATGACAATGCCAGGGGTTTTTACTCCTGTGCTAATAAAATGTAATTGCGAGATGCCAGACTGCTCAGCTGCCAGAGCACAAATCACTAATCACAGCCCTACCAGTGCAGCAGACTAGCAGCCTCATCTTTCTCGGCTACCCTATGGACCATGGTCTTTAGCGTTTCACTTTCAGCTTTATTACTGGATACTTGGTAGGCTGCCGTAGGCCTATATCTTTATTCACGCCGATTGGTATTAAATGCTGTAAGCTTTCCTGTAGGGCCTGTTTCTGTACGATAACCTACCGGTTGCGTAGACTGTATGTTGTACACTTGCACTACTTACCGTATGCACCTACTGGCTAATAAACGGAACGGTACCTTCACCGCCTAACTAACTAAGTCTGAAGCTGCTGCTTGCCGATTTCACGTGGTTTTTATTTAACTTGTGACAAAAATGCACACACGTGTCCGTGCGACCACAAATACAACAGCCTCGAAATTATTCGACCGAAACCGATTTATTTATTTTTGGAAAGGTAACCTGGCTTTGCGGTTGCGCACTTCAAAGAAAATTGAATGCGCAAGTAAAGCGCAATTAAATTTTAAATAAACGATGCGCAAATGCAAATTCTGCAATCAAAAAAAAGAACCTTGAGAGCGCAAATGCAAATTGGGCTACCAAAAAAAATATATGAAAAGCACAAACGTAAATTGCGCAAGCAAAAAAAAGTCAGGTAAAGCGCAATTCAAATTTTGCAATTTGCAAAATTTGCGCAGTTTGCGCGCTAGTTTGCGCATATTTCAGCTCTGACTAATGTTAAGGTTTCGATTCAGCTTGTTTATTTGCCAAGGTGCCTTGGTCAGGAGACAGCGAAATGACCTTTCGGCCTTTAAGTCTAGCTGCCAACTGTCTACCACTTCAAGGTGGAATCATAGAAAAATATACACATGAAAAAAAATATACGATGGTTGTTGTTGTTGAATCTCCACACTGTTCCTTTTGATGCTGAACGTCAAGCAGGGAAAAGCTGTGAATATCGATGTTTAAGTCATTGGTTTGACCCGACTCAGAATCAAGCCCAACGTCTACTGCTACAGAGACAGACGCTCTATCCACTTCGCCATCTGAGCAGTTGAATCTAAGGAAAATCTATCTAATGAAAACGATTCTCATTTTTTACACACATCATAACATGTGAGCAAGTTTTAAAAACAATGATGCAAACGTTTCGACTACTTGTGGGCACAAACGGGCACAAGACAATTTAGTGTTTGCTTGCGTATTTTTAAGTTATTTGCGTTGAGTTTTGACTATATTATTTGCGGCGTTGTACTATATAAGCTTTTCAAAGACAATATAAAATGGATCAAGCAAGTTACAAAATTTTACGCTGTTAACAGGTAAAATATGGGCGTCCAATCTCATTCTTAACTTTAATTTTTATATCATGTACAACATCAAACATTTCGACTTAATTGTTGTTTCATGTAAATAGCTATAATAATTAGTCAGACCAGAAATAATGACTATACTATCGGCAGTTTGTGACAATTTCTGCTTGTAGAAAAACTCTTTTTTATGTTGCAATGGCGTATGACTTTATGCACAGAGGGAAGGTTGTGGCACCGCAGCCATCCCTGCGTCATCACTCCTTTGTCAATAGCTAGCTAGCCTTGAAAAATGCTTTTTGGGTAAGCCATTTTTATTCTAGTAATTGATCCCCAAACACCAAACTGCCAGACGAAAACTGTCTTAATCTTTTTCTCAAATAGCATTTTTCAAAGCTAACCCAAAAAGTGTTTTTCAAGACTGCCCATTGATAACAGGGTGATGACGCCGATGCTATACCCAAATCTAAAGTGTGTACTTTGCTGTGTGGACTTCTTCTCATGTTACTTGCGTAGCGTGGTTAGTACGGCGCTGAATCTAATTTCTGCTGCATTATTTAATTTCATTGAATTAGTCATATTTAGATACATTTTATAAGCACCAGAATATTGTATTGAGAATTAATAATGTAATATTGCTTTTTATGAGTGCAGTTTTTATGAATATACAGTTCTACAAAAATTGCAAGCGCAATTGACAAGCACAATTCTATTTTACATCGTTTCCGTCAAAATCGATTGTGGCCTAATGACGTTGGCAATACGCATCTAAGGATTATATTTATTTATTTAATCCAGGCGCATCGACACATTTAAAACCTTTTTAATCGCTTTAGCCTTTTTAACCGCTTTAGCAAAAACTTGTTAATTGCTACGTTATCATTACGAAATTGCCCCCCCCAGTAAAAACTTCTTAAAAAATGGCCTGGTTTGGTGATCGAATGCAGGCAAAACTGCTTCTTCTAAACACCCATGAATCCATGATCCACCTGACTTGTGAGGCACTGCGTAAGCGCTTTTTCCATCTCAATTGTAATGTCCTGCGATTTTGCATTGGAGGCCCGCATAAAGAACACACTTGCACGAGCGAATATCTGCGGTAAAATTAATTTTTTAGATTGCCATGCACGGTCGCTCTACAAAGTCCGTACTCACATGCATCCAGAGACACAGATGCTTTAATTTGTCAGTACGTGTGGGCAAAAAGCGCAATGTTAGAGCAAGTTTTGTGCATCGTTAGGTTGGTCAATAATCGGTCCGAAGTTTTCGGGAGCTAGGGATCTTCAGTATCACACAACTTTCTAAGTACTTTGAAAAATGAAGCAAGGCAATGCGGGCTTTACCGAAGTCTACCAGCGCAGATCAGCGGCTAAGAGATTGATACAAATCATCATAAAGAATTTCATAGAATAAATTAAGCTTAAATCTAACCCACTAGATCCTAGGCTAATTAAACGTAACCAGACTGATTACGAGTGGGATTCTAACCACGACCGCACCGACTACAAATTTAGCACGTAGTTGAATGTGAAGCAGTTTTCAAGAAAGATTTATGTTTTCTATTCTACCGGTGTGCTGTGCACTTAACAAAGTTTCGACGTGGGCCACGTTCAAAACTAGAGCGGGCATCGGTTTGCCACCCCTGATCCAGTGGTTTAGATTCAAGCGTAATTCATTGATTAAATAAATTGAAGGACACTAATAGCGAAAGCTAAAAGCATGCACTGGCTCATCCGTCCGGCGCGGGGTGGGTAGAAATTGTCGAAACATAACAAAACAAAGGGCTCACACTTTTCATACAATAACTCGAGAAACGTAAACATACTCAGTTGTTGAATTTACACAAAATAATAACTACAGTAAATTAAATCTCATCGAGATCCCTCCCTGTGACAGCTGTTTTGTCCACTGGGACTCATCAGACAGGTCACAGGACCGCGGTGAGGAACAAACACAATATTAACAAAATCCAAATAATGCCAATCCAATTCCAAACTTCATTTCGAGGGTTGCATAATTAACGAGATCTACGGAAAGTCAATCCAATTCCAAACTTCATTCCAAAGGTTACAGCTGAAGCAAATACACCGTCTTCCTCAACAGCAATGGCAACAATGTGATGATTACCAGTAGAATCACAACAAGCAGTGCAACTTGCCCAGTCCACTAGACTGGGCAAGCTGCAGTTCCTTCAACTTCCTATGCACAGCACTAAGTTAGTATAGCCACTTATTTGCAAGAAGCAACTTTTTTAATTACTAAGTGGCTTTGAAGTGGATCGAGCCTTTTTATATCAAAGTCCGTACCACGGACTCATGGACTTTGGTTAATATTTCATTGTAAAATGTTTTTCAAAAATCCGCCATTTTGAAAAAATCCACTAACACTTGCATAGAAATCCACTAAAAAATCCGCTGTACGCCAAATGCAAAACTTTTCCGCTAAGCAGAAACAAAATCTGCCAAATCTAGCGGGTTTTCCGCTAAATTGGCAACACTGACAACAACTTTTCATCTGCACGTGGGCATAATTTACGTCATGGAAAATTACTGATCAAAAGAGTGAACGACGGTGGCATCACGCAACACCGACCGAATGCTCGGTAAACATCAGGATTTTCTCTACCCAGAACCGAGGAGATTAATAAATTGAAGGACACTAATAGCGAAAGCTAAAAGCATGCACTATCTCATCCGTCCAGCGCGGGGTGGGTTGATAATTGATTTTGCAACGATCTCATTAATTATGCAACCCTCGAAATGAAGTTTGGAATTGGATTGGCATTATTTGGATTTTGTTAATATTGTGTTTGTTCCTCACCGCGGTCCTGTGACCTGTCTGATGAGTCCCAGTAGACGAAACAGCTGTCACAGGGAGGGATCTTGATGAGATTTAATTTACTGTAGTTATTATTTTGTGTAAATTCAACAACTGAGTATGTTTACGTTTCTCGAGTTATTGTATGAAAAGTGTGAACCCTTTGTTTTGTTATGATTCATTGATTGAAATTTTTACCTTTGGAACAATTAATAAGCTCTCGAGTTAAGTGTTTGTGGCGCCTTAATGTCGTTCCTTCGCAGCAGAGTTACGACATATCGATGTCCAAAGACGACCGTTACGCTTTGCAGCCTTTGCAGGATTCGACATCAGCAGATGGACACTACCATGTAGCGTTGCCCGCAGCCCCTCTGCTGATTAACAAGTATGAGCAGGCACGTTCATGTCTCTTTTTCATGAAGAAGATTCTTTTTAGTCTCATTAGAGGACTGTAGGACTGTGTGTGTTTTTTTTGTGCGTAGGTTATTCAGACTCGGGCTATGCGAGTACGCGGCAGCTTAGGATGTTATTTGGTTCACGTATTTTTTCAATTGATGGCCCGGGGCAGCTTTTGCAAAACCTCAGTAGCCTACTGATTATGAAATCTCATGAATTTATACATTATGAGTATATGATGTAGACGCTCTCCCTATTCATCGTTTTCGCAGCAGATTTTTCAGGTGATATGCATTAGCGCACGGTAATTTATCATCTGATCAAAATCATCATGCTGCTGAGCGAGTTCGAGCTTCCTTATCATTTCGAACTTCTTCCTCAACAAAAGGTAAATACTCTGATGGGATTCAAGGGAGAGACTAATATCTTCAACGTAATTTACCATCGAGTTCTGGGACGGCCTCTAGGCCTTCGACCTTTGACCTCTAGAACTTCAATTTTTTGACTCTTTCCTGGGACTTTTGTGTCACGCGACTGGAGAGAAATGTTATATGGTACCGGTAAGGTATTCAGCGTCTTTCTTCAAAGTTACGATTTAATTAATCTATAACCATGGACTCAGTTTTATCTTGTTTTAACAATATCACCCTTACCGGTACCATATCATAACATTTCTCTCTAGTCCAGGGGTGGGCAACTTCTCTAGTCAGCGGGCCAGATATGGGAAAATGAAGTCTTTGGCGGGCCGGATTATTACATGAATAGTATTCAGTATCTTAATCACACATTTATTCACTAATGTAAGAAACAAAAGAACAATTTTGCTTGATGTAAAGTTTAAATTTCACAAACTTCAACAAGAATACAGACTAAAATATGCATAATGAATTTATCATAATGTATACTAACTGTACTTCAATAGCTATTGAAGTGAATGAGGCATTTGAGTCGGTCGAATGGTTGGTGCATTGGGCTCCGGAACTGGTTTTGCGGGTTCTATTCTTAATGGGGATGTCTTCCATGATGCATGCACTTCACTAATATGAAAACCTAAGTTGCGCGTATGTGGCGAAAATTAAAAAATAAGCGAAAGTAGCTGGAGCTCCGTCTGGTGACTAAAACAATTGTTGTAGTTTTACTAGCGCACGAAGGTAATTGTTTGCTCATTAAGGCAATTATTGTTTGTTTCAGAAGCTCGCACCGACAGTTTGACGGGAGCCAGGGCCGGATTTAGACCATAAGAGGCCCTAGGCTATTCTGTTTGTGAGGCCCTTCTCCCCCTTTAAATTTCAAAGGAAACAGCATAAGCGTGGATTGCGCAGTGTGGGTTTCGTTTCGGCCAAAGCACAATGGACCAGATCTTTACCCTTTAGCAAATTTTCTCGAAATGGCGAAAATATGCACCGACTTGTCGTACTCCTACTGACACAGAAGCTTGCACGAAGGCAAAGCTATGCAGTTTTAAATCAAGATTTCCATTCTGATCTGACATGGGGACACGAGTGTTGAAATTAGAAAGAAAGGGAGAAATGTCAAGTCCGTTGGGCGATTTAGTGGGTACTAAGGAGAATCAACTTCCTCTAGCTTTTATACATATCAATACATTGATATTTATTTATTTATTTGTTTGCTTATTTATTCTCCTATCACGAGAAAGCGTCGAGGCGCTATACGAGCCTTCAACACTTTCAAACAGTGGTCCCCAAACTTTTTAAGAAGCTACTCCAATTTAAAAAAATAGTTCCTCACAAAGATATCACGACTCAGAGGCGTACCCAGAATTTGACAAGGGGAGGGGCACAACCGGAGGTCTGGGGACTTAGGTCCCGGCCGCCGACGAATTTTTATAGTTTTCACGTAAAAAAGAACACAAATTTTCGCTCACTTTTTTATCGAAAAAGAATACACCGACACTTGCAGTGAGTGCATTACTATGGAAAATGCAAAAATACGTTAGGACTTGTACATAAAAGCAGAAGCTTGGTTAAATTAAATAAAAGAAGGTTGCAACTATCATTAGTTTAAGTAATTATTGTTGTAGACTGAAATTTAGGTTTTAGCAGCTTATTACAGGGCAAAAGGAGGGGCATGGCACTGTGCCCCCACCTGCGTGCGCCTGTGTTACGACCCCAAGTTGATCACTTTAAAAGTGTGATCTTTAAAAAAAGTCTTCGCCCACAATTAAGTTGCAGGATTTTTCGTCCAACTGACCTGGAGCTGAAGTAGACCTTTTTTACAAATCACATTTTAAAGAGACCAACTCTGCGAAACGGAAAATTACTGTTGACGCTTCGTTTGTGTCAAGTTAACAAAAGAGGATTCATATTAAACAAACTGTGGATATAACTATGGTGACCTCAGAAAAGATTCAGGGTCGTGATCCACACTTGAAGTAACTCTGCTTTTAAACGCACGTAGCTGCAAAACCAGAATTTTTTCGATTCTTAATCCCCCCCTAAAAAGTTGCTGGATCCGTCTAATCAAGAAGTTCCCGCATCTGGAATAAAGTTTTAGCGAAGATTTAGCGGTTTGACCTTGTTGGACAAGACTAAAAGTGCAGATATTCGTTAACAGGTCCGTCAAGAGGGGGGCCAGGGGGACCATTTGGCCCCGGGCCCCGTACTTTTGAGGGGGCCCATTTTGCGTCTGCTTGTAGATATTATTACCTTATTTTTCTAATTTGATCAAGTCAAGTCAATTTATTCACCAAAAACGCAGCAAAAAGACGACGCTCAGGTAAGTGATAGCGAGAGACACAGAAGTCACCAAAGTCAGCTACACTTTGAACATTAGATTGTGCGTGATTAGCGGCAGATACAAGACGTGTTCGGTAGGAAAATTAAGAGCAAAAAATGTAGTAAAGATTTGAATGCTGATACGGTTACATTCAAACAAAATTATTGCTGTAAAATAAATAAAATATACCAGCATCATACCAGCAGATAGCATAGGCCTGTTGATAAACATTGAACTAATTCTGAAAAAGTTTGGTCATAAGCATATACGACCTTTGCGAAGAAAGACAAAATACTAGGGCAAAAATGGAGGTGGGGGTATAAAAACTTTCTCAATATGTTACAGCCAACATGAGATTAGGGCATAGCAGCAAAAAAAGAAAAAAAACATTTATTGAAATTACATGGCTGTAGAACAACACTCGTAAACACAAATTTACTGAAATTACATGGCAGTAGAGCAACACTATGGGTTGAAGCGAGTTTGATTCTATCAAAACGTACTGCAGCTAAAAATTACAGTAGATTGTTACTCAAGAAGCGTATTTTTTCAGGGTATTCATTTTAAAAGTCTTTCTAAACTTAAAAAATGAAGCTTGGTTTTGTTCTATTGGTAATTTACTCCATATTTCTAAAGCTAAATATGTTTTGTCATTTTTTTCTTCCATTCAGTTCGAGAATAAGTGTGAAAAAAATATTTTTTACTTTTTTGACGCGTATAATGATGATGAATAGAATCTAGTAACTGTCAAAATACTTCGGCCGCATACTGTTACTGTATCTAAATAAAAATTTGGCATACTCCATATCAATCATGTCATCTAATTTTAAATCTCCAAACTCAAAATACAAAGCATACAGAAGAGCGACTTGGGCGAAATAAACTAGCTCGTAAAAAAGGAGAAACGTAAAAAACGATCGCGAGCTTATTAGCGGAAAACTGAGTTATAAACAGGACATCGAACCGCTTGAAACAGGGCCAGCGCCAAGGGGGGGTCAGGGGGGCCTGGCTCCCCCAATCGACATGCTTGCTCCCCCCCCAATTAACAAGCTCACTCTTTTGAAGACAGTAGCTTTTGTGCTTAATTTCAAATTTTGGCCCCCCTGGATAAACGCTTGGCCCCCCTAAGTCGATTGCTCTAGCGTTGGCCCTGGCATGAAATATCGCTCCGGTTTACGTTCAGCTTCCGCAAAATGTATTTTTAGCTGTTTACCTCCGGTTCAGGTTTTCCGTCTTTTGATTTTGCAAGTTTACTTCCGGTTAAAATTAAAAATTTTTTGAATTAGGGCCTATCGGGTTCAGATTCGGTTCAATCGTTCGCAAAAGCAGAAATTTAAAGGTTCAAATTCGGTTTGGGTTCTAGAATCTGAAACCGTCAATTCGACTAATGTTCAGGTACACAACTAGAGGTGCATTTTTTTCAAAATTATTTACTGTATTTAGGCTGATTGTACTTTTTAAGATGCTGCTGTGCTCATAAAAACCGCTGTTATAGCCATCGTAATAATCATTCTTTTAAAATATCTTCATAAGAACACACAGGATTTAACGTAACGAATGCTTAAAGCTCTGTTTACACTAAATGCGATTTCAGTCCGATTTGCTGTCGTGCGAAGTTTGATCAGATTTTTGACGTAATTAAGCAGTTGACGAAAATATCTTTCACACAATACAAACCCAAACAGTTTTGCTTCCTACCGGTTGTTTTGGGAAGCCCCTGACGATTGTATTCTAGAATGCCGCGGATAGTGACGTAGCTTTACGTCATAACCTCTAACAGTTTCGTAACCTACGTCACTGTACGTACGAAAAATTTCATCGCATTCTGTGTAAACACACCTTTAGGTTAAAGGTTCAAGAAATTTTGGTGACTTTGGGTTCAGGTTCAGGTCAGGTTTACGTCTATTGAATTATAAAGGTTACGGTTCGGTTTGAGTTCAATGAAAGGAAGCGGTTAATAGGGGTTTTCGGTTTTCGTTCCGGTTCGGTTCGACGCCCTGGTTATAAAGCATTTTGATGTCTTAAAAAATGCAAAAACCTTTTTATCTATCACACAAATGCTACGTCACAACTCGCATTGAGCTAAAGTAAAATAATCAATTGTTTATCACCTTGCTTTTTCTAGTAATGGTAATTGGTCCTGGATGGCGATCTTGAAGATCAAGATCACTTGAAATACGCCTAGCCCTAGCGGCCTACGTAATCTTGAAGATCAAGATCAGATCACTTGTTCTAAGATACTTTCCTGACAACATCCGCTTGTTCTAAGATTTTTTCCTGACAACGCCCTTCATGCCCTCAGCTACATATTCAACCAGTCATAGTGTCAAGGTAAATTTATTTCAATGTTTAAACAGGCCAAAATTATACCAGTAGGCCTATTCAAAAAAGGAAATCCAAAAAATGTGATGAATTACAGGCCAATAAGTCTACTTCCTTCTCTTTCGAAAATTCTTGAAAAAGTTGTTTACAATAGACTGCATACATTTATCAATATGAACGACAATCTCTCTCATCAACAATTTGGGTTTAAGGTGTGTTTACACAGAATGCGATGAAATTTTTCGTACGTACAGTGATGTGGGCTACGAAACAGTTAGAGATTATGGCGTAAAGCTACGTCACTTTGCACGGCATTCTAGAATACAATCGTAAGGTGCTTCGCGAAACAACCCGGAGAAAGCAAAATTGTTTGAGTTCGAATTGCGTGAAAGATATTTTGGTCAACTGTTTACGTCAAAAATCTTGAGAAATTTCGTGCGGCAACAAATCGAACTAAAATCGCATTTAGTGTAAACAGACCTTTAGACGTAAGCACTCGACTAACCAGGCAACAACTTTGCTTATCAGTAATATTGTAGATACTTTCGAAAAAAAACAGTCAGTACTCGGAATTTTTCTTGACATCCCAAAGGCATTTGACACGATTGATCACACAATTTTATTGCGTAAATTGAATAATTATGGTGTAAGAAGTGTATCGTTAAACTGGTTTGAAAGCTACTTCTCCAACCGTTCTTAAATTGTAGAATATGCTGGGGTTACTTCCTCTAATCAAGTGAACATCTCTAGCTCTGTGCCACAAGGCTCTATCCTCGCCCCTCTACTTTTTATCATTTATGTGAACGATTTTAATAATTGCATGGAGTTCAGCTCTAATATATCTTTTGCTGATGACACAAATGTCTTTATTGTAGATAATCAATTGCAAACCCTTTATGAAAAAGGAAACCAAGAACTTAAAAACATTGATAACTGGATGATTGCTAATAAACTATCTATAAACACTAACAAAACAAATTGTATTCTGTTCCAAACACCAAAATCCCAGTTGATTAAGACCACGAATAATTTGCATTTAAAATTAAGAAATAACATCGTTGAGAAAGTGTCTTCAACTCAATTTTTGGGAGTGATAATAAATGAAAATTTGTCTTGGAAAAATCACATGGAAATGATAAAGCAAAAAATGAGAGCTGCACTTTGCGCTGTTATGCGAGTTCGATCCTATCTGTCTTCTAAAGCCATGCTTAGTCTTTACCACTCGTTATTAATTAGCCACGTCCGATACTGTATAACCAATTGGTGTTTTGGCAACGAATCCAAAATACAACAATTACAGCGTATTTGTAATAAGTTTATATGATTAGTCTTTAATCTGAAGAGACGCGAAAGTGTAAGAACTATCATGAAAGAAAACGTTCTTTTAACTATTAAGCAAATGTATCAGGTTGAACTAGCCATTTTTATGTTTAGAACTGTCAAAAAAAATCATCCAACTGTATTGCAAAACCTGTTTCAGTCAAAATCAAGTCGTATTTCAACCAGAAGTAATAGTCACTATATCTTCCCAGCGTATAGGTTAACTGTCTGCCAACAATCCATCAAATTTTCTGGACCTAAGATATGGAGTAATTTACCAAACGAGATTAAAGAGTGCAAGAGTTTGAAATCCTTTGCGATCAAAGTTAAAGCACATTTTTTGAATATCTAAGTCTTACTGCAGATAATAAAATCAGTCCCTCAATTATTAACAAAGCTATCGACATTCGCTGTTTTTTTTTTGTTTTTTTTTGATTTGTTATGTTGCTGCTGCTGTGTTTTTTTTTTCAGATGTCCTCAGTATGACGATAAAAAAAAGAAAAGGAAAAAAATGTCAAAGAAACAACTAAAAAGTCCACTCTTCCCCAGACTGTCAAGAAAAGAATACCAAAGAATTACCAGCGCTAATCCACTTAAAGATAATACAGACTTCATAAAGAGACGAACATTCAACGACAAGACTTGCTAAAATAACAGTATTATTAATAAATGTCCCGCGAAAATGTTTGCATCCGCATAGTTGTGATGATGCCTTTTACTATCGTTTAAGTACCGCTACTAATTTCAAAAATAAGCCCTCCGTGGTTAGTTGGTCAGTTGGGTCACAAGCTGCTATTTTGAGTTGGAAATTAATGTATCTGCTTTTTGCTACAGCATGCTTTTGCTACTTAAATATGTTAGGCCTACGATGTTGGTTCGTTTTTGTTGATGTCATATATATATATTTTTTGTTTTGTGTGTGTTAATGTGATGCTACCGGTCGTGCAGCCATGTCCAGTCAGTTTCGACTGGCATGCTTCAACACTAATCCGTTTTGCTGCATGTTCCGTTTTCCGTGCCAGTATTCGTTCATTTTACTGTTCCAGTGTATTTTAATGCTTTTGGCGCACGGGAATAAAAGTTGAATGGATGGATGGATGGATCACCAAAACATCATGATCTTGAAAATCAAGATCAGAGTAGACACTCTTAAGATCACGATTTGATCTTGAAGATCAAGATCATGCCCAACTCTAAGTGGGTCCACTGAAAGAATTTTATGTACACTGTGGATGTAATCTAGGGACAACTGCGACTTCATATTACGAAAAATTAAGAAATGGAAACACTGTTAATCTCATTAGCATATTATTATTATTATTATTACTGCAGGTGCAGGACTTCAAATTGATCTACTGTAAAGTGTAAACCAGTGGTGGCCAACTGGTCAGATGCTAAGAGCAACATTTCTTTCTGTGTTTCAGCAAAGAGCCATATAGCCTACACTAGGGATAATCCACCCCTTGGTCAGATATGCTGACAATTTCAATCGGCAATTCTAAGGGGGTATATAAATAACTCATTATTATTAGGAAGCGTCTATTTCACCGGAAATTCCGGTTACCGAAGTTCGAAAATCGTGGTTTGCGGAACCGGAAACATCCCCTAACGGTTCTCCTACTGTGAGAGTTGCACTGCAGGAACCGAAAACGGTTACGCAACTACGATTTTTCAAACTTCGGTAACCGGAATTTTCGGTGAAATTGACACTTCGTTATTATTATTATAATGATCGCATCACCATATGTCATATTGATACACATGCTTTTGCTTAGCTAGATTAGTTGTATACCGGCCGATTATATCAGTTGGTAAGGACATCGCCAACGGTGCGGGCGATCTGAGGTTTATTGCTTGGGCTTGTCAAAGCAGACACAATGTCGCCACCACTGCGATGTATCTTTGGGCTTTGAGTCTGTGATGCCCCGGCACAAAGTCGCGGAGATGGGACCTGCCACTCGTACGCCTCGTAATTCTCTCAACATTTGAAGTGATTATTACGTGATAATGCCCCTAATGTGTTGCCAAACACAGCTTGATCACGATTACAGAACTAGGCTGCTGGTAGAAGAAACAAAGCATGTGAAATACGGTAGAATCGCATGATACTGGGCAAAGAGCCACATGCGGCTCGCGAGCTGCGGGTTGGCCACCTCTGTACTAAACAGTGAACATCTCAAAGAACAAGAAAGGACTTGGAATCATACCCCGGTACCATAACAAAGAACTTTAAATTAGGGTTAGGTTAGGGTTAAATTAGGGTTAGGCTTGGGGTTATCAGGTCCTTTGTCATACTTTGCTGTGTTTAGTATGAAGTCCTTCGTCACTCCTTTGTGGTGTGTCAGTGCTTTGTGGTGTTTAGTAGCACCCGTAATAACCTAACCTCTTAGTCAATACATAAAACTTTTGGCAATAAAAAGTATTGTACTGGTATCTGAATTTTGATAGCCTACCAATGTATGGTAAGTAGTGTTACAGACTGCAGTAGCTAGCCTCCTAATCGGAAAATACTCTAGTTCACTGTTCAGTTTTGTCTGACAAAATATTTTAATCCTGAAACAGTGGTTTTAGCAGGGGAAAGCTAAGTTTTCTACCAGTAATTAAGCAGCTTCCAACTTGATATACCGGTATTGACTTTTTGAATATGTGTTGATGATCGTGTGGCTTGTGTCATGGTACTGCCGTAATAGTTTTTCCTATGAACCAAACACACTCAAAAATGGTACGCTGGATGCCTTATATGAACCAAACACCATTTGCTTCTACGGAGTCATTTCCAACTGGAAATGGTACCGGTAGTACCACTGACTTCATACCAACAGGTAAAAACTGTGACAGTCTAATTTAGTTCTGATCCACAGCCCACAGGTATATGTCTGTTTGATTTTAAGCTGCTGTATAAGCCTATTCTGTGAAATGACTCTGGTAAAATTCGACAGACACTGAATAATAAATAGTCTGTAGCAGTGTTCCCTTTAGGATTTTGACTAGTGCGAATTTGCCCAAATGATAAATTCATGGAAAATTTTGCCCAAAGATTTCACTTCTTTGAGGTCCCCTTTTACAAATTTTTTGCGTTAAATTTGCTTTTCCAAGATACAAGCTCAGAGCTACAGTCTTGCATTAAAATATTCCAGTTTTTTATTTTAAGTTTTTCAGTTTTGCATTTTATAATATTAATTTCTGGTTCAAAATCAGTAAAATTTGCCCAAAAATTTTGCGTTTTTTTTTCAAATTTCTCCCTCTAGAGGGAACACTGGTCTGTAGTATATACATTTCATTTTCTTCTGCCACTGTCAGACTGTCTGGAACAGTTTATTGTTCAATGTATTAGAGAAGCTGACTGTATATATTGCACAGTTTAAAAGTAAATTAAAATCATATTTACCTGAGTCTGTTGTTAATTCTGCTACTTTAAGTGCCTTCAAAAAACCTTTGTTAATCTGTATTTTATACCTCACTATGCAAGATCGGTTGCTCTTCTTGATTCAGCTATGAAATTTTTGTCTTTTGTCGATTTTTGCTTTTAAGTGCCCCTTAGTTACCGTAGGTGTTGATGTGTCATCTCTCGTTAAGGGGTTTACAAATTACTTGTTATTATTATTATTTCCGTATTTTCGCAACCATAAGGCACATTCAAAATTCTTTTTTTTCTCAAAAATTGATTGTGCACCTTATAATCCCATGCGCGTAATGTATGGATCAGGTAATGCTGTATGCCTTATTGCTTTCAGACGAAACCAGGGGCGGTATACTGCTCAACTTTTGTTGCACTTAATTCAATGCGTTAACTTTGTTTGTTCATTAACTTAACGCATTGTGTTAAGTGCACAAAAGTTGAGCTGTATACCGCCCCAATACCAGTACCCTTATCAATACTAAATGTGCTTTAAATGGTAACTCGATGCTCCTTAAAAACCGTTGTGGCTTATAGCCCAGTGCGCCTTATGTATGAAAAAAAAAACAACAAATCAAAGCAGTTTATTAAAAGAGTGCCTTATGGTTCGTTAAATATGGTATATATTTCAACTTTAACTTTGTCACACCATTATATGCTCTGATTCTGGAACAAGTTTATCAGTTTTGGCTTATTTAACAGCTCATGTGGCTGAGTAGCAAGAGCGTTTGCTTTGGGAGGTTAAACTTGGTTTTAATTCCAAGTTTGGTCAGTGGTCAAAGCAATGACTATAAAATTGGTATTCACAACTTCCTGCTTGGGACTCTTGGACTCAGCATGAAAGGGATAGTGGGAAGAACAAGCTGGCCAGCAAGTTTATTTGTTGTGTCATTGGGAAAGGCACTGAGCAGAATTTCCCCATCTTGATGTTGTAGACAAATGGCTTGCAACCACTGTTCCCTCCAAGGTGCAAAATTAAAAAAAAATGAGAAAGTTTTGGCAAAATTTTTTAATTTTTCCCTTAAGTTTGCCCACTGGAACTGTGATTTTTGGCCGAATTTGAACCAAATAGTTCAGTAGTTTGATGCAAAACAAACATTTCATACTCTGGAAGCACAACTGTGAGACATAAATTCGATCAACCTTCCTTTAAACCCCCAAAGCTGAGGGCAAAATTTTTATTAACAATTTTTATCTGAGCAAATTCGCACAAGCTGAAAACTTGGAGTGAACAAGTGGCAACTTCTAAGCGAGCTAGTATAGTGCATTGGTCGCTTTCTCATGATAGGAGGATAAATGTGCAACTAAATAGAAATACAATACCCGCTTAAAGCAGGGTTATTAAACTTAGCTGTGTAATTTTGATACATTTTTTAAGTTGGTGGTTAAAGGTTGCATGCTTGTGTAATGCTCAAAACTTTACCAAAATGAATACTCAATGTCTGTGTGTGCTTTGTATATAGTCGAGTTATACCTGTACCATGCCATGATACAAGGCCTGAGCTACCATTGCTAAGCTCTATTAGTACCAATTTTTGATTGAAATTAGGAGTGTGGGTGTAGCATTTAAATAAATATCATATTGGCGAATTCAATCGAACGCGAGAAAGTCACGCACAGTTCCGTTTGGAAAAGTCGTGCGAACCCACATTCTACTTGAACAGTATAGACAAACTCTTTCTGTTTGCATAGATTAGGTCGCTGTACTTTAATGGAGCTGGCTTTGAGCAGACTAAGATGGAAAAGACTGCGCGCAGTGTCCAGCATAGAGAATTGATCATCGTTGTAATTGGCAGCACATTGGTCGCTTTCTAATAAGTGTTGTCCAATTGCCGAGTCACATTCGGTAGCGGGTTGTTTTAGCTTGCACGCTCGGTTAGGTTGCACGTTCTGGGAGGCTGTGTGCTGTCGCAATCATTTCGGAACGTGCTGCTTGATGCAGTCTTGAAGTCGTTTAGCTGTTCTACCTACGTACCGACTGTCACAGTGGCACTTATACACATAGATGACGGAACTCTTTTGAATGGCAGGTAGAACATCCTTCTGACTTGCAGGCAGCATTTGTCTGGAGACGAATACTGTTCGTAAAGCCACGGATCCATAACGGTTTTCAACAGCGATTCGGAGGTTTCTTTCTAGTGTCAATGCCGCCTTGCCAGTGTAGGTGACCCGGAGGTAGCCTGGACACTTAACAGGGCCAAACCGCTGGGGGCATGAAAACTGCTTGATCTTCTTGGATATTTGTTTAAGAACAAAATTCTCAGGGTATCCATTGTCCAGTAAGATTTACTTGATCCAGTTGATTTCTTCCTTCAGTTTGCTTTTGGAGCAGATCTTCAAGGCACGATGAACTAGTGTTGGGGTCATTTCATTTCAATACAGACCAAAAAATTGAATTTTGTAACCCTATGTCTCAGATTTTGATCAAACTTTCAAAAAAAGTAGTGTTAGGCATTTAACCAATAATAAAAAATGAACCAACTCAATCGGACCAGTAGTTTTCCTGTAATCGCTATTCAAAAAATGGCCACATTTTTTATGGTGGCACTAGAGTGAAAAGTGTTTTGTGCTAATAACTCCTGTTCTGATCGTCCGATTTTGACAAAATTGGTGTCTACCCCTGTTATTTCAAGGATGAGGAATTCAAAAATTCCATCAAAATGCTTGTCAAACCCTTAAAAAACAAATTATTTAGCATTTAAATTTTGAAAGTACCCCAAACGCTGAGGCCGATTTCGACTTGTCTACCTAAATTTTTTTCCAAGACTTGTTAACTTACTACTGTTTTAGCAACCAAAAGGAATATGATGCCCCACAGGTATAACACATCAATTTTGAATGAAAATGAATAGTACTAGTTTTGTAGCATTTGATTTTATTCCAAATTATTTTGCTATGGCAAGAAAGAGTAAATTGATCTTTTGATATTGCAGTCAAGCTGCCACCTAAACAGGCATCTTGTGCTAGACTGCCACTCCAATACAAGAGCCTGTGAAACAAACTGCCTAGTATTAGCATCAAATTGGGCAGAGTCCTTTGCTTAACGAAGCACTCCAACCTATACCTATCTTTATACCAACTGCAGGTAACTGAGAGTTGAATCAGCAGAAGCAAACAATCAGCAGTTAAAAAATAAGTAATGTGTTGGAAAATACTTATTAGTCACAATAATTGCTTATTTAGTCATCAATGCAGTTACAATGAACAAGTAACATTATGACATAACCATTGAAATGCCTTCTAGAATACATGTACAAAGAAAAGTTGAAGTCAGTGCAGTTGGTTTTGCTTTCTTGCTTGAAGTATAGGTCAACCAATTTTGGAAGTGTTTTTAGAATGCTCATGAAGAAAATGATTCAATAAATTAAAGAGGAAAAATAAAGCCGCTGTAAATCTCCTCTTTAAGCTATTTTCGTCCCATATTTATTGGATTCAATAAATGCTTTACACAGTTACAGATAAATTATATCAGGCCAAGTTAATATTATATAATCTACTTATTGAAAAATGAATGACTGTATTGGTAAAAGTAATGGAGATAAGTGCCATCTTACAAAATTTACAGATTAAAATTGAAAACAGATTTTCAATATTTTAATGACACAAAACTCAATTGCGATTTGTAAATTGTTTACAGCTGGCAAATTTAGAAAAAACAATGACTGGAGTTTAAAAAAAACGTGCTTTTGATGTACTGCTACACAAAAAGGTGACCTTAAACTGCTACACAAAAAGATGAGCTTAAATGGGTACAATATCCTTCCCAATGATGTTTTAAAGATTATTGTGTAAATGTAGATCCAGTAGCAAAGATGAGAAGTTATTGTGCAAGATTTAATAAGTGAGCTAGAGTAACTTCAAACATTGTTATTTAAAAAATAGTGATAAACATTATAGAATGCCAAATATTAAAGATTCAATCTAAATTATTTGGAATAGGAAGTTGGATTCGGTTTGAAGCTGAGATTGGCTGACTAGTTGCTACTAAATTCAAACATGCTTTAGTTTTGCAACTTTTCAAACAGAGTTTTTTGCTTGAACTGTTCTTGCTATTCTTTTAGCATTTGAAGGCAGTAAACATTAAGTATTGATGAGTTAAATTGGCTTGAGAAATTAACGTTAAGCAATGTATTTATAACCAATGCATTCACTCAATCAAAAAAGTTTATTTGAAATCGGAATTTATTATGTTTGGATTCAGTTTCAAGTGTTTGAAAAATGCTAGAACAGTAAACAATTCTGAACTGCTCAAGTGCCCATCACTATTAAAAAAGTCCTTTCATCATTTTGAGCATTGCACCTTCAGTTGTATAGGCCTAACTGCAGTAAACCTTTTACACATATCCTTATTAGGCTACCTAATATGATTACTGGAATTATTTGCACAGATAGACTATCGTAATCGCAAAACGAACACACATGCTAAACTTTACTCAATATGTCTGTGCACAGCAGAGCATAATTTTACCGTTTAACTCCCAATAGGCAAAACAAATGCTTGCTCCTGTTATATATATAGTATTTGAAATTTTATGTAATGCACTAGAAATCATCTAAATCTTGAAATGTTTCATGCTCTTTCATTTCAAAAAGTTTTTTCAGTGAATAATTGTGTATCAAAACCATAATTTTTAAACTTTTTTAGATATATAAATCTATATGTTATATTTGTGGGGCATTATATTCCTTTTGGTTGCTGAAGCAGTACTAATCTGGCAAGTCTTAGAAAGAAAATTAAAAAAAAAAAATTTAGGTAGACAAGTTGAAATCGGCCTCAGCGTGTGGGGTACTTTCAAAATTTAAATGTTAAATGATTTGTTTTCTAAGGGTTTGACAAGCATTTTAATGGAATTTTTGAATTTCTCATCCTTGAAATAACAGGGGTAGACACCAATTTTGTCAAAATCGGATGATCAGAACAGGAGTTATTAGCACAAAACACTTTTCACTCTAGCGCCACCATAAAAAATGTGGCCATTTTTTGAATAGCGATTACAGGAAAACTACTGGTCCGATTGAGTTGGTTCATTTTTTATTATTGGTTAAATGTCAAACACTACTTTTTTTGAAAGTTTGATCAAAATCTGAGACATAGGATTTCCACCTTGGTCTGTATTAAAAGGAAATGACCCTTTGACACTAAACTGGCTTTACGTTTTATCTGCGTAAAGGATTCCCAGCTTAGGTACTGGCCTGTGAACGTAGGTTTGCGATAAACTTTTGTTTCGTAGCTGCCCTTTGTGTGTTCAACGTGGACGTCAAGGAAAGGAAGAAAGTTGTTCTTCTTCAAAAGTAAACTGAAGAGAGGAATGTAGATCGTTAAGTCTAATTAAAAATTCCTCTGATTCTTTTTCACTTTGAAAGATGACAAAAGTGTCGTCGACATACCTGAAATACACGGCAGGTTTGGATATTTCAGAACGCAACTTTTCTTCATAATATCTAACAAAGATGTTGGCTAAAACAGGGCCAAGTGGTGAACCCATTGCCACTCCATTTTTTGCCTGTAGATGGTATTATTAAAACTGAACTCAACCGTACCTGTGGCACTGTGCAACAGTTCCACAAATACCTCTTTTGGAATACAAGGTTGATAATCAGGGATGCTATACAGCGTGTCTGCACATATGGCGATGGTTTCATCTTGCGGTACATTCGTAAAAAACTGCTTACATCGATTTGCATCAAGCAGCATGTTCCGAAATGACTGCGACAGCACACAGCCTCCCAGAACGTGCAACCTAATCGAGCGTGCAAGCTAAAACAACCCGCTACCGAATGTGACTCGGCAATTGGACAACACTTATTAGAAAGCGACCAATGTGCTGCCAATTACAACGATGATCAATTCTCTATGCTGGACACTGCGCGCAGTCTTTTCCATCTTAGTCTGCTCAAAGCCAGCTACATTAAAGTACAGTGACCTAATCTATGCAAACAGAAAGAGTTTGTCTATACTGTTCAAGTAGAATGTAGGTTCGCACGACTTTTCCGATCAGAACTGCGTGTGACTTTCTCGCGTTCGATTGGATTCGCCAATGCAACTACTGCTTCGCTGTCATTCGAAACTGATATTTATGAATCGCCAGACCTTGCTTTCTCGTTAAATGAATATGGTGCAGCATTTGTTCAATGGTTAACCAGGGTGTTGAACCAAAACGGAACGTAAACCAAAAACCTGTATTAACCACTTCCTTTCATTGAACCCAAGCCGAATTGTAACCTTTGTAATTTAATAGAGGTAGACCCTGACTTGAACCTAAACTGAAGGTCATCAAAATTCTTGAACCTTTACCAGATTTGAATCGTTAAAATAATTTTTCTCTGACTTAAACCTTGTCTAATCAAATGTCTGTGGAAGTTTTGTTGTTTTACTCTTAAAGTTTGTACTAAAAAAGCATTCATTACATTAAATTGTGTATGTTCTTGTAAAGATTTTCCGTAAGAATGATTGTTATGAACTTATATATGTTGGATAGCTATAACAGCGGTTAAAGACATCTGAGGTTATTTCTACCACAGAAGACATTCTTTATGAGCTACAGTAGCATCTGCAAAAGTACAATTAGCCTAAATTCAATAAGTCTTTTTGAAAAATTGTACATGTAGCCGTGTACCAGAATATAAGTGAAATAGATGGTTTCAAATTAGGGATGTGCCGGATAGCAAATTTGTCGGATACCGGATATCCGACAAATCTAACATTCCAGATATCCGGTGGGTCACTATCCGGCCGGATACCGGATAGTAGCACTAAGACAAAGTTACTATTTTAATGGTTTTTGTCCACGCTATCATTTTGCAGCCATGAAATTATTGCATGAGATCATATGACGCACAGAAAACTTCCAAAAGCATTGCGTCATTAAAAATGGACTTCATTATCATATCTAAGCTGATCGAATCGGCAACGTGGTCGAGCGGCAGGAGCTCAGTTGATATAATGACCATCTTACTGATAGCTTATGATTCAACTCCAATCCACAACGCTACGTTTGTGTAGCAACACGTTTTTTAACACTGGGCTTTATTTTTTGGTTAAAGAGAATTAGTTAAAAACGTGGATTTTGGCCAAGAGCGTGCCAAAAATCGGACGCCAAGTCGGTCGTTTGCCATAGGCATCTATTCTGCGGGAGAAGGAGCAGTGCTTCCTTGAGTCTAATACCGAAGGGGGCGACACATGTCTGGCTTACGGGGTGTTTTCATTATGATATTAAAAGTTGACTACATGCAGTGATGTGCGTTGGCGCCGCTAATTTGACGGCGTCAATTGACACCGTCAACTTTTTGTTGACGCTAGCCAATGTGCCGTCAATTTTCAAAAAGTTGACGCTGGGCGTTACGCCGTCAAAATTTCAGCTGTTTTAGCGTCATTATTTTTTAGATTACAATACATTTCTTTGCTTTTTCCAAAACAAGTGAGATACCGGTATTCTTTAAAATAAAAACGCTGAAATTACAATCACTCAGAACGTAAGGAGAAATTTAACTTCAGTCAATGGGCGTCAATCGGTTTTGAACGTAAAATATTTCAATTATTTTTCTCCTATACCGCATATCGCATAACTTATATTCAGTTTTGTGGGTTTAGGTAACTGGTTACAGAAGATGGGTATTTTTCGCTTAAACCAAAATTCATTGTAGTTACTGTTTAAGTTAATTATCATTTCGAAATTCGATACAGGAATGAATTCAAGTTAAAATATGTTTATAAATAGCCATGGTGCCCATTTGACTGGTGCTCAACTGCTCATTTGCTCCTAGTGCCCATCAACAACACCACTAGAATCCGCCACGACAAACATTACAACACAGAGTGGTCAATGCTTTGGACCGCGAATCTACTTTCCCCGAGTCGATGCTTGGCTAAGTCATCTACCATGATGCACATACTTCACTATCAAAAATAATAAAAAAAAATGTTTGCAGTAAGTTTCGAGACTAGGTAAAGGACTGTATGGTTTATTATTGCTATCAAACTTCAAAAAAATTGACGCTCAATTTTAAAATTTTTGACGATGACGCTGACTGCACTAACATTTTGGGCAATTGATGCTGACACCATCAATTTTTTTCAATGACGCGCACATCACTGACTACATGCACATTGCACAGAAGCTAAAACAGTTCCAAAATGGAACAGCGCAAAATCTTAGCATGGTTTTGATGAAATTTTGCGCTCATGCTATGCATAAAGCGAGAAGAAAACTCTGTCGAGTGTGTGGCCTGCGTCAGCGGTGTGATTTTACGAGTAGGAAGCAATCGAATTAACAATTACCACACATTGTGTTGATTTTTGCGGTTTTGCACTAGTGAGCAATTGGTGATACTCACAGAAAAGTACACTTCAAAAAAATATTAAACCTTTGTTATACTTGCGGTACTACGTATGTAACAAGTGGTGGAGCCCATCACTGCACCTGTGCAACACAGTTTCGAACCCCGAAAAGAAAAACGTCGCAACGGTGGCGAACCTCCCACATTGATAGCGATGTCTTTAACCACTACGCTAAGCAGTCGGTAAAAAGCAAATTTGAATTTTCACGTGTTTTGCGCTATCATCAAAGCTACTGAAAAATGCAAAGTTTACAGTTTATAAATACTATATTACCATAAAATTACTGCAAAATATTGATCCTGCTGTATGTCTGCAATGATGGGTAATTTACGTCAAACTTTAACATAAAAGCCGATTGATAAACTGAGGACGTTGAATTAAAGACTTTAGTTTACATAACATTACAAAACTGCACAACATTTAAAAGTAGAAACACATCCATTACAATGCTACTGGTACCTTGAAACGTCGTTTTTTGAACGTAGAAAACAAAGTTTGTATAAAAACTCACTCCCCCTGCTGTTTGCTTTCGAGAAAAATTGACACCTGTTTCGGCCGCTCATTGTTTTTTTTTTTTTCATTTTGAACAAAAGACGAACATGCAAGTTGTATGACAGAAGACAGGTTTTTCAACGTAAATTATTTTCATGGCCTTTACGGATGAAACAACGATAGTGGTCATCGAACTTATACCGTCTCGGTTTGAAGCTGATTGATTACTGCCTTACTGCTACAGCTACACCATCAAAATGGCTTTCCTGATAAAACTCACAGCGCCAAACGAAAAAAAACTTCCTAAACTAAATTTCAATCCACTAGATCAAAAAAATTACCAACCTAATCTAAGGTTTGGACTCGGTTCTACTTTTCGTAGAGAGTCTAAACAAATATCAAGTTTTCAAACTCGCACCAAATTTTTTTATATAAATCGAAAAGGTAAATTTTATTTTTACTGAGTCTACTCTGCGCAATTTCCCTGAACTATAAAAATATTCGGTATCCTGCCGGATAGGGAAGTACTATCCGGCCGAATACCCGATACCTCAAAAAGTGCCAGATAGTGCCAGATACCGGATAGTGCCGAATACCGGATACATATCCGGTATCTGTACCGTTAGTATTGCTGTCACTGATGATACTGGTAGAGCACATTCCATGTGTGTGATTTCGATTATTTTTTTAACAGACTTTGGAAGTATCTACATTATTTTAAAAGGGTTACATATCTTTAAAATTACACAATACGAAATAACATTTGCATATTTTCTAGCCAAATAAATCAACATGAGAAACTGCAGTGCTTTATAGTTTTGTAGCCACTGTTTGTGAAACATTATGTTTATTTGCTTTTTCAGACCCTTCTGGCTTATCACCTGAAGTGCATTACAAAATAGGAGCAACATTAGCTGTTTTGGGAAACTTTGTTATTGCAATTTCACTTAATGTTCAGGTACCATAATGGACAAGGCCGGTTATTTTTTCATTAGTGACGTTGTATTTGTATAAAGTTATCATTTACCAGCCACATGTACAATTTAGTGGGGTTTAGCCCTGCGGTTCGTGGTTCTACTTTTTACATTGTAATCAATTTTTTGATGTCGTAGTTGAAAAAAGTGATTGTGACATCTAAAAATTGGTTATGATGTAGAAACTTAACCATGGGCCTACAGTCCACTGAAATTGGACAGGTGAATAAGGTAATTGTATGCTTTGTGATTTATTCTTGTACATGAACAAAATTAGTGCAACTTAAGCAGGGTGGCGTCGAAATGATGTTTTAGGTCAGGGATGGCGAACCCTTGACCCGCAGGTCACAGGGTGACCCACTTGCAGATTCCAGTGACCCACTTGTAATTTCAAAAATTTTAGGAAAATGTTAACGAAAACATTTAAGCAGCGACGAAAAGATGCAACCTTCTTTTTTCTGGCAATCACGACCTTCAATTTTGCTCTTACACCCACCATTGCGGGAACTTCTGCATTGTGAAGACCAATTTTTGCTCATTTCCTACAAGTCTCTCATTAATATCGTTAAGTAGTCCTACGTTACCCCTTTTTCTCATTTTTCAAATTAAGGTTTGGTATTGTAACCCAACGACTAGAAAAGACTCGCCAACCCTGTTTTAGGTAATCATTTCAAAAAAAGTTGAGCTGAAGCAGGATTGATTTTTGCATGAGCAAAAATGTTGAAGGAGCAAAAAATTAATTTGAACATTGTTTTTTCAACTTCAAATTTTGCTAAAATTGCATGAATGATTCAGTAGCAAAATAATTCAAAGCGAAGCAATCAAAAGTTGTGGAGGTAGTGAAAAAAAACAAAACAATTGCAACAAGTGGAACAAAAATAAAATTTACGAGCTGTAAAAGTTGCGATTGCTGGATTTTATGCTAAAATTGTCTGTTTGTGGTCTCCCTGACCCCGGATTCGGCGATATTTTACTGCAGTCTTTGCATGTGGCTCAATGCAAACTTGGTATTATTGTAGTAAAGTTGCATGACATTTTAAATATGAGACAAGACTCAACTTCACCATAAAATTTTTTCTTAAACTCATGCGTAGAATGACTGACTGCATCAGTTTTCGAATGTCATTATCATAGTTTGATGAGCATGATGCCTTAGATTGAAATCTTGAAAGTTTCTATTTTGATTAGCTCAGCGAAATATACAAATATACGTTTTCAACTTCAAGTTTTAATTCAGTTTGTGGTTGCAGAAATATGCACATAGAAAACGTGAAATTGAAAACAGAAATGTGGATGATGATGCCACAAATAAATCGCTATGTGCTCCAGGCAGCTACCTGCGCTCTGGAACATGGTGGATTGGAATATTATTGATGGTGCTTGGAGAAGTTGGAAATTTTGTTGCATATGGTTTTGCTCCTGCATCTGTTGTTGCACCTTTAGGTGAGGACCATAGCAAGCATCTAAAAAGCGTTGCTTGATGTATTTTGTAGTTTTCAAGTGAATATGATCAAGTTATTGGTAAAGAATGTTTGTAAATAAGCGACTGTCAGCGCAACTGTATTGATGAAAGTATTTGGTTAAAACTCTGAAAATCAACTACTAATATTAGATTATCAAAAGGCAATGCGTTATTTGAAAAAAGTGCCTAATTTATGATTGTTAACATAAACCAGTGGTCTCGCTTTGAATCTAATCTTAGTGATTTGGTTGGTTAAGCAAATAATAAAATGTTACAAAAATGTAATGCAGACAGTAGAATTTGTCAGTGAGCAAATTTTTTCGGTGTTTTCCAGGTTGCGTTGCAGTTCTTGCCAATGGAATTCTTGCAGTTATATTCAATCAAGAATCGCTACGTTTGCAAGATATAATGGGAGCCTCGTTCGCAATTGTGGGTGGTTTTCTCATCATTCAATTTTCTAGCCAGTCCGACGCAATATTGAATGCTCAACAGATTGTCCACCATTTAGGTGGCTGGCAATTCATTATTTATGTTTTTGTTGAGGTAAGTTAATGCATAGTGTTAACACTTTTCAGAAATAGCATAGATCATCACTGAACGTAGATGCTGTAGAGTGGATTAGTATTATGCTTGTTTTCCACGCTTCACAGCTCCCATATTCCTTTTCGTTTATTTTCATCGTTCGAAATTTGGTTAATGACATTGCTTGCAAGATATCGTTTGCATCAAAAGCAGTCTTCCATATTTTATTCTAAAAAATTACTAATGGCCGTTAAAATCGTCAAAACTGTAGGCTGTGAAATTTGTGAAGGAGTTGGCTTGTTGTTAAACTAAAAACCAAATAAATTTGCGCTAATGATACTCTTACGTAGGCATGTAGCTTCAGTAAAATTCTATTTTGAACGTTTGGTCTTACTTGAATGATATAAATTTGCTTCAAGTTTTTATATACTCTTATGTTTTTCTTGAATCAGGTGATTGCATTTGGATTAATAATTTTCCTTCGCTCGTACAGGCATTACCAAAACCATGGAGTCATGTTGCATTTAATTTTAGTGGCAATTTTAGGCTCATTTACCGTGATCAGTGCAAAAGCTGTATCTGGGATGCTAGCTCTTACAATAGAAGGTTAGTAGGTGCTATGGTTTTACTTGTACCTTTGACTGTTCGTACAAAGTGGTCAATTGATTGAGATTTTAGCTCTTACAATAGAAGGTTAGTAGGTGCTATGGTTTTACTTGTACCTTTGACTGTTCGTACAAAGTGGTCAATTGATTGAGATTTTAGCTCTTACAATAGAAGGTTAGTAGGTGCTATGGTTTTACTTGTACCTTTGACTGTTCGTACAAAGTGGTCAATTGATTGAGATTTAGCTTTGATTTGGAGAAAATATTACCTTAATTTTTGGTTGTTATTAACGTTTTAACTACGCAGACTGCGGTTATCTGTACTGTTTTCGGTAAAGTTACGAAAACTAATAGTGCTGTCCAGCTGTCGCTGCATTGGAACTATGTTGCCAGAATGTCCAGTCAAAATAACGTATATTACCCATGCGGTTGGCTTTAGTTTTTCATCAATTGCCGATGTTCTTATTCCAAAACTTTTGTGTTATGCGTATCATTTCCAACTGCTGATTTAGTTTTGATATGTCAATAAAAACAAAATATTATATGTTGTTACGTACGTAGCGTTATTATCACTTATGATTTAAAGTTGCAAACGATTAAATTTCATTTTTGGGTGCGCATTAAGCATAGAGTTGCCAGAACACCGCTGAGTTACTGTTATCATTGTAGCAAGAGCAACATCTACCAGTTGAAGTGTGTGCGTGAGCCAATTGAACTTCTAGTAGAGAAATGAGAATGGGCTAAAAAACTTTTCAAAGTTAACCGTTTCTTTTACAGCTTTGATGTTTTATTTTCTTGCTTTTAATTGGTAACTTCATACATTTACAAGATTTTTTTTAATTTTTAGGTTTTACTCAATTGATTTATGCTATATTTTATGTGATGCTTGCGGTTATGATCGCCACAACCTTGTTACAGGTGGGTGGTAAGTTACTGGTTACTACTGTTTTTTTTTCGTCTTTACAATAAAAATCTTTTTACTTTTTATTCTTTAAGGTGAAATATTTGAATGAAGCCATGGCCAAGTTTGACATTGCCACGGTTGTGCCTATAAACTTCGTGCTGTTTACCATCAGCGCCATCATGGCAGGTGCAATATTTTACAAGGTTGGTGGCAACATATGTTTTGGAGATTTTGTTTTAAGAATTTAACCACGTTTATCGCGAAACATATTTTAATGCGTGGTTCTTTACCTAAACTTTTAATTTTTTGGTTTGGTTTTATGATAAGTTGCAGTTGCCATTATGGAAGCAATACGAAGTCGCTCTCAGCAGCAATTCTGCTTTATTTTAATCCATTGCTTTAATATGCGGTTAATTACGCAGTCGCGAATCACTGCTTCTGCGAAGTTGACTTTGGCACAGTGATATTGTCGCGTTTACAGGTAGCATACGAAAGGCATGTTGGATGATCATACTACGATACGATTATCGGTTTATCCAATCAAGGCCTTCTGAGAAGTTCTTGACTAATTAGTTGAAAGAATTCTTTCATTTTTAGGAATTTTTTGATCGAGCTGGGATAACGATTCTAATGTTTCTGTTTGGTTGCACTTTATCGTTTGCTGGTGTCGTGTTCCTTACATCGGACAAAGGAAAACTAGGCAATGAAGCTACATCCCTTCATCTTGATATGATGCCCAACTTCATTCGTTCATTAGCTCCATCGTTCAAAACTCTAAACGTGCAGCCACAAGCTAGTTCTTCCCAGGTACTTGGATTTGTTGTTTCGGTAGAAGCTAGGAAAGGTGTGGACTGTAGAACAGTTATGAATCAAACAAGGTGTTGAGAAAAAAGCTCTCATCTGTTGGTAATAAAATATTTCACTTCAAGTTTCTTAGTTTGAAATTATGCATTTTTCATTTGTTTTTGTTCTTCCACCGCAATGCAAAAACGTGAATAGTTATGTAAGCGGTTCCAATGACTAAATTCCAAAAAACCAATGGTAACTGGCTGAGGGTATTTCAATTTTAAAACTAATCTTGCAACATTGAAATATTGTTGTTGCTCATCTGGCGTCAGGTTCTTCAACGTCGATTTGGCTCTGCGCCTAATAGCTTTTGTCAAATTGGCCTCTTTCTGTAAAGACACTTTTATATACCTTTACTTGTCTTTTGCAGGTGATATCTTACCCGGAAACAGCCCCATTGATCGGAAGTCAAAGTTTCTCTCGCTCAAGCAGCCGCTATAATGTTTTCACAGGCAAAGTTGAGATGTCAGGTATCTCTCGTGACAAAGAAATCCGCGAAGCATCTGACTGGAATGATTCTACAGACTGGGATTCTGCTGACGACGAACAAAAATAGCAATGTGTTGTTAAAATAGTACCATGTGTTTTTTAAGCTTTCTTTTTACCTGATTTGGTGCAGATTTGTCAACTGCTGCTTATTGCAATGTGAGCCAGCGCAGTAATTGTTATGATTATTCATTCCCTCATAACAGAAAGTGGTATTTAAATACTGTAGTGTCCATCTCCTAATTTCCAACAAAGCATTTATATATTTTTTGCTCAAGCTCTGCTACTTAGTACTTATCCATAAGCAATTGTGTATTATTTCACCAATAATTATGCTATGTTACATCAGTTCCGCACATTCACCAGTTTTCGACAGACCGTTTTCCCATCAGAAGAAATTGTGTGGCTGCCCTTTTGCTTTGAATTACCGCCAAAAAGCAGCGCCTTTTAAACCACATTTCCGGCTCTTTAATAAAGTTGTAAATGTGCTTTTTAAACGATCAAAGATTTGTTACTCG
The DNA here is from genome assembly GCA_964006365.1 of Trididemnum miniatum. NCBI lineage: Eukaryota > Metazoa > Chordata > Ascidiacea > Aplousobranchia > Didemnidae > Trididemnum > Trididemnum miniatum. Next base: position 8,954,012 of record OZ023238.1, read on the forward strand.
TTGCTTTGCGATAGAGATGATGGTTTATGCAAGTGCACTATCAAAAAACAAACTTTTTTTTTTTTTTTTTTCGGAATACAATAAATATGGGACGAAAATAGCTTAAGGAGGAAAAATAAAGCCGCTGTAAATTGAGATTTACAGCGGCTTTATTTTTCCTTAAAATGTTTTTTTTTGTTTTTGTAATTTACCTTGTCTGCATGTGTCTTTTCATTCCACTAAATATAGTGCCACAGTTTATTATATACAGTTTGCACTTGTGTTAAGCTATGATAATTGTTTCTTAGCCTATTTTTTTTTTTCAGAATACCTTTCCTATTGAGATTAAAATAGTTCTTTAATATTGTAGTTTTAGTTCTTTTTGTAATCTTTCCATTTTGCAAAGTAGAGAGTGAAGAATTTATTCGTTGCTTTCTTTTATTTTTTTTATCACAGCTTGCTCTATGCTAGCCCGCGTAGTGTGTTAAAACTTCTCTTTTAGTTGTATGGAACTGTTAGCACTAGACAGTGTATAGTGTAATTATCGTTTTATTTAATTTTTGTTTTTCGTATTGTTGATTAAACTATGTGTACAGTTTTTTTATTATTCCATTAAGGGAAAGTTATTGTATTATATGCCTGGAGGGTTCATCGTTTTTCAAATGTTGCGTCTGCTAAAAGCTTTATCTTCGTGATTTATATCCTAAGCGTCAAATCGTTGTGCTTTAATCATTAAGATTTTTTTGCAGTCCGAATTGTTGAATTTTCTTTTCCAGTAAATTAATTAAAAAAATACTTTTGACTAAAACAGGCATTAAGAGTAATATTCACATCGCTTCGGTAGTTTCTAGTCATTCTGATGCACTTGTTCCAGTAGTGAAGTACTGTATATCAAAGATATGAAAAAGATGTGCATTTTTACTTCACCTGATTGCGAAAAAATTGCTTGAGAATCTTTGGTCAAAACATCAGAAATTTTTAAATCTAATAGGAGAGTAGTCTTAATTTCGAAATTTTTCCTAATTCCATTTACGAAAATTTGCCAAATATATCATCTCTGAAGGTGTAATTAGATGCAGAGCATATCCAAAGTTTTGTTTACAAATTTGAAGTAATTCGTTTTATGTTTGCGACGGTACAAGCTGTTTGTCCAAATAAAAATTAACGCTTTTGTTTGTGTCTAATTTGCACGTTGCCTTGTATTTCCGAAGTCATCATGCCAAACAGCAGCCTGTTTTTTTTAATATGCACTCGTTTTATGGGCAAGAACAGCGGTAACCTTTGATCAAGTTTTCATTTACCTTGCAATAGATTTTTGCACCGTTTGTTTCTACTCGTTAGTTCGCTTTCGTTCCATTTGTTCAATGTATTTTTGCGTCGTATTACCTTTCTTTTGTGATACACATTTGTGTTGAGCAACTGCGTTTCATCAGTTTCTGGTTAATTTTTTTCTATAGTTTAAACCAGGTTTCTTCCTTTTTTTTTACCACGCCTCACTTGAGAAATGTTGTGCTTCGGGCACCGCAAGTACTGTGTGAGTCATTGCTCTACAAGTACCTGTTAGTATTGTATTCTTAGTCGACTTGTGCATTCATTAACGAGACAACAAATGTTTCAAGGCCGAATTTGCAATTCCTTCATTTATGAACTTGCGTTTCATACCAGATGGAGGAAAATCTAAATATTGGTCTGCAAAGCAAAACTCAATGCAAAGCACGATAACACTCGCTGCCCATCAAAATTACCTGCGCTTCCTCTGGAAGGTGCCTCCCGCTTAAGAACTGCTGGTTTAAACTGTTAGCATCGTGTATAAGTTGTCTTGTCGTATGAAATCAAAATCTTTGCTTTTTATGTGTCCTTTACCAATGGCCAGTTTTGCAATATTCACTAGCCTGCCTACGGTTTTATTTCATTGTTTTTGTGCCTTTGCAGTACTGGCAGATTATTGTGTATCGAAGAATTTCTTACTAGATGTCATATATTTTAAGTGCCAATAGATTAATATAATAGTACTTAAGTTTAGTTTACCTGCCTAATTAATGTGTAATTCACTCCACATCAAATAAATTAGTTTACGCAATTTGTGTCTTGCAGATTTGGATTGCACGTGAGATCAAGTTAAAGCTGCTATTATTTTCATCGATCGATTAATTGTGATCTCTGAGAAAAATATGAGCTGTGCTGCAAGCAATAATTCGCTAGTTGATTGCCCAGAATATTGGTTGCTTAGTTGATTGTCAGTAGCACTGAAATATTTTTGCAGAGTTGATTGCCCAATCTAGCACACATTGTACTACTTTCTGTCGGCTAGATGGCAGTCTTGGTTACCCAGATTATGCGCACGTCGAGTGGCGTGCTCATGAAGTTTGCTGAGTGGTTAGGTATTTGGTCCAGCAATGGCGGAACCACTTTTAAAGTGGAGGGGTCACAAACGCAGGGACCATTTTTCCTTCGCCTACAGCCAGGGCATGCTATGGAATGGAAGACGGTTTTTCCATATTCCATACAGCAAAATTTCTTCCATTCCATATTTCATTCCCTCCTAAAATTGTTTTCCATATTCCATTCCATACTAATGTACTGTGGCGTAGCGAGAAATTTTAAGAGTGGGGGGGCCATAATTTCCACATTTTTTTCAAGCGTAAGCCTATTTTTTTCGGCAGAATTACTTTGAAGCTGATTGAAAAACAAAAAAGACTCTGGGGGGTCCAGGAGCTCGGAAAAAATTTTGAATATTTACATGCTGTAATGGTTATTTTAGTGCTTTTTGAATAATTTTCATGCAAATTTTGTTTAAATTTTTTGACCCTAATTCGAGTGCTTCGCCAAATTTGATGCATTATCGCACATTTTCGATTATGCGTGCTGAAGGCGTAAAGCTTTTTGCTATCAAAGAGGTTTGAAATAGTAAAAAATTTGTATACATCAAAAATTTTTAAAAATGGCTGGTGGGAGGATTCATACCCCTTATCCTACCCCCTGGATCCGCCCCTAGCCATAAGCTACAGAAACCATCGAAAGAGTCTGGCATATTTCAGCCACTTGGCGCTATTAGCATTGTTGTTTTTACTAAAATGCAGAGTCAAAAGAGGGGGGCCATGGCACAATACCCCCCCAAAATACGCTCCTGCTAATGTAATAACGCAATGGCAAATACATCATCATTATATTATGCGGCACGCACGTTATCTGCAGAAAAAGCTTTCCAATCTAAAGCTAGTCATGCTCGTTAGTCGAACAATCGTGCATTGCAAAAAAACATAATAAATGAACACAAGCATGCTACACATAGATGCCAACAATGAATTGATGCTTAACGCAAAAGAACAATGCAGTCACAACATGCTAAAAACTCACCCTGCAGGACCGCGAAGTGACTAATTATTCTCATTCTAGTTTGGTAGTTCTCCGTAATTTGTTGTAAGTTTTGATATACAGGCCCTACTGTAGGCCTAAATGTAGTTAGTATGGTAGACGACCTTCCATTCCAATTTTCAAATCTTCCTTTCCGTTCCATTCTGAGCATCTTCCATATTCCATAACAAAATTCTCCTTCCATACCATTTTCCATTCTATTCCATTCCATAGCATGCCCTGCCTACAGCGCATATTTTATAGATAAACTTGATCGCAATTTTCTAAGTTTCTTTAGCATCACCATCAGCTTTTGCAAATGTGTCACTTACAGTTATGGACACAATAGGCCTACATTTTCGTTTTGACAGAGAGCGCATATCATAACACTGTGTAACAAAAAAAAAAAAAAATTATTGTTTGTTCCCGGGTTCTAACAAAAATTACCTGATCACTTACGACCACAAGGATTGGAAAATCGCCTTTTTTCTTTTTAAACTTTGCTTTTGTAGTTTAAGGAGTGAAATACTCAATTTACGAAAATTCTGAGAAAATCTTGTGTGATGCAGCGCTTGTGTTTAGTTGTTATCCTCCTATCACCAGAAAGCGATCATAGCGCTACAACGAGCTAGCGTAGGAGTTGCCGGCCATCTGTCTACCACACCAAAACGGAAAAATCCCGCCAAGAGCCTTTCCCAACGGCACAACAGGTTAACTTGCCGGTTTGTTCTTCACACTGTCCCTTTCATGCTGAGTGTCAACCAGAAAAGCTGTGAATACCAATTTTAAAACCACTGGTTTGACCCAACTTGTAATCAAACCCGAGTTAACAATTGCAGAAGCGGACGCTCTTACCACTCGGCCACCAGAGCTGTTACCATCACCAACAGGAATTTCTGGTAACCAGCTTTAAGAGAGTTTACAAACAACACAGAAGTTCTTTGGAATTTGGTTTGTTCGCACCAAACCAAACCAGAATGTTGACATTCAGACTCAAACACTGAAATTGCTAGATTTATCTGCTCTAGTCACTGACCAGCGTAAACGTCACCCGGACTTCTCGAGTTTTTTTGCCACAGCGGATGGACTTTGCTTTTCGCATAATGCAAATGGTCTTTTTGACTCGGCTTCAATTCCTTGTATTCCAAACGACTGGCGCCCGTTTATGAATCGTTCAAGCAGGAGTCTAAAAGGCGTACCTGCATCACTGTGGAAACAGATATCCATCTAACCCTCTTGCCCACTCAGTGCATCTCAAAGAAAACTATGCAAATGTCAAAACTCTTTTGATTGATCTGAAGTATGACCAGTTCAACTGGCAAGTAGGCCTAATTGGAGATTTCAAAATGGTGGCATTCTTGATGGGTCTCCAAGGTGGATTTACAAAATTCCCATGTTACCTTTGCCATTGCGATAGTCGAGACACAACTGCACGCTACTGCAGACGAATGTGGACAAAACAAAACTGAATATTTTGTTGGGAAAAGCAGCATCAAATAGGACCCTCTAATTGACCCCAACAAAATATTGATGCTTCAGCTGCACATAAAACTGGCCCCTTTCAAACATTTTGTTAAAGCAGTAGCCAAGAATTCAGACGCATTCAAGTATCTACAAAACTTCTGTCCAAAATTTCTGAAGAAAAGAGATAGAAGCTGGTATTTTTGTTGGCCCGCAGACAAGAAAGATCCTGGACTACTACATACTTCTTGAAAAACTAGCAACAACAGAGTGGGCAGCTTTGCTCCAGTGATTCGTGGATTTTTGGGCGATCACAAAGCTGAAAATCGTGTGGAGCTGGTTGCCAAAGTAGAGAAGACATGCAGCAAAAGGGGCTGGAGAATGTCCCTCGTGTGCATATGCTTGACGTTAATCCGGATCAGTTTATAGAAAACATGGGTGCATACTCAGAGGAACATGGCGAACGTTTCCATCAAGACACATTGGATTTTGAACGTTGCTACCTAGGAGAGTATAATGAGGGCATGATGGGTGACTACATATAGAGGCTGATCCGTGAAAGTGACTTTAAGAGTATTGTCGGAAGTCTAGATAAACCTCGGATTGTTAATTGATTCATCTACAGTTTGCTATTATATCTAAGTGTACAATAGCCTTGCTAAAAGCGGTTTAGGTTGTCAACTCTGTAAATAGGACAAAAATTTGTCCTGATTTGTTGCTTAAACAAGTTTAAACTACGAATACAAGATGTAAACCTCCCCAATAGCGTGAACAATCAAGAAATAACACTAGATTTTACATGCTAGATTACACGATTTTAGCCAAAAATCTGAATTTCGAAAGATCACTCTTATATTCACAAAAGCAAAGTTTAAGTGAAACAATGTGCGTTTTTCATGGTTGCTAGAAGTCACCAATCAGGAAATAACACCTAAAAGCCGGGAACAAAACTTGTATTACACAGTGTAATCATTCCAAATGACAGCTGTAATTTGACGACAGTACAATTAAAGTGATAATTTTAAGCGAAATTTTCATGTCTCCATTTCAAGGTTTAGTTAAATTTGCAACTTTTGTATGATTGTGAAAACCACTTCTACTATTAAAGCTTGAACTTGAATCACTAGCATGGCTAGCATCCAAAGTATCATCATTATCTTCCCTTTGTTCATTATCGCTTGCTTAGAAGGAATTTCGGAACTTGAGTGATCTTCTAACGACCGTTTTCGAAAAAACTATGTTATCTTTTTCATTATATTTCTGCATTGATGTTATAAATGAGCATATGCGATCGTGAAGTTAAAGAGATGTGTGCTTTTCGTATATTACGTCGCAATCGCAAATCATCTGTGACTTTCCTTCTCAGTGCAGCTCATCTTAGCACTATTGTTTTTTGTTACTAATGCAATATCTGAGAGCGGTCGTTGCCGTACTGTGCAAAACTGATGGTGCGGGTAGGGATAAGCAGAGAATGAATTGGGGTCCAGGTAGTTTTGGCATCATTAAGTTTCAAATGCATTCATTCAGCGGTTTTATTGAGGAAATGTGGGCGTAAATTAGATCTTCTCATGGACCTCTACTCAAAAAAGGGGGAGACCGGTCCCCCGGTTCCGCCACCTATGACTTGGCTGGTCTACAAACCAAAAGTTGCGAGTTCGAAGCTTGCTTAATATCTATTCACTATCACAAAGCAACCTGCGATTGCGTGCAGGTTTAAAAAAGCTTTATGCCCTACTGGATTTTCCCTGTCGTGAGTTCATACTCATTCGGGTCGAAACACAACTAAATTTGATTGATTTCTTCATCCTTATCCTCCCATCACGAGAAAGCGGCGGAGGTGCTATGCGTTAGACGAATCCTAACTCGCTTAGGAGTTGCACTTGTTTCCAAGTTTTCCGGTTGAATTTTCTTCTGACTTCTTTAGTTTGTTGCTTGCCACATTCCACCAAGCAGAAATAATCATTGTGAAGCATCTTATTCAAGGACGCAACAACGAAACTACTACGTTGGGAGTTGAACCATTAACCTTAATTGCGAAACGCATAGATGGGCAAGTTAATGCAATACGTTAGCTTCGTTAACCATCACTTCGTTAACACAGTTATGTGCTTCCGTTAACGCTAATTCGTTAAATTCAGCTCCAATTAACGGAAGATAATTAAATTCGTTAAATCGTTAATTTTGACTTAAAACGGTATTTCTTTCCACAAAAAAGCTTAAAATTTTTTAATATCAATGTTTGCGTAGGCATTTAAGCAGTTTTTCTGCTCACAAACAATATGTTTTGTTGTTTTTATCTCGCTTTTTGACCTCGTTGGTCGTATTTTGCTAGTTAATCGATGTCAAACTTAACCAACAATAAGAGAAATAAGCATTTACAAAAGTTTGACGGAAGTTATCAAGCATTAACGAAAGTTAATTTAGTCTGTTAATTTCAAAAAGAAATTTAGCGAATTAACTAGTTAATGAAAAAGTTAGCTTCGTTATTAACGAATTAACGATTAACGAAATTGTGCCCACCTCTAGCGAAACGACGCTCCGAACCACTGCGCCACGCTGCCGACCAATAAAAAAAAGAGTCGTACATCGTCATTTCAAGCAAAATTGTTTTCTTTATTTTTATTTTTGGCAACCAGTTGTTGCAGAACTGCTACTTTGAAATATGCCTACCGGTATGTGGACTAATCGTATGTGCATTAGGGTTACAACTTTTTGCCTTCTTTTTTCAAAACTGATTTCATGTGGTACGAATTGATAAACTTTTTCTTATAACTGCGCCAAACAATATTTATTTTGTTGAGCTAACAAAAAAGGTCACGCACTAAGCACTTAGAAAAATTCACCCTTAGGCCTTACGTGAAAATAGGGGATATTACAATAATTTACGAACACTGGTTCGTGATGCCACCGTGCCCTTTTTCAGGTGATAAAGATGATGTTACTGACACCATAAAACAGTCCTTATTACCTTAAGGTGATGAAGAAGATAGTAATGACAATTTAAACCAGTATTATTAACTCAAGTCAAGCGCACAGAGCATAAGTTTTCTTTAAAATGTGGGTTTTTACCTCGGTAATATAAAAAACTCATTTCAGAATTTTAGAATGATGATTGATGTTCGTTTCTGTACTCTAATTAACTAACTGACCAACTTTTCTAGATCCGCTTATCCTTGGGGTCGCAGCGGCAGCTGCTCGAGTTAGAGTCTCTAAGCATTTCGATCCTCTGTGACAAACGATAGATGTTCTGGTGGGATGCCAAGGCGAGACCAACTAAGATCTTGAATGTACCGGTAGTTTCGCCATTGAGTTCTGGGATGGCTTCCAGACCTTTGACCAATCGGTGTTGAATAGAGCATTTTTTTGGCTGCTCGATTCCGTACTCTAGTGATTTTCTGTACTCTGGTAATTGGAATAAACTAAATACTGCGGCGAATATGAGAGGGAGGTTCTGACCCTTTCACTTACTCCCCTCTCCCTGTTAGCACCCTTCATCATGAAAAGTAGAATTTGCCCTTCGATGGCAAGGGAACACGAGGCATCGAACATCAAGTCGTGGTCCTAAAAATGAGTGCTTTATTGAAAGATGGAAGGTGCAGCTGTAACCATTGCGGTAGAGATCTAGAGTGACTTGGATGAGTTTAAGTTATAGGGATCAATTGTGATGTTTATTGCCGAGACGACTAGCATCAACACTGGAAAAGAAACCGGAGTGGTTATTCAACTGCAGCAGATGTTTGAAAGGCATGGGAGCCTCAGGCTGAAGTTGATCAGTTGCCAGCACCACATGCTTGATCGCATTCTTTCCCTAGTGATGGACAATTAGCTGCACGCCTCAATCCAATCCCCTTACATTGATTACTTTTTTGTGAATGATTTGATGCAGAAGGATGATCCACGAAAGGACGCTTTCAACATCGGGAAAACTAAAATCAAGGAAACAGGTGGATGGAGAGGTAGACTTTCGTGCCATCCTAGCTCTACTCGCATTTACTTTGATGCCGTAAATTCGAATCAGTCTGGCCGAGTGGTTCGGAGCGTCGTTTTTACGACGGCCATGATCGCAAGGTTGATGGTTCAACCCCCACCCAAGATTTGTTGTTACGTCCTTGGATAAGGTGCTTCACGATAATTATCTCTGCTTGGTGGAATCTAACATGCAGCAAATTGAAGAACTCACAAGCAAAATTCAACCGGAAAACTTGGAAACAAGGGCAACTCTTATGCGAATCTGGATTCGTCCTATGCATTGCGCCTCCGTCGCTTTCTCGTGACCAAAGGATAAAAATGAAGAAATCAATCAAAGTTTGCGTGTTCTTTTTGTACCCATAGGCTGACAATTGGTTTAGCAATCAACTGTTCCGGAATGAGGATTTTGATAAACTATCAGCTTCTCGGGTTGGATGCCCCAAGCTGTTAAATGTTTGAGCAATCACTGGAAAAGGAATGACTCACCCATCAGTATTGCTAGAAGCAGCCAATGCTGCAAACGAGCAATAAAAATAATGCATAATTTATCGGTGTCCTGCAGAAACAAGAATAATCTTTCTCTGAGATTTATCTTAACAATTTCGTTAATTGAATCAATTGACTTCTTTGATTGGTTTCTGAAACGCTGCGATAAATGTGACCCTTTGCAGTTTATATTCAAAACCAGATAACATTTTGTGTGACCGACTTCCAGAATCAGTCAAAAGCTGATAATTAAATTATTTAAAATCATTTTGTGCTCGAGGTTTTTCCATCAAATAAGCTTAAAAGTTGAATTGTATTTAATCTTTTGTAAAATTCCATCGAATTATGAATTTATGACACAGGGATATGAGGTTCCAAAAAAGTTGTATCCCTAATGTGCATTGCAACGTTTTCGGTAAACCCTCAAGGGTTTTTGCTCTGCCGAGTCTGAAGAGAGTCTTTTAAAGGTCGCTTTGATTTTTATGCTGGTGATTGTTATCACTGATCAGTTCAACCTTTTGGCTGATATATCAAAATGATAGGCTCACTGCTTTATCAAAACTTTGGAACAACCAATGCTCAAATACAGCGCATGATTTTATGAACGAGAAAGAAAGCGACAAACCTAGAGTTTTGCAAATATGAGGAAGACTGTAGACCTATGATGTGCTTTCTGTGAGGATTAGCTGAACAAATAAACTTTGACGATGTTTTTGTTGATTCTTGTTAAAATCTTTTTCTTCTTTGTCCGATAACTTACCATAATGTTTCATAGTTATACGATGAATAATTGATGAAGAATCTCAGATAAGGCTACATTGATCCCAATCACATGGGCACTTTTTGAATTAAAATTTGACGTGAAATCTTTAAAAATGGCAGGATATCAAAGAAAAGAAAAGTCTACGCGAGTTTGTTACACGTAGACCAAGCTACTTAACATTGTTACTTGTCAGATGTAATATGCGATGCTCAGCTTGATTCAACAAAATAATTACTCAATTTCAAAAGCCGTATTCCTTAAATTTTACTTTACGGGAACTTTATTTAAAATTAGGTTAAAAGAAAAATGATTTTCAAATGGAATCGCGTTATCTACTGCAGCTTGGAAAAGCGTGGTCAACTTATAAGTATCTTGTTGGAGCTGAGCAGTATGTTTAAGCAAAGATTTGAGCAGTGAGATCTTTCCGGACAAATGCAGAAATTTTATGGGCGAGCTGAGAATCGAAAAAATGCTTTTTTTGCTGCTTATCCATCTAAAAGTACCGAAGGACTAATAGTCTATAATGTAGTGTGTAATTGGAAATTTAGTGGGTATTTGACCCCCATTCCCCCTCTCTGAATTCGCCAATGGATGAGCAGGCACTGCTTCCTTTCTCTTTTTTCGCTGTTAACGGTACATCAAAAAGTAGCCTAAAGTAAACCAATTTACAGCAACTCAAAATAATGGAAAAGTTTAATTTGTCCTTAAATTCTGTTCGGTCGGTTCTGAAACAATTCATCATTTGCTGGTAATAGGCCTATGAGGGGTAAGAAAGGTCGTCGCCATTACTTTTTATTTAAGTGCGTATTAAGCCATCACAAGCCGTTATTTTCAAATGATTAAAGTGATTGAGAATTCAAAATTGTTTGTGGAAAACAATGTCGTAGCAAGAAATTGTTAAAGGGGAGAGTTATAATCTACGAAAGCCATCAAGAGAGTCTGGCACATTTCCGTCGCTTAGATCTTTATGTTCCTTTTTTACTAAAAGGTGAAGTCAAAGGGGGGGAGGGTCATGGCACAATGGCCCCTAAATACACTACTGGTAGAAAACTTTGTACTTCAGCTTTTTGAGTCAGCAGCTACCCGAAATATGAATCAATTACGATATCATCCTGCCGTGAAGCAAACTAACGCGAAAGATTCGCGACTTATACGCAGTGCTTCGCGAAGCCACGCGCCGTTAAATTTCGCTTTCAAGGTAATTGCGTAATGTTTGTTTGAATGTTTCTCTAGAAAAATGTGTGTTTGTCAATCAATCATTTTTTAATAACAGCTTTGCATATCCTCTGCAATATTATGGTTTGGGCTTGTCACTATTTTCTTTTTCTTGCATGTTTGTGTATTGAATAGCTGTACTATTCCCATGAGATCACATCGCTTAAATGAGGCGTTTGATTTATATTAAAAATAAATGACGATTTTCCAACCGGCTATAAGCAAGAACCTTAACTTTTGACATCGCTTTGGAAAAATCGATGAAAATTTTCGTTAGTTTTGCTTGTGATTAAAATAGGCATATAGCTTCAGTGCTATTACTGATCGTTGTATAAACAACAAATAGATATTAATATTGATGCGCAGGAAAGAGCAAGACTTTTAGTTGCAAGCTAACGTGGTGAGTACATAAATTCGAATTACAACAGTTTGGAAAGTATTTACGATAACTATTCGCGGAAGCTGCTTATTTTGCCAGCAGCATGGCGCAATGAGGCTCAACTTTTAAGCTTGGCTAGCACGATAAGCGTCCTTCAAAGTCGGTCACAAACCCATGACTCAACTCCGACTACGCATCGCGTTTTTGTTTTTAAAACTTAATACAGTCCAATATAGCTTAACTTATTTGGTTTTACTTAGTAAAATCTAATAAAAGTAAACTGAAAAGTTATCAGAAAAACAGGAAAACTACAAAGCGCAACTTCCAATCTGTAATTGGACTTTAAGCGCTTTGCTATTTGCAAATATCACCGGGAAGAAGATAACGGAAAAATAAACAAGTTTTACCTCACTGCGAATGATCATGATTAGTGGCCCAACCGGCGCACGCAGGAAGACTTTCACGCGCTCGCTCCATCAGCCCTGGCTCCTTCGCTACGCCTTATTGCACGATTATCGTTCCGAATTTTTTAGAAAAATCGTGCTTGTTTGTGGTAAATCTCTTTCTCGTGTTTCCACTCTGAAAAGTTCTGAGTCTGGATCAGGGTCGACCGAATCTGGGATTGGCGTTTGATATTAGACAAGTTGGCATTTTCCTAGACTGCAGTCAGCGCGTAACTATTAAATGAATACCCTAAAACATAGTTTAAAGGCTCTATGAAAGAACATAGCGAGACAAAAAGCTGAAACAACAAGCTGCGAGATACCGAGATTACTGTAATCGCGGAATGATTTTAGAGTAGACGGTGGTCGACGAATTTCACAAATCAAAACAGGCTTTGTCCGCTAAAATGTCAAATGCAGCAGCTGGTCAAAAAATTTATGGAGCAGACACCGAAATGAGACTATTCAACTTTGATTTTCGGGGCCGTGTTTTTCGGACAGTATTACCAGTTAGGTTAGGTTGAGTCGATCCCGAGCGAAAAAAGAATAGCGAGGCCCCCCAAAATCAAGGTCGAATATCGTCGCAAAAACGTATCGTACCCAGAAAAAATAAAGTTAAAAGAATGACACCCAGATTAAAAGGAATAAGCAGCACTTTGATGCTTACATCCATCCATAAACATTACCAAAATATTTTCCACCCAAACAGTAGCAAATAATTAGGAAGTCAGGAATCTGCGAATTAACTGGGTCCCCCACTTGGACACCCCCACAATATTATCTCGCTGAAACCCCCCTTCCCACACGTGATTAATGGCGCCCCCCAAAAAACAAAAATAATGTTGTGCATATATTTCTTCTTTGCCTTGAACATGTAGGGCCGCTGGGAGGAAGTTTGGGCCCCGGAACATTGTAAATGAGCATCCGCATATAAAGGACACTCACCTCCAGTGTGAAGCCTTAAAGTCACCATGGGCATTTGTCCCGTTTACCTCCCTATCGGTGTCTTTGTGCTCAACTCCCCTCTTGAGTAAGGAGATCACTACATCAAAGTTCACGTACGGGGTCGTTGCCACGGGGGGCTATTGGAGGCTAAGCCCCCAGAATTTATTTTAGCTTCCCAAAACTAATTATTGGTTTATAATTTTTTTCAAAATAGCTGCTTCAATCAATGTTTAGTTTAAATCTCCAGACTAAGTTCTGATTCGCATCCTGATACTGAAAGCAGGAGGTTTTTCAAATTTCAATGTTCATCGTTAGACTGACGAATGAGTGTAGCGCAATTGTACATACTGTAAACGCAGTTAACGAAATTTACATTATGAAAACGTAACCGCTGGTTCTAAGCAATCGCAGCCATTATTGCAAGAGAGTGGATTCATAGCTCTATCGCTCAAATGTGATGGTCTGAAAGCCAATCAAAAAGAATATCAAAATCAAATCTTCGTTATACTCGCGGTATTACGCCGAAGCATGCAACGAGTGGCGTAGCCCATCACCGCGACCAAGCGCCTGGGCTACACAGCTCCGAACAAACGTCGCACAGGTGGCTGCCAATTAGACCAAGCAAGCTTACTGATGGGTTAAACTAAAGTTAGAACATAAACGGGTTTAACAGATTTTTTCTGTGATGAACTGGAAAAGAAAAAGAAGAAAGATTTAGATTATTTGTAGGTTCGCTTCTTCCTAGAGCTGATAGGCAAACTACACCGCGTTTTTCTTTGAAAGCGCAAACCACAAATACTTAGCGAGAATAACTTCGCCTGAAAGGTTTGGAAAGCAATAAAAACAAAAAATAAAAACAATTTTAGTCGATGTTTCAGCCCCACCAAAAATATATTCAACCCCCCCAAAATGTAAAGGCTGGCTACGGCCCCGTTTACGTATTATATTCCACGGGATCGTCGTCGTAAAATGAAAACCAAATCAATCACATAATCAATCATCCAGCTTTTCGTTTCTTCCAATTGTTAGATTACGTTTTTAATCCTGCTTTCGAATGTTGTCTTACATGGGTTGATAGCAAAGCTGCCCAAGCTATGATTATTATCAAAAAACATTTCGATTTTATAAAACAGTCTGCTTTTAACTTTGTACTGTTTTCTCTTTCGAAAACAAACCTTGTATTTTTACAGGATAATTTTTTGTTTTTATCTAAAAAAATCGGAAGAAAAACATTTTAAAGAAACTTTGAAGCATCACTCTTCAAAAAGTTTAAGTTAAACATTTACCGATAGAATAATTTTTCTCGAGTGTGTAGGGTAGGCTAAACACATAAAAATAGAGATGACAACTTTGAGCTGTGTTAAATTTAAGTACTCTTTAATCAAAAAAAGGTTTTACGTTTAGTTTCATTGAACTGCACATTAATTAGTTTACTTTTTTCGTAAAATACAACCTAACCATGATATGTACTGTGTGCACGTCAGTACAAAACTGTATGTTAAAAACAGGGATGTGGAAGCGGAAGAAGCGGTTATATTTGGATGGAAGCGGAAGCGCGAAAAATATGCCGCTTCCGCTTCATTCAAAAAAGCATACTGTAAATAACTTATTAGATATTATATTTTAATCAATTTATAAGACATTATTTTGCAATGCTAGCTTCACATGGATGCTAAATCTCACCATAGGGCATTACTCTTTGCTTAACTTTCAGATAGTACTAACGTAAAATCGCTTTTTCTTTTATTTTTTCAAGTTTTAAAAAGCGCTAAAAGCAATACTTGACTCTTTTCCAATTATAATCATGTCACGAAATAGATGGAGTGCTGTCAGAAGCGTATTAAGGGGGCGTTGTGCCACCCTCCCCCCCCGGTCTTCTCCTCTTGACTTTGTCTTTTAGTAAAAAATCAACAAAATAAATGGTGCCAAGTGACTGAAATATGCCACACTCTTTTGATGGTTTTTGTAGCTTATGGCCAGGGGCGGACCTAAGGGGTTGGATAAGAGGTATGCTTCCTCCCAACATCCGTTTTCAAAAATGTTTTTGATGTAGGCCTATACAATTTTTTCATAATTTCGAGCCTCCTCGATAGCAATAAGCCTTACGCCATAAGCACGCATAAATCGAAAATGCGCGAACAAAATGCATCATATTTGGCGAAGCACTCAGAATTAGGATCAAAAAATTAACACAAAATTTGGCTGAAAATTATTCAAAATGCACTAAAATAGCCATTAGATCATGTACGTTTTCAAAAATTTTCCGGGGAAGCATGCCCCCGGACCCCTTCCAAAACCTTTCTTGTTTCTCAATGAGCTTCAAATTAGTTGCGCTGAAAAAAATACGCTTGAACACAATGTGGAAATTATGCCCCCTCTCACCCTTCAAAAAAAAATTTGCCATGCCACTGAGTGCTGTATATCAACATTTTCCTAATGAAAGGAGTAAGTTTCGTAGCAAAGTTGTTGTAAAAGACTCCCAGGATTGTGACTCAATATTGTGACTCAATCATTCCTTTACCCTTCTATTTGCTTTTTGCAAATTATTATCTTTAAAAAAACGCTTGCTAAAGCTTGATCAAGAACTTTCAGCGTGTTGGAAATAAAGCTACGGTTTACGCTATCGGCTACCAACGCACTGGTCGTATTTTCCTGGCAAAATTTTGGTGAATTCTTTTGGAAGCGGAAGCAATAGGTGTGAAAGCGGAAGCTGTTTGAAAATATACCGCTTCCACATCCCTGGTTAAAAACTTCACTTATCTGAACTTTTAAGACATTGAGGGACTTTTCTTTTTGCTTGGCTAAAAAATTACTTAGGGGGGAATTTTAATTTTTTGGACGCAATTGTTTCCGATGGGAGCAAAACCCGAGTTAATCAGGAGCAACGTAAGAAACAGAAACGATGAGTTAGTCGCGGCTATTTTTTCCAATCGTTTTTGCCAGTAGGCCTGTACTGTATCAGGCGCATTAAATCCAGAGTGTTACTACCCTTTGCCAATTATACTGCAAGCGTTACCTCAAGCATTAAAAATTAAAAATTTCAAGAAGTTTCAACTATTGTAGCTGCGATTTATAATGCCTTGATCTACTTTTATGGCAATGCTTGTTAAATGTTTTTGCCCCTGATTCTCATTCGTTTTATTGTTGTTGTGGACACATTTTCAATTTATGTTTCGGAATATATGAGAATGACTATCATCGAACGGGCTCGAGTTTTTGGAAAAAGTATAGCCCATTTTCTGTGTATTCCTCCTTAATTTATTCTTTTGCCCCCAAGCTAGATTTTTTTAGGTCATTTTTCGGTCATAGTCCTAGAGAAATTTTAAATGACCTAAAGTAAAATTAGCATTTCGGTCATGTGACCGAAGTAAAACCGCAAAACAATTTTTATCAGCATGATCTTTAACACTAGATAGAACTTGGAAGACATTAAACACATTATTATTTCTGGAAAAATGAGGAAGCGTTTAGTTATTTTTTCATCTTTTTTAAAAATATTCTTAAACACTAGCTATTGTCTGACGGACTTTCCTAAAAAAACGCATTTATTTTCTTCCAATTGAGTCACAATTAATGAGATACAGCATATCATTGAATTGTTACACGCCTTCACTCAAAAATCATTTGATTTGACATCCTCTTCGATTTGTACTGCAAGTACAGCGTTGTAGGCCACCATAATTTTTGCAATATCTCGTGTTTTGTTGACGTTTTGCTTTTAGGGTTGATTTAGTAAAATTTTTAATACATAGCTTAATAATTTAGTAACATTTTTAAAACAGCCATTTAGCAAAGTATTTGAAAAGTACCTCCACTAACAAATATCTGGTTATTTGTTAAAAAATAAACTCATAACTCTGCATCAATATGGATTACGCGAAGGTTATTCAACCTCACTGGCCTTGGCTACCATACAAAAAGAAATAATCAGTAACATTGATGATAAGAAGATAACATGCACAATATTCCTGGATTTAGCAAAAGCCTTTGACACGATAGATCATTTCATTCTTATCAATAAATTAAGACAGTATGGAATTCGTGGATCTCCGCTTGAACTGTTGAAAAGTTATCTGAGTAGGCTAATCGTAAGCAGTTTACAGTGGTAAATAATGTTCGCTCTTCATTTTGCAATGTTACCTGCGGGATTCCCCAAGAGTCCACTTTAGGGCCACTTTTATTTTTGTTATATATAAACGATCTCCCTTTAGCAACTACACTGAATGTAAAACTATTTGCAGATGATACAAACTTGACTATGTGCAGTAACAGTTTAGATGAGCTACAAAACAATGTGAACTTAGAGTTAACAAACGTGATAAATTGGATGAGAAATAATAAGTTATCTATCAATTTTGCAAAGACCGAGTACATGATTGTTACCAAAAAGAAATTAGGTGAACACCTCAAATTTGAAATCAAAATAGATAATCATGTTATATCTAAAAAAGAATGCATTAAATATCTAGGTGTATTAATAGATAATAACCTAGACTGGAAGCATCACGTTAAACAAGTTTGCAAAAAAATTAGTTTTGGAGCATGGGCGATTGCTAGGTTGAGGAACTACGTCAATACTAGTACGCTCAAGTCAGTTTATTATTCCCTGATACAGTACATTCGCATCTTTCGTATTGCATAAATACTTATGGAAGTGCATTAAGTTGTAATTAAAAACCTCTTAAAATTTTACAAAAACATATTATTCGATTAATTGCCGGGAGTGAATATCGCGCACTTTCGAGTCTCTTGTTTAGCCAACTATAAATTTTACAGTTGGAAGACATATATACTTTTGAAGTTGCGAAACATATGTACAAACTCAGCATGAATCAACGCTCAGGCCTTGAGTTGATTTATTATTGTCCGATCTCCAAAATTCATTCTTATGAAACCAGATAAGTGTGCAAGATAATTATTATACAATAAGAACTAATACTAAATTTTCTCGAAGGTCACTGTAAGTTTCGTGGTCCTCTTAAATGGTCTGATGTTCCAAATGAACTAAAAAATCTTAGTTTTCCTAAATTCAAGAAAAATTTTAAAAAGCATTTAATTCTTAAATATGACACATGATGTGAGGTTTGCAAAACAAAAAAAAGTGAAACGGCAATTCTGAATCACCGTTTAAATTCTAATCGCAATTGACAATTTGGCGTATTTTGAGTGTGCATTTTTGTATTAATTTTATTATTATTTTTTTGTTTTGTTTTTGTTTTTTTTATTTTATTCATTTCTCATGCTATAGCCAAAACAAATTGCATGCTTGCATTCTAGGGTGGCAATGGACTAGAAGATCATATCGTCATTTTGTTGTCTCCCGGTCATGGTGTATCATTTAATGTACTGTAGGCCTACGTGTTGCATTTCGTATACCTGGCAAGTAAAAACTTGATTGATTGATAGCCTAAAAAATGAAAATGACTTACAGTTTTGGCATGTTTTTGGAAAATTGACCGAACTAAAATTTTGAGAAAAAAGATAGCCCCTTGGCCTCAGCTTCCTCTATGGACATTGGTGGGCACAGCTAACGCAAAAATTAGCTCCGCTAACAGCTAGTCCGATAATCAAAAAGATTAGCTTCGCTGACACTAATCCGATAACACGAATTTTTCGTGAGCGGAAGCTAACACTAGTCCGCTAATTAATCATGAAATTATAATTTGAGACAGAAACAACGAAAAATCAACTTTGCAACTTGTAGCAATCATTTTAAAATCGCGTTTTTCACTTGATTAGCCCAATCTAAACGATATCGCTTCAACGCGATTTCTAAAAGTTTGTTTAATAGCACAATATATTGTCAAGGTTTTTGAATAAATAAAAGAACTTTCAGCATTGAAATAAACTCGGCAGTGAAATTAGCACAGTACTGAAATAAGCACATTGCCGAAATAAGTAGAGCAGGAAATAAGCTCAGTAGGCCTGCTAAAACAAGCGTCGGTCTCATCAATCTGACCATGTCTGACTATCGCGTCTTTGCGAAATGCAAGGTTGATAGACCGGCAGCTGAGAGGGGTTAGCATACCTTTTCTAGGTATCAATAACCAAGTATATTGCGACGCACTACGTCAAAAACCACCGGCGAAAAGTGATTTCTGCCAGGTCAGATTGGATGCGTTTGGTCGTAATAATGGGGGCCCAAAGACCCCACCAAAAAAACGCTATCATCTCTTTTCTAGGTACCACATGAAACTTGGTGAAAACGAAAGCTTACATTGACCAGGTTACGAAATGGTATGTGACAGAAATTTTTTCGGCTGCTTCACTCTTGACAGAAGCCCTCTTGGTTCAAGTGATGACGTCACAAAGGTATGCTAGCATACCTTTTCTAGGTGCCATATGAAACTTAAATTATGACGTCATTTTCGCGGTGACGTCATAACTCGAACTTTGGGGGCTTTCGCCGGGGGTAAAGCAGCCGAAAAAATTTCTGTCGCATACCATTTCGTCATCAGTGCAACGTAACCTTTCGTTTGCACTAGATTTCATGTGGTACCTAGAAAAGGTACGCTAGCGTACCTTTGTGAAGTTATCACTCGAATTTTGGGGGCTTCTGTCGGGGGTAAAGTAGCCGAAAACATTTCTGTGACATATCGTTTCGTGATTTGGTCGATGTAACCTTTTGTTTTCACTAGGTTTCATGTGGTACCTTATAAAAGGTATGCTTGCGTTTGTTTTTTGAGGGGGGGCATTACGGCTAAATTAACGCTTACAATCTGATTCGGCAGAAATCACTTTTTGCCGATGGTTTTTGACGAAGTACTCAGGTAGTAGGTCGCAATATACTTGGTTATTGGTACCTGGAAAAGTTATGCTAACCCTTCTCAGCTGCCGGTCTCTGACCTCTTAGCTGCTACATGTCGAAACAGTGATTGTGCCAGCAGCATTATGATGTCATTGACGGAGTCATTATTGCTTGATTTAAACGCCTAACCGGAAGAGTACCGGTAGATATTTCTCTGGCTCAAAAAACGGAAAAATATGGCAGCTTAAAGGCTTTTCTTTATTAAAACCGCGGTAGCAACTATTCTTATTCTAGCGGATTTGCGGATTGGCCGAAAAAATTAGCTTCGATAACCAGTCCGCTAAAATTTTTGAACGTTAGCTGAAAAGCTAATCCGCTAGTGAAAAAATTAGCTTCACTAATTAGCGGAATAGCGATTTGTGCCCACCTATGTCTATGGATATAGGCTACCACTGCTTTTGACAGCCTTGGCTGATTTTGATGCAACCAGCAAACCTTGTAGGCCTATATAACATGTGAAGCGACTACCGTACACAAAAATCCCATTCCTTTTCAAGAAAGCAGCGAATGGCTCATGCATCTTGCGATGAGTTACCACTTCGGTAAAAACAGTTTGTTCCGATTTATGTGCAGTAAAATGAACATACATTTTTATTATACTCCCGTAGGTCGAAGCGTGCAACCATAACCAGTGGAAGCCCCCATCGTGGCGTAGTGCGTTGGCAACCCAATAGCTTCCAAATCTAAAAATAACGTCGCTGCGAAGGCGAGCCGTTGGAGACAGTGCGTCCGCTTTGACCAGAGCGGAAGCGAACCCCAAACGTCACGAAGCGAAAGCGATGTCGATATCAGTACGTCATTCAGCCGGTTTTATCCCACACTTGTTAATGTTATCGCAATGTCACAACTAATGGCTAACAATTGCGCTTTATTTGGTCATAGATTCTAACAATACATAAAAACAACTTCTTCAGATTTTGCTAAATCAAAAGTTTGTATCCACTCACCGCAAGACGTTTCGGAGGATACCGGTAGTTGTCTGCTGTATTTAACCTGAAAACTCGATTCCTTCAAAGGTGCTATATCGGTAAGTAAATTATGGTTACTACAGTAATGCGATAAGGTGCATCCGCGTACGAAAAGGAAAGAAGACGCACTTGCAAGGCTTTTGCCTAATTGCTTAGCAGCAGTCACCTATATAGGCTATACCGGTATGTAAATTCAGTGATACGTGCCTAATAACGTGCACACTTAAAAGCCCCTCGTTGAAATCTCACAGTTATAAAATATCGACTTCCTATTTCAGTTAATAAGCTCTTAATATTGTTGGAGAACACTTAATGAACAGGCATAGGAAAGAAAAATACTTTAGCTGTGGGTCCAAATACATAAGGGCTGTACGTACAAATACTGACAAAATGAGGTACAAACATTACATATGCGCAAATACTGATAAAATGAAATAAAAATATTACAGCACATCATAAATACTTCATGCAAAAACTGAAGTAACTGAGTGAAATTACAAACAAAGAATAAACTTCTTACAGTGATAAGCCTAATACGATTACGCCTTAGGCCAGGAACTCAACAATGATGAACAAAAGGCAGTTGTTTTAGGATGCTTCGCTAATACTGTGTTTCAAGCAGAAGCGGCTCCGGCACTCGGGCTACTCTGGCTGAGCCCAAGTTACGAAATGATGGAAAGAAGGCTTGTTATACTTAAATTCTAAAAAAGAAGCTTCAAGCTTTTTTTTAACTTATATTAAATCTTACTCGGACTCGATCGCATTTGCCTGAGCCAGACAATGCAAACGTTTGTTACGTAATTTCATACAATTCTTTCCTTAAATTGTTTGTGGAACTCGGGCCCACGAGGAATAGCCCGAGCTATGATTGGAGAGAGGAATAGCTAAAAGATTTCGCTGAACGTCTGCCATCGTGCTGCCATGTAGTAAATACAGGCTTTTTGTTTTGTCATAAATGTCTGTTCCTCTCTGGCTCAAAATGGATAGCTGATAACAAAGAGCTACACCACAAACTTTGTATGAGTTTGCCATCGAATTAAGAACTTAAGAAGATTAAACTTTAGTCAAAGCTTGAGGGTCTTCAGTTGACAAAAATGCTCGATGACGTAGCCAGAGCGGAGCATATGATTTAATAACAGATTAAAAGCATAAACATTATAAAAACTCACTACAGACTGTTTCCCCCTAATGGGTTCATCAGGTGAGGTTCTAAAGATTAATTGAAAGTTAAAAATTTCCTCGCACTGACTCCTCTCAAAAACATCTCCGTCTCGCTGCCCAAACTCAGCAAGTTTTGTTGACTTTGAAGCTAGCAAGCGGGAAATGTTTTTCGAAAAAAATTAAACTTTATGTATAAATTTAACTTTATGTATAAATGATTAAACTTTATGTATAAATGAAAATATTTTGCAACAATTTAACGGTTGTGTAAATTGCTGTTTTATTGATTTTTTACCGTTTTTTTAACACCGTTTATGTCGAGTCCGAGTTGCCATAAAAAGCTGGAATCGCTACTGGTTTCAAGTGTGGTAAACTTTCAGTCACACGACTTATCAACAGTGGAAAGAAATCTGCAGACCGGCTAAGGTTCAGTAACATTACACTTAAGTCATCTGTCAACATATTGCGATCGATAATATTTGCACAGGCAACTGTTGATTGATGGTGTTATGACTGTTTTCAGAGCAGTTACATTCAAATACAACATGAAACAACGATTGCACACCACTACCACAGCTACACAATGGTGTATTACATTCAAATACAACATGAAACAACGATTGCACACCACTACTACAGTTACACGATGTGTTCTCCTACAATATTGGGAGCTTGTTAACTAAATAAGAAGTCGATATTTTGTAACTGTGAGATATAGCAGTCACCCAGCGTCCTAGCAGTTTAAAATTTTTCTCTTCCAAGGCGTGCGCTGAAAGTTTTTAGGGAGGAAGACGCATGAAGAATTTTTATGTCGTTAGTGTACAATTTTTCCAGCAGAATCTAAGCGACAGTGGCTTTTAACGTTTGTGGGAATAGGCCATAAGGGGCGCATAGGACCCCTTTCTGTGAATGCCCCGCTGTTTTCTTCACAGTTATACTTTGGCCCTCTAGGAAAATTTTTGATAAGCCTCATGCTGTAGGTTACTTAAAGTTTTGTGTTTTATTTTTAAACTCAAAAGTTTTTTATTTTTAAACTGAAAGTTAAAGTTTACGGATTCATTTTTGTTTTAGAATGAAACTCATTTAATTAAACCTCCTCTCCTATGGATTGCACCCTTAACGTGGTGGGGAGGCTTGAGTTTTCAATGATCTTAAGAGCAATGCCATCGGTAGTGTTTAATCACTTTCATCGGGGTTACCCATGGCGGTAAGGTCGAAGGAGAGAAACAGACCAAGTAGCAATCCAATGCTGTTGCTCAGCGGTTCCCAAACTTTTTTGTTGGAGGCGCCCTATAAAAACTTATCGAAACTCGCGGCGCCGTAATGAAGCTAAAAGTAACAAATTTTAAATTTCACCAAAATATTGTATTTAAAACATAATTATTTATCGTGCAGTAGCAAAATATTGAAAAACGTATGCGCTTAACGAGAGGAGTGAGCTTGTTGCTCTGTACACATTTTATTTTTCATCAACTCGCGGTTCAATGTTGGATGCTGCAACACGCATTTCGCGTTCAGTATCAATCTTGTTGCAGTTGTAACAATGCTTAATATTCATTATGTAATGGGCCATTGTTGCACAATATACCGCATACGGGCAAGCTATGCATTATGACGTGTAACCATTTAATCCTTTCACAAGTAAATCTTCCAGGCACTATTTTTCCATGACAAAATTTCGAGATACATTCTTATGCAGAGCAGACTCTACACCAAACACCAAGAGCGCGAAGACCCGCGACAGATGCAACAACTTTCGCGGCGCCCCTGGCAAAGTCTCGCGGGGAACCATAGCGCCGCGGCGCCCAGTTTGGGAACCGCTGTAAGCTAATAGTTGTAACAACAATATTAATACTCCATCGGACGGCGCGTAGGATAAAAAAGTCCGCCTTCGAGTTTTAAGTTGAGGGACTCGTTCAAAAAGTAAGCTACGGTTTCCCCCACAAGCTGACCGTCACCGGAAACCCACCAACGCAGTCGCTAAGAGTTTGGGGAGGCAACTGGGGGCAGCGCACAGAAAATGTACTCGAGTTTAACCAAACTGTCGGAATCTATAGCTATCGGGAACTGGAACGTTTCGTCACTGACAGGAAAAGAGCAGGAGCTTGTTTGCGAAGCCCAGCAATATCGCTTTGATATTGTGGGAATTTCATCAACAAAGCGCCGGGATTCTGTAACTGTCGAGTTGAACTGTGGGTGGAAAATTTTCTACTCCTGCGCAGATGCAACAATGTGTGCTCAAGCTGATGTTGGCTTACTTGTGAGCCCCAACATGGCTGAGTGTGTCGTTGACTGGGTACCACTGGTAAGAAGGGTTTGTCTTCTAAAGCTAAGGCTGCAAGAGCGATCTCTGTGTATCTTGCAGGCGTACGCACCTAACACGGAATCACAGTACGAAGCCTTTAGGGAGGAAGTTGAGGTTGCATTGGGAAAAGCAACTTCATCAGAATCCATGGTCTTTTTGGGCGATTTCAATGCACACGTGGGCGTCGACAATGCGACCTGGAAAGGTGTTATTGGGCAACACGGTGTCTCTGACATTAACAAGAATGGAAGGTGTTTATTGCAGTTTTGTGCCACCAATGGACTGTGCATAATGAACACATTTTTCAGCACAAAAGAATTCTTAAATAAACCTGGTACAGAGACTCCTTGGGACAGTGCTCCCTGATTGATTTTTGTATCGTTTCGGCGAACTTGTTTTCTTTCCTGTCTGATGTTCGTGTTAAAAGAGGGGCGGAGTTGTCAACTGATCACCCCCTAGTTGTCTGCACTTCGAAAGCTTTGAAACCCTTGAAAAAACGAAAGACTTCTCGACCACGAAAAACTTATCGAATCCGATCGTAATCATTGGCTGACAAAGAAGTACGAACTGCATTTGCAGACAACATTGCATCTAAGTTCAAAGAACTTCCGGCCTCTACTGAAGACATTAAAACTGAGTGGTGTTTGTTTCGAACAGCAATCATTACGTCCGCTACTAACTGTTGCGGACGTAAGCGTATTGGAGGGACGAAGAATAGCGAGAAAAGAAACTCCTCGGTGGAACCAAGAAGTTAGAGAAGCTATTCGTGCGAAAAAAGAGGCCTGTAAGATCTGGCTTGCAATAAGTCATCAGTCGAACTTCGTTCGAAGTATTTTGAAGCACGTAAGGCGGCAGCCACAAAAATTAAACTGTCTAAGGAAAAGGACTTGGAAGGAATTCGGAGAAAGGTTAGACCAGCGTTTCCCAAACTTTCTGTTCATCGGTACCCTTGGACAATTTATGGATTCGCTCGTGTACCCCCAAAATTACATCATATCAGCTTAATAAGACGTGAAAATCTTTTTTGCTCTCCCAATCGATGCGGCCCTTATCTTGGTCCTAATTGTTGATATCAGGTAATAAAAAGTATAAACTAATGTATCCCTTGAAAATTCGAAATGTACCCCTGGGGGTACATGTACCCCAGTTCGGGAACCCCTGGGTTAGACGATGATTTCAAAATGGCAAACAAAGTATTCTGGCAGACCATTCGCCGTTTGCGTGAAAAAAGATCTCAAGTTGCTTTCTTCATCAAAGGTTCAAATGGCGTCACTCTGAAAGATCAAGATGCTATTTTGAACCGGTGGGTGGAGAGAATACTTTAGTGATCTTTTAAACCCAGTTGATGCTACATCGACACAAATTCACGAGGAACAGGTTGGGGAAGATATTCAGATTTAGAATCGAAGCACATGTGAATGCAGTTGTCAAATCATTGAAAACTGGAAAAGCGCCTGGTGAGGATGATATCCGATCTGAAATAGCTCAGATGGCCGAGTGGTAAGAGCATCCGCCTCGGGAGCTGTAGACTTGGGTTTGATTCCGAGTCGGATCAAACCAATGACTTTAACATTGGTATTCACAGCTTCCCTGTTTGACGCTCAGCATTGAAAGGACAGCGTGAAGAACAAGCCGGCAAGTTTACTTGCTGTGCCGTTGGGAAAGGCACTTAGCGGAATTCCCCCATCTTGGTGTGGTACACAGATGGCCGGCAACTCCTAAGCGAGCTCGTTGTAGCGCTAGGATCGCTTTCTCGTGATAGGAGGATAAATATGCAAAAAATAAAAAAAAAATGTTGAGAGCAATGAACGAACATGTATGGTGTTTGTTGGTTGAATCGTGTTTGTAAGGTGGCATGTAGGACTGGGCAAGCACCACAGCAATGGCAAACCAGTGTGACTGGCCACCTATCCACAAAAAAGGAGACAAGAAAAAACACACCAATTATAGGGGCATATCTCTCATCAGTGTCCCGGGTAAAGTCTATGCCAAATGCCTTGAAAAGAAATGTCGCGAAATAGTCGAGCCTAAACTAACGGATGCTCTGCGTGGCTTTCGTCCTGGCCGAAGCACAATGGACCAGATCTTTGCCTTGCAGCAAATGTTTGAGAAATCGTAGGAATATGCGAAAGAGATCAATGCATGCTTTGTTGGTCTTGAAAAAGCATATGATCGCATTTCTAGAGACAAGCTTTGAGCGGTGCTGTTACAGTATGGCATTGGTAGCCAATTACTGCTATCAAGTCGCTGTACACACATTCCAAGATCTGTGCTCGTGCTAACAGCGCAACGACGAAACCTTTCAGAGTAAGTGTGGGACTACGGCAAGGCTGCTCTCTTTCACCTATCCTCTTCTTTATTTATATGGACAGAATAGTTAAGAAAAGTGAGTCTTGTGGAGGAGTAAAGATTGGTTGATGGCACTGTACAACGTCTGTTATTTGCAGGTGATCTTGTGCTACTTGACTCTACTCAAAATGGTCTCCAGCTAGCTCTTGTCAGGTTTTTAGATGCATGTTCTGTCCTCTGTGGCCTGAATGAAAATCATCTCAACAAAAACAGAAACCATGTGCCTGTCCAGACAACCAAAGCAGTGCTCTTTCCAAATTGGTGGAGTACCACTAAACAGTCAGATAAATTCAAGTACCTCGGCGTTCTCGCTCACAGGTGATGGCAGACAAAATAGCGAATTGAATATTCGCATTGGAAAAGCAAGTGCAGTAATGCGCCAGCTCCACCGATCTGTGGTACTGAACGGGAACTTTGCACCGGGGCAAAGCTATCATTTTCAGATCAGTCTATGTTCCTATTCTGACTTGGGCCATGAGTGTTGGATCATGAATGAGAAAGTGAGATCTCGAGTTCAAGCAGCCGAAATATTTGCGGTTTGATCTTGTTGGACAAGGTTAAAAGTGCAGATAATAGTGAATCTCTAAACATCGAATCGGTGCTTCTCCGACTAGAAAGATCGCAACTGCGTTGACATAGACATGTGGCACGAATGTCCCAGGAAAGAACAGCCAAAAAACTTCTCTGTTCAACACCGATAGGTCGAAGACCTAGAGGCCGTCCAGAACTCGATGGCGGGGTTACGTAGAAGATCTTAGTTGGTCTCACCTTGGCATCCCAGCAGAGCATCTATCCTTTGTTGCAGAGGATCAAGATGCTTGGAGGCTCCAACTCGAGTTGCTGCACCAGCGACCTCCAAGGATATGCGGGTCTAAAAAATGAATGAATGAATAATTCAGTCTGAAGATATGCCGGTAGCATATTTCCGAATAGTTGCATAGAAAATTTCCACTTTGCTCTTGCTCTGCTCTCCAGCGATCTGATTGGCTAGAGCATTTTTGAGGAGAGCGCTAGGAAAACGATAGGACTCGACCGAAATGAGTATAAGTAGAAAAATTGGACGCAGATTTGGCAACTACGACGTGGTGTAACTTAGTAGTAATTACGCTGGACTGTTACTCACAGAACCAGGTTCGACGCTGCCTGGGGATAATATTTTATTTTCAACGAAATTAGTTTCTTTAACGTATGATTCTTTAACGTGTAGTTCGGCATGGGATAGAGTGGTAGTAATAAAGTAAACAAAAAATTCATTACTTGCAGCCTACTCGCGCAACTGCTCTAGCCAATCACATCGCCGAAAAGCAACGTGGAAATTTTAAGAGCAACCAATCCGAAATATGCGTACCGGTACTACAGCAAGTTATAGGCTGCCGTCAGTTGTGGTCAAGTTACTTTTAAAAAGGAACTAGTTACAGTTACAAGTTACTTCGCAAAAAAAGTAACTTAGTTACAGTTACAGTTACTTTTTTACATGCCGCAAAACAAAAAAAACTATCAATTCTTAGCATGTAGAAGCTCCATGGTGTGTATTCAAACCAAAATCATTCATCTTTATACTGAAACCAAACGGAAGTAGGCCACGATTCTGATACGATAAACGCAACAGTAATAACAATTGATTGCCTTTCAAAAACGATGATATTTCAAAGTGATTATATATCATTAAGCCCACACAGCGCTTCGGCTTTAAAACGTCTTTTTCAATACTAAAAAGTCGTTCAACTGCACCACTAGAAGCAGCGGCGTGGCGAGAAATTTTAAAAGAGGGAAGAGCCGACTAATTTGCCTTTTTTTCAAGCGTAGTTTTTATAAGGCAGAACTAATTTGAAGCTGATTGCGAAACAAAAAAAGGATCGAGGGGGGTCCGAAGCATGCTCCCCCGAAAAAATTTCAACAAAAATGTACATGCTGTAATGGCTCTTCAGTACTTTTTAGATAATTCTCAGGCAAATTTTGTTTAAATTTTGTGACCTTGATTGTGAGGGGTAAAGTCTAGTATCAGCCCCCAGATTCGTTAGGGTTAGGTTTGGTTAGGATTAGGTTCGGTTTGGGTTAAATTTAGTTAGGGTTCGGTTCAGTTACAACCCTAACCCTAAGTCCCTAACCGAACCTAATCCTAACCAAACTTAACCCTAACTGAACCTGGGGATTGATACTAGACGTTACCCGATTGCAAGTGCTTCGAGAAATATGATCCATTTATTATTATTTTTTTTTTTATTATTGGCATATTTATCCTCCTATCACGAGAAAGCGATCAATGCGCTATACGAGCTCGCTTAGGAGTTGCCGGCCATCTGTCTACCACACTAAGATGGGGGAATCCCGTTAAGTGCCTTTCCCAACGGCACAACAAGTAAACTTGCCGGCTGGATCTCCACACTGTCCCTTAAATGCTGAACGTCAAGCAGGGAAGCTGTGAATACCAATTTTAAAGTCATTGGTTTGACCCGACTCGGAATCGAACCCCAAGTCTACCGATCCAGAAGCAGACGCTCCATACCACTCGGCCATCTGATCGGTATCTGATCATTTTGTCCACACATAATCGATTATGCGTGCTTAGGCTAAGTCGTAAAGCCTATTGCTATCGAAGAGGTTCGAAATTATGAAAAATTGTACTTATCAAAAATATTTTTGAAAATGCCCGGTAAAGAGGATAGGCCTACTTACCCCTAATCCTACCCCCTGGATCCGCCCCTGGCCATAAGCTACAGGAACCATCGAAAGAGTCTGGCATACCGGTACTTCAGTCATTTGGCACCATGAACTTTGTTATTTTTTACTGGAAAGCCAAGTCAAAAAGGAATTGCCCTTTTGACCCCCTCCCCTAAATACGCTCATGACTAGAAGGAAGAGCAGTATGGTAATGAATTAAAAGTTCCATAAGTTCTTCTTGCATAAAAGCGTTTGCATCAACAGTTTGTGAGGGCGAGGCAGCAATGAACTTCTTTGCACTATATCGACACTGCTAGATCTTCGTCGCTTTGATTGTGCGAACAAACAGCCAAAAAACTGTCTCTTAAGCAAGTTGAGCTTGCATCACGGTCGTTGTCGGTGTCACTACTTGTCGAAGTATCTAGAGCAGTGTTTCTCAAAGTGGGCAATATCGTCCCCGTGGGGGCGAAAGGAAAGCACCAGGGAGCGAAAAGCAAAAGGGGGCGAAAGCGGCGAAGGGGGGCAATAGCTCATGAACCGCGTAAGACCTTTTTTTTTACTCTTCACCGCATTTTCCTTTGCGACTTGGGTGATTCCCATTCATCAGTAGCTCTCGCCCTTGCGAGGTTTATTAGAACACAAGCTTATTAGGGCGAGGGGGCGACGATGATATGCAGAGTACCGTAAAGGGGCAATGGGACAAAAAAGTTTGAGAACCACTGATCTAGAGCATTGTCGGTTGCCTTGTTTAGTATATTGATCATTTTTCTTTTCAATTCGGTCTCCGTTTCAGCGGGCTCGTCAAAGAACCAAGCTCATTATCACGAATGGAGTGAAATTGAATAATTTTTTTCCATTTTTTTCTGCGGAAGAAGATGCCCCATAAAAGTAACCGTAACTTTTGAGGTTCTAAAGTGGTAACTAGTTACAAATTTTGTTACTTTTGCAGAAAAGTAACTTAGTTACAGTTACTAAAAAAGTAACTAGTTGCAGTAACTAGTTACTGCCCACCATTGGCTGCCGTACCGAAAAATGACAAATCCTTGCTGCGTAGTACCGCCTTATAGTTTCCTACAGTATTTTCATCCTCCAGTTAACTTAAATCTTGTAAGCTGTTTCAGCAGAGAGGTGCACAAAGTTTTTAGGTAGGCCTAGAACCCGTACGGTAAGCTTTCGCATTTTGGATGATTTTCATTTCTTGGCTGGGGCAGAGTTGAATTAGCTAACACAACGGTTCACTGACACAATTATCAACTGACTATGGTTAGGCTATAAATAGCATGTGGAACTCTGCTTGCCCAGGCAAGTGAGAGCGTCGCGGAAAAAATGGCAAGGGCAAAAGGCAATCGTATCGTTTTTTCAAGGGTGAGGAGGCTTAACTAGCAAAAAGATGGTTTTCCCTGCAAAAAGCTCAACTTCGCTGGTAAAAATATTCTGTAATGTGCTAATAACTGAGTACGTCAGTTTATAAGGGATACGAAAGGTGCAATCACTCAACTCTCCCGGATTTGCCCGCAAGTTCTATTTGTTGGTGAATTAGCTCATTTTTGTTTTCTCAAACGTTTTGGCAATCAGATGGAACCACACGTGAGTTCAAATGGAACCACTTTCGTCGTATTTCTAGGCTGAGTTTTTCTGGATTTAATTGTCTGATAGGCTAAGTTTTACAAAGTTAGGCTCACGTGTGGTTGCTAATCTAATCAGCTTTCCAATTTTTTATCACACTGTACAGTTTTTTATTACACTTTCCAAAAAAATCAAATGTAATTTTTTCAACTTCACATGTCTAGTTTTGTTGATCCTTTGATACCTTTCACGCCATGATCATTTCTCTCTATTCATTACCACGTTCGAAGTATGTTCCTGACGCAGAAAGCTGGCAGACACTCCTTATCCGATCTTTACGGTTTGTTGGCCATTACAGTACATCCTTGCACTTGAAAAGCTTCTTTCTGTGACAAATTTTACTTTTTTTAAGGCCTATGGAGGCTTTCATAGTTTGCCTTAATCCTTAGCACGGAGTCGTTAGTACAGAAGTGTGCTTTTTCAAAACTATTAACACGCTGTAGCCTACTGCTCACTAATTGCCAGCTACTTTCGCTTCTTTTTCGAGCAGTCGTTGAAAAGCTACCGGTAGTGTAAAATATATTGCAACCTTATAGTTAAAAATTTTCTTGTTTAGATGCAGAAATGTTAGCAGCAAAGTTTTTGGCTTTCGGAATTCTACTGTACGGAGAAATCAACGCTTTTACACTTGCGCATTCAATTGATGATTCGACACCCACACCGGATCCGAATATACCAAGTGCTGATGGTGAGTACAAGTTATAAACGCAAGGGCGTATCCAGGGAAAGAAGACGCTGGGGCCGCGCCCCCTCCCCGCAGATAAACGCACAAAACTTTCGTGGTGTAAAGCTGATAAAGGCTACGTAATTGTTGAATGTCTAGCCAGCATTACTCCGGCATTAAAAGTGTGTCAAAGCTAGTTCTGTGGTGGGAGGAGGTATTTCGCTCTTTACCGATATTGTTAGCGGAAAAAAGAGCATCTGAGGGCGTGAAGACCTTTTTTTGCTCTTCACCGATATTTGCCGTACAAAACACGTTAGCACGCGGAAAATTTTGGCTATTGATTTAAGCCGATTTGGGCACCCAGACCGAAAAAGAATGCCCACCCCTTGCCTAGGGTCTCTCATAGTCTAAATCCGGCCCTGCTGGCATGGCTTTAAATTGCGCCCCCCCCCTTCAAATTCCTGGGCACGCCCCTAAAACGAGAGCGTTTATAAATGCAGCACCACATTAAATCTTTTTAGGAAATATTTGATACTTCAAAATTCATCTGCATCACACATACCAACCTGTAAGAAATTTTTGACAGGTCTCAATTCCTTACAAGGAAACCAAAAAGAATAGCTTAAACTTGCCTTATTCCAATAGAATATTTTGATGGAGAAACCAATTGAGTTAATGCAAATTATGCGACTTTCAACTGACACATGGGGAAAAATGAAAATTGTAGAGATTTTGAATGTAACCACAACAAATGATAAAATTGAGAATTCCAACAATGACTCGATGGCGAAGGCATAAGATGTAGGACGTAAGGCGTCAGGCGGTTCTAACTATTTTCCCTGTCGATTCCAAATGTTCAAACGATGCCACCTGCCACAGCTGTTCAGTACTTTATACATTCACTGACGCTACAAACTATGCCAAATTAAAAACATTTCCTTAAAAAGAAAACACTGGTTAGCAACTGTCGAACCTCCCGACTGCACTGTCGCTTCCAAGAACTGACGACGCCCAACAATTCTTGCAAGAGAACTTTGTTTGTTTGTTTGTTGTTATGTGAAGTAGAAAAATAAAAGGCGCATTAACGGCGATGGTTTTGTTGCGCCTGGACACAAATATGGAAAAGAAAATTACTCTAACGCAACACTGACACTTACGAGACATTAAAACAAAATTTGAAATAATAAAGCAGCCATCTGCAGCGATAGCAGGCGCCTGGTATCATCGCAGAGGACTCAAAAAGATAATTTTTGAAATTTTGGGCGTAAGTCTCGTAAGAGTCGTAAGTTACGAAAAGTCGAAAACAATCACAACGTTACAATGAGAAGTATGAAATGAAAGAACAGGAGATATGTTTCGCAAATGTTGATTATCGAAGTGGAGAAAGTTAACAAATAACAAACACAATCAGTATCACACTTGCATAAAGGTCGAAAGCTTATCAAAACGAACGAATTTCACTATAATGCAACACATGAAGAAAATTTATTCGCTGTAGCGTACTGGAAGTAGAATTTAAAATGAACGAAATGAAGTGCAGACATAACCGGTAAGAGGATCACTGAGACAATTAAATGAATTTTTTGCAAGATTCAACAAAATCGCAAACACAGTCAAATGTACACTTGTTAGTTAGAATATCATGGAGATCAAATTTTAAACCCATATTTTCTACACGATTTTTCATGACAGATCGGAAAGGATGTAATGTGGACAATGAAACAAAAAATGTGAAACCGATTCCGGAACATTACAAACTTGACATAAACCAGTTTGATGTTTTGCTATACGATGCAAGTGGTAGTTCAGTCGACAATGACCGGTTTGAAGCCGAAAAATTTGATTATTGTGGTGTTTTGGATTTTTTGATTGAACATCAGGAAATAACGATTTGTACTGACTGCCAGTAGTTGGTTGAATGTATTTCTGGTTCCATTTCTCTAAGCAGTGATGACGAATGATTGATTTAACTTCCGAGTAAGATAATTTGGTTTCAAGTTCTATTGTTTGGACATCGGATTTGAATGATTCATCGTTTGATCTAAAAACAGATTTTGTTAAGTAATCAGCAGTTTCATTCCCGCTGATTCCACAATGACTAGGAACCCAAAGAAAGTGAATAATCAAACCAGAAAGAGTCAAACGGTGATACAAAAGCAAAACTCTTGATAATATATAATGCTTACCAAAAGTTTTGGATTGAATTGCCTGTAAAACAGAACAAGAATCAGTTATAATTAAACTTTTTTGTTGTCTGTTTATTGCTAATATTGGAGTGCTGTAAGAATACCGTAAAGCTCAGCAGTAAAAATAGAAGATGAACTATTGATTGCAATAGATTTTTTGGTGTTGGATGTTGGGACGAAGAGAGCCGAGCTTGTCCAGAGCTGACCTTTTGACCCATCAGTATACAATAATGTAAAGTTATAATATCGTTTTTCCCGCAATGGAGTTAAAAATCGTAATTAACAATTGGTTTATTGATGAACCATGGAGGTACATCCGAAACAAAGTGCTTATGGGCTGTGATGTTAGTGTTTTCAAAGAAGGTCCGAGTTTGCATGTTAAAAGAACAAAAGTTTGTGTAATCATCCGGCCACCTTTCCTGCCAACTGTCGAGTGTAATAGCTGAAGAGGGGAGGTCCTTAAAAGTGGAAAGATGAGCTCTGTAATATAGGCGTAGATGCTGAAATTTAATTTTAAGTGGCATTTCATTGCAATAATGTTGTAAACAATCGATAGGTGTGCTGCGAAGAGCACCAGTACATATTCGTAAACATTCGTGTTGAAGAGTTTCAATTATTTTAAGGGTTGAATCTGAGCAGTTGAAGTATATTTCCATACCATATTCTATGATTGGTCGAATCAATGCCCTGTAAAGGGATAGGAGGACGTCTTGCGACATCCCCCAATTTGACCCTTTCAACATGCGTAGAACGTTAATTTTTTTTAAACACTTTTGAACGTATCTTGCATGAGCAGAATAGATTCCATTGTCCTGAAAGATAATGCCTAAATATTTAACTTGTTTTTTCAGTTCCAAAGTTTGATTGTACAGCATTAGTGATACATTTTTGTTTTTGCGTTTTTTCGCAAACAATATTGCGGCAGATTTATTGACTGATATTTTAAATCCATTGGTTTCACACCAAACTTCAACGTTGTTTAATGATGCTTGAGTGAGATTATTTAAATGTTGGATATCAGTTCCCACTTCCCAAAAACATAAGTCATCAACGAACAAAGCAGCTGACGAGTTGAAACAAGATGGCAGATCACTAATCATGATAGCAAATGATAAAGGACTTAATACACTACCTTGTGGGACGCCATTTTGCAAGGTTTTGATTTGTGATGGTGTTGATGAAACTTTAACTTGAAAGGTACGATTTGACAGGAATGACCTCAAGAAGTTAAACATAAAACCTTGAATACCAATTTTTAATAATTTAAGTAATAGAGTATCTTTGTGGACCATGTCAAAAGCTTTTTCAATATCAATAAACACTGCCAGCACAGATCTCTGATTTGCCAATACTTTGTAAACGGTATCGTGTAAATTGAAAAGGTGGTCAATTGGTCGCCTGCGTTCGCGAAACCCAGACTGATACTTGGTTAAAATATTATTTTTCTCCAGATACCACCGGAGTCGTGCCGCAACCATTCTTTCCATTAATTTGCATATGTGACTAGTAAGAGATATCGGTCTGTAGGATTGTGGTAAATTAACCGGTTTATTAGGTTTGTGCAAAGGAACGATCATAGAGTGCAGCCATTCTGGGGGAATTTCACCTGTAAATCATATTCTGTTAAATAAAAGCAATAAAATTTGCAAACAATGATTTGGCATGTGCTTCAGCATTTCGCAGTTCAGTTTGTCACTGTCTACTGCTCAATTGTTAGAATGAGCTAAAGCATCTTCTAATTCACTTATGTTAAATGGAGTGTTAATCTCCATTTTCTTATAAGCGCAACAACTTAGTTGTTGCTGTAATTGATGAGAAATAGATTCAAAGTTGCTTTTATGAGTGTTGGAAAAATTTTCGTTACCACTGATTGTTTGAAACTGATTTGCCAACATATTTGCTTTATGCCGGTCATTTGTACTAGTAATACCGTGTTGCTGCAAAGGTGGAAAATGAAATGAGGTTTGTTGCCTGGTAAATTTTCGAACGGTCGACCATATCTGGCCGAGTTTAGCGTTCGAAGAGATCGAGGAGCAATAATTCTGCTAACAAGATCGTTTAGCTTCATTTACAATTTTCTTAGCTTTGGCACTTGCCCGCTTAAAAGTTACGATGTCAGTAGGATGACGGGTCTTAAGCATGCGATTTAAAGCATGTTTTTTGTTATTAATTGCTATTTGACAATTTTTGTTCCACCACGGAACAGATAGTTTACCATATGGTTTAGTAGTGGGGATCGTTCTCTCTGCAATAGAAAAAATGGTTGAGCTTAACCTGTAATAGAAAAGATGAGTTTCGGTCGAAAATAAATTCATAGGTATTTCAACATCGCACAATTGATAGAAAGATATCCAGTCAGCACGATTTAATGACCAGCGTGGTGACCACTGTGACGGTAATGGGTTTGCAGAGGAATTTATCTTCGCTAAAATTAAGCAATGATCGCTGTTTAAGAAATCACCTGTAACATCTATAACACATTTGTGGGCTATTGCGGGAGAACATAGGGTTAAGTCGATCAGCGAGCAGTTTAGGCCTGAATTTAAGTTAATATGAGTTGGTTGATCAGTGTTCATAACAGAATAATCATTTTGCTCAATGAAATCAAGCAACCGGTAACCATTGCTGTTTGCAGGCCGAGCATCCCACATTTTGTGGTGAGCATTAAAGTCACCACAAATAATGACGTTGCGGAAGTTTGTGATAAATTGTAAAATGTTATTGTCTACAATATTTGAAGGAGGGTTATATACATATAAAATAACGATACCACTTACTTTAATGGCCATCGACTCCGCATCGTTTTGAGAATTTGGGATAATTACTTCCGAAAAAGGTATGCTTGGCTTAATGCATATGCAAATACCGCAACCTCTCTTACCATTTGATCGATCCTTTCGAATAAATTTGTAACCTCGTAAAATCGGTGTAATATTTTTGGTCAAGTAGGTTTCCTGCAAACATAAAACATCAGGTAAGTTCACCAAGTTAGCCAAGTAGGATAGCAGTTCCGGTATTTTGTTTTGAATAGATCTGCAATTCCACTGCAAAATTTGAAGAGCCATTGAATCATAGATTTAAGCTGTTCTATGTGAATGGGGATCCCCATTCGCTTGCCTGCAGATTCAGATATTATTTCGTAAATGTTAATATTTTTGTCTGCCTTAGTAGCTAGAATAGTGCGGTTTATTACTTCTGTTAAAAATGCCAGAAAATATATCGGATTTCCGAACATTAAGTTGTGGGAAAAATCAACTTCATCCATTACCTGCGTTTGTAGCTCATTGTTTTCATGTGTCGTAGTAAGTGTTGGTGAATTCGTAGCCACAATTCTGCCCTTGCTCGTGGTTGGACAATATGTTGGTATAACGTGACTAGTGGACAGTGGAGGAAATTCATCAGCATGTAGGTTGGTATTATATTGACCAGTAGTTACGATAGCCTTTGACCTGCTGGTGGCTCGCGCACTATATTGCTGAGCGGCCTCAGCGTAAGTGAGATTTTAATTTGAAGCACTTGCACCTCTCTTTGGTACCTGGGGCATTCTTTGCTGGAAGCAGTATGGTTGCCATTGCAGTTAACACACTTCACAGTAGAAGTTTGGCAATTCTCGATTTTGAGTTCACCGCCACACTTAGAGCACCTTTCTTTGCCCCTGCAATTTGCCGTTACATGCCCAAAACGATTGCACTTAAAGCATCGCAGCGGTTGCGGAATATACTTTTTTACGTTAAACCTCATGTATCCAATATGAACGGAGAGAGGTAAGCAGTACTATCGAATTGCAATAGTACTGTTTTGGTATCAGTTAGAACAGGTTTTAAGTCAACGAATGATTTCTTCACAAATCGTTTAACATAAGTGACATGATCATCTTTTAAACACATAAGTAAATCGTCGTTAGTTATGTCCAACGGAACATTATAAATAACTCCTTTGGCTCCAGCTGGAATAATAATTGAAGATTTTACTGAAATAGAAGTTTTCGTATTAGCATCGGCAAGATTTTCAAGATTTAGTGGGGTTTTGATTTGATTGCTCGTTTTGCTATTTACTAATAAGTTGCTGTTGCGAATCGGTTTACACGAGGCATACTGGCCAATCAAGTTTCGTAAACATCTGTCGATTTTAATTGGGCTAAATGAAGCAAGTGGTTTATCACCATTGACAGCAGCCAGGGTCACGGGTTGCAGCTGCGTAATAGCAGCCCTTTTCATTGAGCTACATTGCTCATCGCTAGAGTTTTTTGAAGAATTTTTTGTTGACTTTCGTTTTAACTTTTTCTTATTTGTGACCAGTTTAAAAGTCTCCTCACTCGAGGGATCACACGATGAAGACATTTTGCTAAGACAAAGTCTTCACCGAGCAAAACTTATATACCGGTACCGGTATAGCAAAAAAGCTTTCTCTCCTAATACTTAATAAAGTCTTTTGGGTTAGCTGCTTAATCTGCGCTTACAAAGCCTAGAAAGCAGGTAGCCCGGCAGTTGCGTAATCTACACAACGTGGTAGCCCTATGGCGGAGCACAGATAACTACACAGTACAAACGGCGCAAACAATTATTGAGGAAGCACAACTCCATCGGAAACAAAGACTGATTACATTATTGTCGCAGATTTGCCAAATTAAACGTAAACACAAAGAAAAATATTTAACACAACCCGTATGCTTCATCACAAATCCAAGGGGTCGTAACCTTGTATTGCACAGTAATTAAGCCACGAAAAAACGAAATAAACTTGCAACCAACGGAAGAAGCGATAAAGCAAACCTTGTAATGGCACGCTGGTAGCTTAATAAAATGGAGGTTTAAAAAGATAGCAGAATGGTTGCAAACTCCGAGATTTGGAATAGGCTCTTGTCTGACAAGGAAAACGAATTACCGGTACTTCAGAAATACACAAAGAAATGTTGGTACTGAAACCGTAATAACTAATGAGTATTGAGAAATGATAGGTGTATGTATAACAGCCTGCTATGGACCCTCACTTTATTCGAAAACATATCTTTAATGTGTTTCGCGTTAAAAAAACTACTTGAATAAAAATGTTAATTTATCAAATTTTAGAAAACATCATACTGTACAATGTACACCATTAATTGCCAAGCGGTGGTTACTCTCTAGTGGGGAATTTGTTTTTGATGGGGATCAGCCACCATCTGAAGATATGAATATCAGATAATACTTTAACACAAAATGTCGTTTTTAGAGGACCGGTCACACTAAAAGCGGGTAATAAAGGAAAAAAGTTTTAAGAACCACTGTATACCATTTTGCAATGTGCTTATTGCCTAGCGTGTTTACAGTGGTTTAAAACCAAAAAAAATGTTTTTGTTTTTTCGTATGAATTTCTACCTGAGTTTGGATAGTAGGCAATAAGATAATCACAGATATAAATTGTAAATGATTTCAGAAAAAAGCCTGCAGTAAGCGGACTTAATATTGATTTACTGTAGCTTTGCTAAAACGCTGCCAACAGTGGCGTAGCTAGAGGTTCTGCCGCCCAGAGCGGTTGAAGAAATTTTCGCCCTCAAATGTAGTGGTGCACCCAGGATTTGGCAAAAGGGGCGGTCACAACCGGGGGTCTGGGGGCTTTGCCCTCAGCCGCCAACGAATTTTTGCGGCTTTCACATAAAAAACACTCATTTTAGCACACCTTTTTATTAAAAAAGGGCATGCAGTGAGTGCAGTCACTATAGACAATGCAAAAATATTTTCGCAGATTATGTCTAAAAGCAGAATCTTGGCTCAAATAAGTGAAAGGAGGCTGCAACCATTATTAGTTTGAGAAATTGTAGACTAAAAGTTAGATTTTAGCACCTTATTACACGGCCGAAGGGGAGCATATCACCGTGCCCTCCCCTGCGTGCGCCCATGTCATTTGCGTAGCTTTGCCTAAACTGCCTTCGCACGCTGAGTGTGATAAGCAAATACGAAGAAGAAAACAGTACGCAATTGTAACATAATACACATTAAAACCAAATCTGTTTTATACTCAGGGTAATACACCAAAGCGTAAACGAGATGGCGGGGCCTATCTCCGAAACTTTGCGCCTAGGCACTGGGCAATAAAGTAAGATGATTTCCGATTAGCAAATAAGCGATATTGCTAAGTAATGGTTGTTCAAAGTAATTAAGAAAAATAATTACATAAAGCTTGACCAAAATGTCGCCCTCCGGGCGGACCGCCCTCTTCTTGCTACGCCACTGGTTACCAATCGTTAGCGTTAGTGTTTTTACGCTATGTAATATGCTAGCTTCGCAGTTTCACCGGATAGCGTAGTTTCGTCCACTTTTGTTAAAAAAAATATTTAGTTATATAAGAAAACCTACCCATTCTTTTTTCATTTTTCTTTTTAGTTCCGGAAACAAAAGAA
Source organism: Trididemnum miniatum (assembly GCA_964006365.1). Taxonomy (NCBI): domain Eukaryota; kingdom Metazoa; phylum Chordata; class Ascidiacea; order Aplousobranchia; family Didemnidae; genus Trididemnum; species Trididemnum miniatum. The sequence continues at coordinate 8,994,113 of OZ023238.1, forward strand.
CCAAATAATTGTGAAATTGTAAAAGCGGTAAAAGGTGTTGGTGTTGATGGCGAAAATGTGGAGAGAACAGTGAAGTGTACTTGTACGACTGGATTGATTGCTGGAACCACCAGGGAGAAACCAGCCTGCGTAGCAGGTGAGTTTTTTTCAAATTTGTGCCAGTTGCGTACACTCACCCTAGTAAGCAGTGATGGAGTACTCGAGTACTGTACTCGTACTCGAAACTTTTAATCTCAAGAAGTATTCGTACTCGAACCTAAAAGTACTTGGACTCGGCGTAAAAATCAGTCGAGTACACGAGTACTTTGATTTTTATTATACTTATAATACTTAGTTATAACAGAAACTTTCGTCGAAATCTGCTCAAAGGTTCCGTAAAAGTTAATGTCGACTATAAAGAGCTTAAAACCAGTGTTCAAAGTGGTAGCAAACTTTTAAATAAACAGCTTCAAGAAAAGTGGTTCCAATTAATGCAGCAAATGCCTGCAACTGATTTTAAAGTGTAAAAATTAACTGCGAAAAATGTACTCGGTACTCGTACTCGAAGTCAACCACCAGTGCTCGTATTCGAAGTCAGACACCAGTACTCTTACTCGCACTCGAAGATTCCCAAGGCAAATGCTCGATACTCGTACTCGAAGGTTGAGTACTCGACTCCATCACTGCTAGTAAGTGTGCAATGCGCACACAATAAAAATTTATCTCCTCATTATTATAGCTGGAACGTATATAATTCGGCTTTGCAAATGCTTGCGAAATCAGAAATATCGTTTGTCTTTAAACTTGAGTCAGCTCGCTGACCGCACGTAGAGTTTTCTTGATTATGAATTTCATATCCCGAATCATAATTCATCTGGGCCTCAGAAGTGTTCATGATAGAATTATACAGTCATCACTACAGCAGGGGTGGGCAATTATGTTCACACGAAGGGCCGCATTTGAAAAAATGTTGAAGCCGAGGGCCGCAATGATTGGAAGAGCAAAAAAAGGTCTTTGCGTCCGCAAATGTCCCGTTTTTACCGCCGAAGATTAGTGAAGAGCAAAAAAAAGGTTTACACGGCCCCACATGCCCTTTTTTCAATGACATTCAGCGTGGAGCTGTAAAAAAATGTCTTCGGCTTGATTCCCAATAGGAGTGTATATTTCTGTAAGTGCCCGCGGGCCGCACTTTGTCCACCCCTGCACTACAGCACGCAATTAAATCAAAAAGAGGAGTTTTGTTAATGGAAATTTATAGACGTTTTTGGGGTTGAGTTACGCTATTTAAATATAAGATGCGCGAAGTGTCATGCATCATCATTATCAATGTTTCGGTCACCTAATGAGAGGCGCTCCTTCATCTGGAACCGTTTTAGTGGAGCGCTGTTCTTATTTTGTAATCTGTAAAAAACTATGGAGAAACTTGATCATAAACATACTTTTTTTTTACAGAAACCATCTTTAAAGAGCGCACTTGGTGTGATATGAATCCATGCTTGGAACATGAAAGTTGTGAAGTTATGGAAGACAAGAGAGGTTGGCTTTGCAAAACTGAAACTCAAACTAAAAAGGTTGTGGTGGAAAATAATTCAACTCTGGATGAAAACAAAGTCCAAGATATAAATTAAGACTGAAACTTTTTACTTTCTTCTTCCGCAATCAGTAAAATATGCCTGCTTCAAAATGAAGTGAAACTTGTTTACTAATACACTCTCAAAGTATTAACGAAGTGTGCTACTTTCTGTACGCCTCTATCTGGTTACGACAGAACTGCTCGAAGCGGCTAGGTAGGATACATGATTTTAAGTAAAAATATTTTCATTAAAAAAAAAAGAAAATTTACTCTCAAATATGTTTGCGGCACCTTATAAGCTATCACTTTAATGAAATTCCATGATGTTGTGTTGATCACGTAAGAGAGTCATTTACACATGTACGAATCGTTGTTATAGAAGACAAGAGAACTGGTGTGTTTCATTGTACTGCAAATTTTTATCAGCGGTACACAATTACACACCAGATAGGCCAACAGCTAACTTGCTCAACGAATTTTTACTAGCGATACAACAAACTTTCTGGCGAAAAGTCGCAGCTGCAATGTATGCTTCGGACCAGAAATTTTTTACGCAAAATCAGAAACTGCTCAAAAAACAATTAGGCTAGTCATTTGCAGAAACAGTACTTTTTCAACCGATAACAGCTGTAGCAAGCACACCAAATTCATCATAATACCCTCTTGTCTAAATTTTCCATCAATATTATTGGCGTAAAATACGAAGAGCTTGACCGAAATGTGCCGCAGATGCATTTATACCATTGCTTTAAAAGTGCCAAAGAAGCTGCTGCACCCTGGAACTGGTAACACAAAACCTTTGTTTCAGTATCTACCCACAAAATTTTCGCGAAAATACATTGCTTACTTTAATATTAACTTTCAGAGGGGCAGGAAAGTTTCAACCAAAATTCTACAACCCAAATTTATGCCGTAAAACAATCACGTGATTAAGTACGGCGGAAATCTCAAGATAATGCGCTGTCATTAGTCTATAGACTGCTTGGCTTTACGCAGATTTTTTAAGCAAAAGAAGAAATTCTTCAAATTCAGGGTGCGAGTTTTTAATATTTTATGCTGCTGTGTTTTGACCAGGGAGTCGAACCGTTTAAAATATCGCTCCGGTTCAGGTTCAAGAAATTTTATTTTTAACGGTTCAGGTTCAAGACTTTTCAAAAATTTGGGTTCAGGTTCGGTTCGGGTTCAGTTTCACCAAAATTTAAAGGTTCGGGTTCATCGAAACCAAATTTTTAAGATTCAGGTTCGGTTCAGGTTCACTAAATCCAAACTTTAAAGGTTCAAGTTCGGTTCGGGTTCACCGAAAAAAAGCGGTTTTTACCGATTCGCGGTTCAGGTTCACTAAATCCAAATTTTAAAGGTTCAAGTTCGGTGCGGGTTCACCGAAAAAAAGCGGTTTTTACCGGTTCGCGGTTCAGGTTCGGGTTCACTTCAAAATCTTTAATTTGGCCAAAAACTAAATTAGGGTCTTATATCATTAAAATAACGAAATATAAATTGCATGCTCGAATCAATTTAGGTTAAATAAAAATGTAAAAACTCACTAAATTTTGAAAAGCAGAAAGAATGTTGCATAGGTTGGAATAGGTCAGTGCTTTATCATTCTGATGATGTTGGTTGTCAGTACCAACGAAACGTCAACAAATAAAAAACCTGACTAGATTTAGTTGAGGTTATGGTGAAGTTACCGTAGAACGAGAAAAAACTCCAAGTAAGCAGAAAGAATGTGACGCATCGCAGCACATGTCTTGAGATTTTTATTAATATTTTTTAAAAATCAGCTCAGGTTTAAACATTGTTACTAAAACAATTTCTGTTCAGGTTTATTGTCCAAAAAATATTATAGGTTCGGGTTCACTTGCATAAACTTTTAAAGGTTCGGATTCGGTTCAGGTTCTCAGATTTGAAATATTAAAGGTTCGGGTTCGGTTCAGGTTCACAGATTTGAAATATGAAAAGTTCGGGTTCGGTTCAGGTTCAATGATTTTAAATTTAAAAGGTCCAGGTTAGGTTCGGGTTCACCGAAAAAAAAGCGGTTTTTACCGGTTAGTGGTTCAGGTTCGGGTTTGGTTCGACTCCCTGGTTTTGACAACGGCACAAACTGATATTCAACAAAGTAACAAATTTTACGCAACAGTATTCTTAAAAATGTGCCTTTCTGCACAATGCTCTCTAAAATTTTGATTTTTCATGCTCCTTAAACATCAAATCTTCATTATGCTGGTGGTATTAAGCCGAAGCATGGAATGAATGGCGGAGCCCATCTCTACAGCTTAGCGCCTGGGCAACACTGCTCCAAAAAACGTCGAACGGTGGCGAATCGTTGGCAACACAGCGTCTGATTTGACTGGTTCCGGAATGGAACCCCAGATCTCTCTCTCCTACAGCTATGCCTCTAACCACGGTGCCAGGGACCGATTGCTTCCTTTCCTAAACAAACTTGTTAGCTTAATTTTTTAGCTATATACATTTTCTCTCCATTCATCCGCGATACATATTAATACATCGGACCAAATAAAAGTAGGCCTAGGGCTACTGTATATTATCTATCTCGAATTTGGGTAGAGGTATGCGCATTACGTCAGCGTATGCCGGAAAAGCGACGTAGAACAAAAAAAAAAAATCTTCAGCTTTTTCACGTAAATAGCAAATCGTTGAAAACGAACCAGATTTTAAAGATCTCATGATTGATATTCAGTAACCTGATGCTGAGCAGAGCCTATAGTTGTTGTTCATATAGTTTTCCTTTTTGATTTTGCCACAATGAGTTTATTGAGTTATACCCTGCTCACATGTCCAATTTTAGTGGGCTTTAGACCTGCGGTACTTGGTCCTAGCATAGAAGTCTACGCGGTTTGTTTGTAGAAGCATATTTATCTTCCCGTCACGAGAAAGCGACCAAAGCGCTGTAACGAGTTCGCTTAGGAGTTGCCGGCCACCTGCATACCTCACCAAGATGGGGAATCCCACTAACGGCCTTTCCCAACGGCACAACAAATAAACTTGCCGGCTTGTTCTCCACACGCTCTTCTTAATGCTGAGCGTCAAGCAGGGAAGCTGTGAATACCAATTTTAAAGTCCTTAGTTTGATTCGACTCGGAAACCCTGATTCCGTCCGGAATTTTTTTAAATTTCGACAATTCCGGTTCCGGCCGGAACTTCAAATACTAGTTCCGGTGCAACCCTACTGAATTACATACGGACTTTCGCTTATTTGTGAAGCTACGTTTAGACTTTTTCTTGCGGCACAGTAACACTGGAATAGCCTAAGTGATTTAGCCGCTTCATTAGGTAGGTTGAAAAAAATTCAAAACCAATTACAAACTCAACCAGAAAAGAGCAGTTGCATAAGCTCATTAAAGCTAGATCAGGGGTACCCAACCAGTCGATCGCGATCTACCGGTTGATCATAGAATGCTTGGCTGTCGATCGCGAGCCGAATTGGCATGTAGTTAAACTGTCTAAGGAAAGGGCCTGGAAGGAATTTGGAGAAAGGTTAGACGATGATTTCAAAACGGCAAACAAAGTGTTCTGGCAGACCATTCACCGTTTGCGTGGAAAAAGATCTCGAGCCGCTCTCTTTATCGAAGATTCAAATGGTGTGACTCTGAAAGATCAAGATGCTATTTTGAATCGGTGGAGAGAGTACTTTAGTGATCTTTTAAACCCAGTTGATGCTACACCGATACAAATTCACGAAGAACAGGTTGGGGAAGATATTCAGATAACCGAAGCAGATGTGAATGCAGTAATCAAATCATTGAAAACTGGAAAAGCACCTGGTGAGGATGATATCAGACCTGAAATGTTAAAAGCAATGAACATACATGGTGTTCGTTGGCTGACTCGTGTTTGTAAGGTGGCGTGTAGTAGCCTACTGGGCAAGCACCAAAGCAATGGCAAACTAGTGTGATAATACCTATCCACAAGAAAGGAGACAAGAGAAAATGCACCAATTATAGGGGCATATCTCTCATCAGTGTCCCGGGTAAGGTCTATGCCAAATGCCTTGAAAAGAAATGCCGTGAAATAGTCGAGCCTAAACTAACAGATGCTCAGTGTGGCTTTCGTCCTGGCCGAAGCACAATGGATCAGATCTTTGCCTTGCAGCAAATCTTTGAGAAGTCGTGGGAATATGCAAAAGAGGTCAATGCATGTTTTGTTGATCTTGAAAAAGCATATGATCGCATTCCTAGAGACAAGCTTTGGGCGGTGCTGTTGCAGTATGGCATTGATGGCCAGTTACTAACTGCCATTAAGTCGCTGTACATGCATTCCGAGATCTGTGTTCGTGTTAACAGTGCAACGACGAAACCTTTCAGAGTAAGTGTGGGACTACGGCAAGGCTGCTCTCTTTCACCTATTCTGTTCCTTATTTATATGGATAGAATAGTTAAGAACAGTGAGTCTTGTGGCGGAGTAAAGATCGGTGAATGCACTGTACAACGTCTGTTATTTGCAGATGATCTCGTACTACTCGACTCTACCCAAAGTGGTCTCCAGCAAGCTCTTGACAGGTTTTCGGATGCATGCTCTGTTGCCGGAATGAAAATCAGTACAACAAAGACAGAAACCATGTGCCTGTCCAGACAACCAAAACAGTGCTCTCTCCAAATTGATGGAGTACCACTAAAACAGTCAGAGAAATTCAAGTACCTCGGCGTCTCATTCACAAGTGACGGCAGACAAAATAGCGAATTGGATATCCGCATCGGAAAAGCAAGTGCAGTAATGCGCCAGCTCCACCGATCTGTGGTACTGAAACGGGAGCTTTGCACCAAGGCAAAGCTATCCATTTTCAGATCGGTCTATGTTCCTATTTTGACTTATGGCCATGAGTGTTGGATCATGAATGAGAAAGTGAGGTCTCGAGTTCAAGCAGCCGAAATGGGATTCTTGCGAAGAATTAGCGGTTTGATCTTGTTGGACAAGGTTAAAAGTGCAGATATTCGTGAATCTCTAAACATCGAATCGCTGCTTCTCCGACTAGAAAGATCGCAACTGCGTTGGTATGGACATGTGACACGAATGTCCCAGGAAAGAACAGCCAAAAAACTGCTCTGTTCAGCACCGATTGGTCGAAGGCCTAGAGGCCGTCCCAGAACTCGATGGCGAGATTACGTAGAAGATCTTAGTTGGTCTCACCTTGGCATCCCAGCAGAGCATCTATCCTTTGTTGCAGAGGATCGAGATGCTTGGAGGCTCCAACTTGAGCTGCTGCCCCCGCGACCCCCCAAGGATAAGCGGGTCCAGAAAATTGATTGATTGCCTACGCACATCAGATTGGCTACCAGCATTTTCTGTTCATACCGTAGAGCGAGACAGCGCTGTTTCTAGCTACTAGCCTTCATCAGCCGCCCTCAGGTAAGAAACATTCATCTTCCAGGACGGATGATCTTGCCAGGATCACTCATCCCTTCGGATAAATATTTCTTAAAGAATTTAATCTTTGTGGTACGCATATCCACTCGTGTGGCTACGTCACCATTCCAGTCAAACTCTTTACGTGGCCAGGGTGAAGAGCAAACAACTAAAAAGCAATGTCCTTCCTGGCCTACCGGACGGGAAGTCATGACGACTTCCTCTTGTTTTTACCAGTTCGTGGTTCAGGTTCGGGTTCGGTTCGACTCCTTGGTTTTGACAACGGCACAAACTGATATTCAACGAAGTAACAAATTTTACGCAACAGTATTCTTAAAAATGTGCCTTTCTACACAATGCTCTCTAAAATTTTGATTTTTCATGTAACAGCACTCCTTCACCAGGCTATAACAGCACTCCATCACCAACAGTGCAAAGCACTCCAGTAAATCGTACCGTAGAGCGAGACAGCGCTGTTTCAGGCTATTAGCCTTCATCAGCCGCCCTCAGATAAGAAACATTCATCTTCCAGTACGATCTTACTTATTTAAACATTTTGTTTCAGCATTATTTTTACTTATTTAAACATGTTGTCGCTTTTTCTGTGATAAAATTTTTACGTCAAAAACAACGTCAAAGTTTTAAATTTTTGAGGTCAAATTTTAAAATTTTTATGTCAAAATCTGGTTGCCCTAGTATTTACATTTCATAAACATTCAGAATGGTTTGGCCTAAAGCGTTTGGCAGTAACAAGAAAACTTGTTGCACGTTTAGAGAGATAATTAAGAATTAATGTTGTGACGACAGTCTCAGAGCTCAATTCCTACCATCTTTTTCAAGGCTTAAATATTTCTGGGCTCTGCAAGAACTGAACATCCGTCAATGAGTGAGAGAGCTATGGATATTTTAATTCAAATTTTTAGCAACATGTTTATGCGAAAAAACATTTTTATCTGACACAGTAATTGAACACGTAACCGCTATCGCCTTTAAACAGACGCATCTCGCTGTCTTACAGTAACGCCATTACCCATTAGCGCCTAAACTTCTTGTATTGTATAGGCCTACCAAAATAAAAAAAAAACAGGAATAACCATGACTTTTGTTTTCCTTTTTTAAAGAATAAAATACCTTACTGGCTCAGTCGCTAAGCGCACGCTATCGGTGCGGGAGGTCCGGGGTTCGATTCCCGGGCCGGTCAAATCGGCACAGTGTCGCCAACGACTCGCCACCGCTGCGACGTATCTTCGGAGCTGTGCTGCCCAGGCGCTAAGCCGCGGAGATGGGCCCCGCAACTCGTTACACGCTTCGGCGTAATACGGCGAGTATAATGAAGATTTGATCTGAAATACCTTACTTTTCCGTAGGCCTACTTTGTTTAAAAAAAATAAACTTTTTTGATTGGTGTTTGTAGGCTAGTTTGTACACATAGGCTAGGCCCAATTACTTAGAGTAGGTCTACCTTTTTTACAATAGTCATTTGATCGACATTTTGCTCGTCGGCCAAATAAACCATTATACTTTTACTAGTCCATCGTCCATGACTGCTGTAAAGGCTTGCGAGCGCTGATATAAAACACTGTTAAAAATGAACCTCAAACAAAGGAAAGCTTTAGATTTTACGTTGACCTAATGAATAATAACTAAGTGATTTTTAAAAGAATAGAGATTTTTTTGGTTGAATGCGCTATAAAAAACATTTGCTTCATTAAAGTACGTTGCGAGCATTAATCTCGTCGCCTTTAGTGCATAATTTGTCCAGTTGTCAGGGGGGGCTGAAAAACTTCAGGGGGCTCAAGCCCCTTTATTTCCAGCGACTATGCATAGGTATAACCCTCTGGTATTTTATTTTTTGCGTTTGTAAGTAACACTTTTTCGTTGTTTTTTTCCAAGTAGGAGGTAAGGTTGTAGACTCGAAAAACAAGTCAGTCGCAGCTTCCTGTCGACAAAATTACTTACCTTTATTAATAATACGTTGACACGCTTGCTATTTGCGGAATATGATTTTGTTGGACTCAAATGAGTTCAGTTGGCAGCCTCAGAAATGTGGAAAACTGTTGGCCTACTAATGTTTTATGGTGTTGCAAACTAATGCTGAAGATTGTTTTTTTTTTAGCAAGCAAAATATGTTTAAGCTATTCTCGAAAACCACGCTGATAGCACTAGCGCATTAATTGACATTGGAAACAAAACGTCCAAGGCTGACATGATGCATTCGCACTGAGAATTTCCATCATCTGCACGAAGCATATTATCTATTACAAGTCGCTAACTTGATAGTTTTCTTTCAATAGTTCTGAAACGAAAAATACTTGATGTCTTTAGTTCAAACTCAGCGATAAAACAAACCTCTGTACGTTCTGGTGTAGGCCTAGGCTATTTGTTAGCCAAAATATTTTTAAGTAATCACTTCACCTATGCGGCATCGCAAGCTCCAAGTTGTACAGACAAACTTATCGATCGTAATAAATTCATTATCTTCGTTGAAATAACAGAACGGTACGCAACAAATAAAATTGTAAAACTTAAACCATTAATTAGCACGAATTTAAACGAAGCCAAAATAATACAGAATGTTAATGAATAATGAACAGGTTCGGCAAACTTGCAAGCAACCAAAAAAAAATTTCATCACTCAAGTGAACGCTTCTTGCATCTTTAAATATTGAACTAAATGATAAACAAGCTAAATATTCGTCTAAATTAGCTGAAGATCTTGTGGGTAAGATTCAAGTGTTAATGCATTCATTAAAAATACAGTCATGAAGTAAATGCTAAACCAAATTATGATAAACAATCCCACCAGTATTGTTGTCGTTATCTGATAACAATAACACAGTCACCCTTACACAAAATGAAACAATTATTCAATAAATTTGCAAGCGCACAAAGCGAAAAATGCAGCTTTATTAATACTAACGGTATCACAAATGCTTCCGTTTTTAAGAGATAATTCTCATAGGTACGCAATGAATGCGAGATCTAAAAAAAATAACACTTCTTTACAAACGAGAAATGCGATACACAGTATCACGGTTTTTAGCATGTATTCAAGAAAAATTGTTTTAAAAATTAAAATGCGAAATCGTCGTTGAAAATTTGGTTCGGCTCAGGTGATCAAACATTACGTGGCAACCTTGGGTCAAAGCGAATAAAAAAAAAATAGAAGCAGAAAGTTTCATCAAAAACACGATTGGGTTGGTTAATTTCAAAAACCGAGTATAGATTGGTCTACAATAACCTCCCGCTTAGTTCGCAACTTGAATCCGAACGCCTGGTGCGAACTTATGCGGGAGGTGCGAACTTAGCAATTTGGCTACGGTTTCGTCTTTGATAGTACAAAGCTTTTAGTTACGTTATCAAAGGCCCTATTCATGCCTCATTAATCGCGTGTATCAAGCATGTTACTTTATTACCATTTGAGCTAGTGCTTCATAGTTACGTAACTGATACATTGATATTACAAGCTGCACAATTAATTTAAGCAAGGTATTATACAACATATTCTCTAACAGTCTAATATAGTACAATGTCCAACAAAGTGAAACGTTTGAATGAATCAGAGAGATTGGAGACAATCTCCTTGCTGAGGCAGCCAAATCCTGCAAGTAAACGAAGCATAGCTCGACAGTATGAAGTGAGTGAGGCTGCTATCAGAAAAGTTTGGTTGAATCGAGAAAAAGTTGATTCTTTGGTGCGAGTTTTTGGTTCCAGTTTTTTTGATAATTTGGTGCGAACTTAAACGGGAGCGAACTTAAGCGGGAGGTTACTGTATTCTTTCGTATAGGATTGGCTACTTTGATATCAAATTCGTCACTGATTCACCAAGGAACTCGTATTAGTACACAGGTACGAGGAAAATGTGCAAAAAACAAAATACATTGCTTAATTCGATCTTAAGATTCGGCAAAGCATAGCTGCAGACATATTTTTCATTAAATACTAAAACACTTGTAGCGGAATATAAAAAGTACACTACCAATATACTGTGAGTTTTTCGTACTGACTAATTAGGGAAGAATGCATTTGGCAAGGCAAAGATGAAACTGTATTTTGCTTCTTTGTATGAACAATTTTTACATGTTTCTGAAGCTCTATGAAAATGAGACTTCACCTTACATTTTATGCAATGCGTCGCCGGTTTTTGATCACAAAAGAGTGCGATAAACTAAAAAAACCGTCAAGATGCAGTTCAAGGCGATACACGAAAGATTTGTCTTCGCGACAAAAACTTGATTTAGCAAGTAAAGCGAAAAAGTACACACAAACACATCTGACGCAATTCTATTTCAAATATGCCTCTTGCTCAAACTAGAAAAATAGGTGATTTGCAGTACAACGTTTAATGATGGCAAGGCAGAGAAGTTTAATTGTTCCACGAAGCCTTTCGTCCGACACTCGTCGGTAGGGATGGTCAGAAATGCAACAGTAAATCTTCGAGAAGCAATGAAACTTCTCTGCCTTGCCATCACAGAATTAGAAAAACAATGAAGATAAAACGTAACTGTAATAAGGGCAATGTTGATGATGATATGAAAAACTAATTACAAAAACATCATTTGGAAGAAGAATCGTCGACACGAAGCAATTTCTTTTCATGCTCTTTCTTCATCGCATTTCGGCGGATAAGTGCATATAAAAATGAGCCAGACAATACCATTAAATTGCTAATCCACCACATATAAGTCTTGGGTGTGTTAAAAAAAATCACTGCCATCACAGTTTGCGCGCAGGCCTTCGCTGTTCCACTTACATTGTGAGTCAAAGGAGTCGTGACTTGGATTTGCCAGGAGGACGTTAAACCAGTTAAAAAGCCAAAGGTGCCAACTACAACAAATATAATCCACAAATACGGGTTATAGAGATTAGGGCAGTGCAGCAGAGAAGTGATATCAGGCGATATAAACAGCATTGGAATGAGCAAAATACACGAGTTAAGATTGTTATAGTATCCTAACGTCATTAAACTTTGCTTAACATGTGGTAATGTTTTAGTAGTATATATCGCATTTAAACAAACGAAAAAGCTAGCAAGTGCTCCGAAAAGGACTCCCCGAAATGACAACACAACTAGATTATTCTCAGCATCAATACCAAGAAGATAGCCAAACAATATTACAACACAGCAAAGTAATGCCAGTACAGGAGTTGATTTTTTTAATAGACAATAAGATAAAATTACATTAAACAAAGTGGTCAAAGAACGACCAATCGTATAAAACGCAATACCCAAATCCTGCAGGCTGAGATTATTGAATGTAATCATTCCGACGAAACAGCAAGATAAAGGCAGGACTTTTCGAGACACTTCCCAATCGTACACCATCGGTGTGTAAGGTTCTTCAGACTTTAATGATAATAAAAAAGATGAAAGTTGAAATATCCAAACTGACACAAAGCACTGAACAAAAGTAACAAAAAAAGGAGCGTCCAGTTCCAACTGCTCCGATCCGAGAAGCTGTTTGTTCAGAAACACCATGGAAATTGAAGTAATCCAATATAAAATTACAACAAAGCCGATCTTCAGGCATTTTTGTATAAATGGTTCCTTTTTTTCCGTCATGGCTGTTTTAACTTAAATCAGGTGGATCCACATCAGTTAATTAACAAACTTACTACACATTTCCTACCAAAAAGAAAATACGATGTTTTATGAGAAGTAAATAGTAGTTGATAAACATCAACCACTTCTGTGGCCAAGCCCAAAGATCAATTTTTTGAACTACCTTAATATGGTGAACCCTTTTCAGTGAATAGGATGAAATCCATACATCCACACGGTTTCTTCTGGTTTCATGTACCTGAAGTAAATTAGAAGTTGATGCAACAGTAGTCTACACCAATGGTTCGCGAACCGGTAAAATTTCGAAATACATTTTGGAGACCAGTAGACCTTTAAAAGCCACCAAAAATGTCATAAACACAAAAATAAAGTACGCAGTTCAACATCACACAAGCATAAATAAATCAACTAGTATGCCGGCTGATGGAAAAAAGCATTGTGCGCACACAGCCAAGTAAGTAATAATAGCAAACATATTTTCGATTATTGAGGAATAAAACTGGGATTTATTTAGGCGGACCAGTAAAAAAGTAGACACGGACCGGCAGTTAAGAAATATTGGTCCATGCAAAATTACTATCACTAACAGCATTGTTACGCAACATCACAAGCGTGGAATCTCGAGCAATGTTACCATGCAACTGGTGGTACAACCAGGATTTTCTAGAAAGCGATTAGCACAGCTAAATTTCATGCGAGAAAATGGTTTTCCAACATTTTAACTAGCAATCATGTTCAGTTGGGTGGCTAAGTGGAACACACAAACTTTCCCAGCGCTTTCATTTTTTTAAACCAACAGCGGCGTATGCATAAATCTACACGTGAAACAGCTGAAACCCGACATTTCGCAGGGTACATATGGGCAAAACACATTACGGTGCAAAATGCGAACAAGAAAGTTTTTATTTTAAACAACTTTTATTTAATCTTACAAACTTTCGACAGAACGTTTTCTAAAAATTCACGCAAATGAAGAAAATGAATTTGCGTCCATTTTTAAAACTATTCTACAAAAGTGTATCCACAAGCCAAAAGTAACAAAAAACTGCAGAAACAAAGTGCTCGAACGACCGTAATGTCCTGCGTTCGTGTCTAGCGCTGAAAACGTGCGCACCAATTCGTGTTAAACCCCGAAACAGCTGCTACTGAGCTATTGCACTCAATATGCGTTGTTAAATAAGGGGTCGGAAAGTTTTTTTACTTTGCTGCGAACTGCAACGGTAATTACAGTTCGTAAGCTTTGATTATTATCTACAGGATAAAGACAATGTATGAAAGCTATTAGATTATTATTCAGATGACAATGAAATAAATACATTGGTTTTGGAATAGGGAGTTAAATTTTTTTGTGAAAAACCATCAGCATGATGTGTATAAATCTAAAAAACCTCAGTATTTCCAACTCCTCTTTGTGCCACATCACGCAACAAACATCTCAGAATCACAATAAAGTCCGATAACAAAAAAGGCTATTAGCAAGAAATACATAGCCGTAATAAGAAACTGACCGAATAAATGTTTAGAGCAGAACATGCAGCATCTCTGGGTAGTATGCATCAAATTGGTGAGGCTTCAATGCAAGGATAAGTGAGCCACATTAACATTCTATCAGCACATTAACACACTTCAAAGCTGTTAAGATTACACTCTGTATGTGAACTGCATTTTGGCACGCATTGTACTACATATTTGTTCATAGCTTTTAAGGTAAAAATCTTTACGCAGCAACGCAATGACGAAAACCATGACGCACGCAAAGTGGCATCAAATCCTTTGCAGTTGGAAAGCTTGGTTCGATTCTTGGTAACAACAACTTCCAATACGAAGTCGCAGTATCGCAAAAACACTCAACGTCGCTGCAAAAGTCTTTTCTGTAAGTGGTTGACTAAAAGCCAAGTGAAGAAGATGAAGACAATACATTCGCGCATCCGCATAAATAGTTTTCGCAAAAGATGTGAAAAATTTTGACAGTCAAAATTTCGGAATATTTTGAGCATGTAAATCAAACCGGTGAAAACGTCTTTCAAAAAATATCATAAATTGAAAAAAAAAAAAAAACAGGTTAAAACGAAAGCCTGGGTTTATAATTCTAATCGCCAAAAAGTATCAAATTTAATTAAAAAAAAGCAAGTAATGACTTCTAATTTGTCGTTATTTGTACAATAGTTTACATCTTTTACAGTGCACTATTTCAGGCAAACAGTCAGACATTTGAAACTACAAATATCACGACCTTCATCCTTCCACTAAGCAAGTTTTTTTAGTCACCAATATATCCGATAGTTCATTCAGCTGCCCATGTGGGATTTCAAATATCCCAATTAGCTCAGGTTCAGTCCGACTCATAACCTTCTTCTGGAGCATCTGGCACTTCATTGACATGAGAAAGATCATCTGATTTAGCAGACTCTTTCAAACGTTCGCGAATCATTTCAGCAATGGCACGTTTAGTCCTTCTCTCAAGTTTTTCCAGTTTACTTTTGATATCACGTTTTAAATCCCAATCTGGTTTTCTCGGAGCAAGATTGAGCAAATCCACTTCATCACTTACTGTAGGAAGAGCTGCTTGACTTTCAACTTGCTCCTGAAATCAAAAAAAAAACTATAACAAAAAGCAGATAGGAATTGTGTTGAAAGTGATAACTGGGTATCAGGCAAAGTAAAATTCGAGAAAATACGTAACATGGCCTAGTGGCACCATGCGCGCATTTAAGATCTTTTACGACGAGCTGGATTCATGGCTGAAACCAACCGCGTTCCACACAAGTATTGGTGGTTGCTGACTCAAGATTACTAATTGTAAAGTTATTTTCTTTCTTTTTTTGGGTAGTCATTTGGGGGATACACAAATTAAACTCTATGCACATTGCAGAGTTAATAGGTCAAGCCAAACCTTACAAAACATTAGCCCCAAGTTTACCCTTGCAGAACCCTTTTCCAGTTATGGAAGCATCTAACGGCCAGTTAGCGTAGTGGTTAAACATATTGCTATTGGTGCAGGAGGTCTGAGGTACGATTCCCCAGTCGGCTCAACCAGAAGCAGAGTCGCCAAAGGTGCACCACCACCGCAATGCTTCGGAGCTGTTGCTCAGGTGCGAAGTCACCAAGATGGGCTGCGTCACGTGCTTTCGTGAACAAACACAAGTATAATGAAGATTTGATGCTACCAGTGCATTTTTAATGATATTGACATACCAGTACTGCAAATGGTTTTAAAATATTTCATAAAAATGCAGCAACAAATGCTAAATTTGTGAATCGTCTTTTTTTACGTGCTAGCATAGCAATCTGAACATGAAAGCAGCATTGTAGAATAGCTAGATTGAAGTCTGCTTCTCTGTAAATGTAAAACAAGCAAACTGTACCGACGAAAGTCAAGAGGAGTTAAGTCAAGAGGAGTTAACTCAAAATCACAAAGCAGAGCTCATTTGTTTGACTTACCTTCATGCAGCTTGGCTACACTTTGCTCAACTAGAGTAGCCGAGGTGTATGAAATTCTGAGAAGCCAAGCTCCACTGTTAAGTTTATGTGAACCCAATCATAAACATAGAAATGATCTCACGATAATAAGTTAGTCTAGCATCATTTGTAGTTTTATGAGCACATGCACAAAAAAAACTTGCCTTGATATGTTCCTCTACAGCTCCAGGCTTTGCGTCATCCAGCTGAGATTCTTTTAAATCATCATTCATAGGAGTGTAATTTCGTAATTTTAATTCTGGTTTAGGAAGATCCAGTTTTTCTTTTTTAGTTGGTGCCCCTGAGTCTTTGCGTTGTTCTCGCAAAGCTTTTAAACGCTCTCTTCTTTTTCTAGCTTCATCCTCCAATGTTCCAATAATTTCACTGGCCATGGCAGCAAATTATACGAGTATACACTGAACCTAACAGTTAAAGAGTTCAAAATTTAATGATGATCTAAACAGTGATTTAGTTATCTTTAAAGCAACACAGAGCAACACAACAATGAAGAAAAGACATAAAAACTGAGAGTGAAAAGCATTGGTTGCTCAAACAGACAAAATTTCAAAACGTGAAATTTGTGGCACATTTTTAAAAATCTTGCTGGAAAGTGTTGGAGTGGAATAATGATTTGCAGTTGCATTTTAATTAAGGTATTACATGTTTCAATGTAAATATAAAAGAATCATACTCTTAGTCTTACATCAAACTCTCTTCAAGAATCTTTCAAATCTTGAAAAAGAGCTAACTTCTATAGTTTTACAAAAATTATTGTTGGTAACTTTACTTTTGCTGAAGTCATAGAACGAGCAGTGTTGCAGTGGAATAAATAAATAAACAACCTTATATTAAAATTATAACCAACTTTTCTAGACCCCCTTATCTTTGGGGGGTCGTGGGAATCAAATCTTAATTATACTTGCGTATTATGCACAAGCATGCAATGACTGGCAGGGCCTATCTCCATGGCTTAGCACCTAGGTGACACAGCTTTGACAAAACGTCACAGCAGTGGTGAGCTGTTGGCAACACCGCATTTGATTTGATCAGCCCAAGAATTGAAACCCTCATGCACCCATAGCGATGTCTATAACAACTGAGCTAACCCGCTGATATATTAAACAAAAAATTCAACAGAAACTGAGAAAACTGCAAAGTGAGCTCATGGTATTCAAGTCAACAATCGCTTGGTATACATGTCAATTGTGATGGACTCCAGCAGTGTGTTGAATCTATCACCTAGGATCTGTGGGGTCATGTCTAGTATCAGCCCCCACGCTTTTTCTGTCTGCCAACCTTAACCTAACCCTAACTGAACCTAACCCTTACTAAATTTAACCCTAACCGAACCTAATCCCAGCCAAACCTAACCGAACCTGGGGGCTGATACTAGACAGCTAGACCTAACTCGAATCTGTAACCTGTGCACAGCGCTGCTAGACTAGGACAGACAGCTAAGCCGGTAGCTTATGCCTTCAAACTAGCAAAGCACATGCAGTATACACTGAGTACAACACATGTGAACACCTCAAACTGCAAAGCTAATGATAATAATATGTCAACTATATAATCCAGTAATCATATCAATCACACAAAATCTTGTAGGTCAGGTTGAGCTGTATATTCCACATCAGCACAAAGCATGTGCACCAGAAAGCAAGTAAACATTTGTATAAAAAAATAACTATGCACACTTTCAAAAGCAAATACAAAAAGACTCTACTTCCCAGAAATGACTAGTGTGTCCTGGACCCCTGGTAAAAACTGAAAATCACAAAGTTATTCTGCAGCATTTTCCTATGACTTTTTAACAGTTATACATAAGTAACAAAAAAGTGAAATAAAGTGTTTAAAAGTGTATAGATCAGAGGTGACGAACATGCGGCCCGCGAAAGAATTTCCTGCGGCCCGCGAACATTTTGGCGAGACCAGCACTTTTAAACATTTTTTTCCCGTCTAATCTTTGCGATGCGATATCAAAAGCTGAGCCCCTGATTTAATCAAGCGCGTATCACACAGTAATTATATAAACGCTCAAAACAAGTCATCTGTTTCAGGATTCAGCAGTTCATCCATTGTTATGAAATAATAATAACATAACTCGAGTCCGTTGCAGCTTCAGCAATCAGCATAGTGCACCAGTTTACGGGTAACTATTCGAGTGAGAGCTTAGCTTGCCTTACGGTAGTACGAATTATGTGAGTTTGCGGAAAAGAATTGGTGAGGTGGCAGTACCATTTATCATATGCAAATTTTACTGCTTTCTTAAGGTATTAGTTATTCTTTTTTTAATCTATATTTAATTAGCCACTTGTCTTCAGCGATGTCTTCAGCGAAAAAACGAGATATTGTAGATGAAAAAAGAGTATTTCAAAAAGATTGGACCGATATCCGATATGTTTATGACCAGGAGCGTATTCAGAGAGGGGCCATTGTGCCATCCTTCCCCCTTTTTGACTCTGCCTTTTAGTAAAAAAAGAACAAAACTAATGGTGCCAAGTGACTGAAACATGCCAAACTCTTTTGATGGTTTCTGTAGCTTATGGCCAGTGGCTAATCCAAGGGTTAGAATGAGAGGTATGCATCCTCCCACCAGCCATTTTCAAAATAGTTTTTGATGTATACAATTTTTCCATAACTTTGAACCTCTTCGAGAGCGATAAGCCTTACACCTTAAGCACGCATAATCGAAAATGTGCGCGCCAAATGCATCATATTTGGCAAAGCACTCAGAATCAGGGTCAAAAAATTTAAACAAAATTTGCCTGAGAATTACTCAAAAAGCACTACAAATAGCCATTACAGCATGTAAATTTTCAAAAATTTTCCGAGAGAGCATGCCACCGGACCCTCCAAGAGCTTTTCTTGTTTCTCAATCATTTTCAAATTTGTTCTGCCGAAAAAAAAAACGCTTTAAAGAAATACGGAAATTGTGGCTTCCCCCTTTGAAAATTTCTCGCTACGCCACTGTTTATGCCTAAAAAGTTATGCGGCCCGCTTGCTTATTGGTAAGTAACAAAGTGGCCCGCGACCGCAAATAGGTTCGTCACCCCTGGTATAGATATTCAGTATTGGACTGCTACTTATGCTAGATTGCTACCATCTGACCATTACTGAAATATCTGGATATTCGAGTCGAGGAAAAGGGTAGGGTTGGTCATCAGAACAGATGGTTGCAATTGTGACGTCATAATATAACAATGTTAACCGCCACCATTTGAGTCAGCTACATATATCGGTACAGCCACCGGTACCAGTATTTAGCTTGAGTTAGCTACACAGCAGGCTCACTCCTGCAAAAACCATTGTGAAGTGTGTCCACTATAGGGATGTGCCTCAAGAAAAATTACTCGGACTCTAATACCTTTGAAATCGTGGAAATACAGTTGGAAATACCTTTGAAATCGTTATCTTCTTATTTACATGGCATTTCTTTTCTTGTGCTAAAGCAATGCTTGAAATATCGGTAGGTGTAAGAAATTTCAACCTTTTAATTATATGGGTCTCCTCTAAATTTATTTTACCCTTTGTTGAGTGCCAGACAATACTTCTAAGTTTTGTAAACACGTTTATTTATTATTTATAGGATCCAATTTATTACATTGCGTTTGTGTGGTTGCTCTCATCTGGATTCGAACCGAATCTAAAACTTTAAACAATCGTGCTTGTGACTTTGCGCATGTACTTTGCTATAAGTCTACGAGGAACTTTTAAGTTAATTACTATGTTTTGCGATGAATTAACTTTCTGTTGCAGATTTTTTGGCACACTTCAATTTAAGTAAGCACAGTCTTTTTCTTTTCGATATAGTCGCCGGTCTGAGTGGCAGCGATTTTTTTGCTCTGATTTAATTTTACACCGAAGTTCTGTTAATCCCGAATGGTCTACAAATTGAAAAACTTGAAGACTTGGAGCTCTGCTTTCACCCATGTTAATGGAATAAAAACCAAATGTGGTTACTAGTTGCCCCACAATTTGCAGTGGTATCCCCATATTATGAATCTTTGTTAGTGATAAGCAATGGAGCAGCCAACATTGCAGTGACAAACAGGGGGTCTGGGGGGGTGAAGCCCATCAGGGTATGATAGGTATTTTTAAAGAGTGAACACCCAGTCAAAAAGGTCACCGCAAGCACTGGTTCATATATTTGACAGACGTGTTGATGTAGATTACCTCCATAGTATGACCTAACTGAGACATTTCTTTAAGTTCAGCACTCTTTTTCAAGATTACATTTATTAAGGTTTTCTTAGTCATATCATCTCCATCAGTGATTGACAGACTACTTCCACATTCCATCTCGAGAACCTCAAGAGGAATACGGCTCACAGTTAGTTTGGGCAAATCTTTTTTGTGTGGGTTCAATGTCAGGCCCATGTCTCCCAAGTCCAATTCTTTAATTTTAGATTCTGCCGTAACTTTGTTGGCAAATCTGGCAAACCTATACAAATGGTATTGGAAGATGTATTTAGTCTCAATAAACATACCTCAAGATTTTTTTTATTGGCATATTTATCCTCCTATCACGAGAAACCGACGAAGCGCTGTACGAGCTCGCTTAGGAGTTGCCGGCCATCTGTCTACTACACTAAGATGGGGGGAATTCCGTTAAGTGCCTTTCCCAACGGCACAACTAGTTCGCTTGTCGGCTTTCTCCACCCTGTCCCTTAAATGCTGAACGTCAAGCAGGGAAGCTGTGAATACCAATTTTAAAGTCATTGGCTTGACCCGACTTGGAATCGAACCCCAAGTCTACCGATCCAAAAGCAGACGCTCTTACCACTCGGCCATCTGATCGGTGTCATTACAAGCAGTTGATGAAGACTTTTTGATTTTACACCACTGATCACCAGAAAAGGTACTCGTTGGTCCATCTGCAGCATGTTTCAAGAGAATCATTTCATCAGGCTTAACGATTTTGTTTGTTCGAGGCAACAAGTTTAATAGCAGTAGTACTAGCATTAAGTACTGGTGATACTTGAGAGCATAGGTGGCGAAACCAGGGAGGCTGAGGGGGCCCTGGCCCCCCCACTTTTTATTCAGGGGGGGCTCTGGGGGAGTCCTATTTTACGCATTTGTTTCTACAATGTTGCCTCTGCGTGAATGTATTTGAAACTTAATAGGCCTGCCATCGAAATTAAAACCCAGGAATGAGCTTAAATCCAAAGATGTCTTCTTTAAAGTTTTGTTTGTGGGGTGGGGCAACAGAAATTAGAAGCAAGAACTGTGGGTCTGAAGCCCACATAAATTGGACATGTCACATGTGGACAGGCTAAATATGGGTTGTAGGCATAGGGCCAGATTTACATATAGGCTAAGCAGGCTGAAACCTAGGGCCTCGTAAAAAATGGGGGCCTCATCACGAACAATCAAGACCATTTTTTGTTCTCTTCACCGATACTTTCATAGGAAAACAGAACATCTGAGGACATGTATAAGCTACCTTTTTTTTGCTCTTCATTATACCGATATTTTCAGTGAAAACAGGACATCTGAGGACGTGAAGACCTTTTTTTGCTCTTCCAATCAGTGTGATTAAATTGCCTAGGGCCTCTCATTGTCCAAATCCGGTCCACAGCAGCGCATTTAGGGGCGGGGCTGTTGTGCCAACCCCCCTTTTGACTTTGCCTTTTAGTAAAAAAGAACAATACTAATGGTGCCAAGTGACTAAAATATGCGAGATTTTTTTGGTAGTTTCTGTAGCTGATGGCTTGGGGCGAATCCAGAGGGGTAGGATAAGGGATATGCATCCTCCCACCAGCCATTTTCAAAAATGTTTTTAATAAATACAATTTTCCTATAATTTCGAATCCCTTCGATAACTTTAAGCCTTACGCCTTAAGCACGCTCAATTAAAAATGTGTGAACAAAATGCATCATATTTGGCGAAGCACCCAGAATTAGGAACAAAAATTTAACGAAGTGACTTGGCGAATGGAACACTCGCGGTGAATTTTTTTCCTCGCGAATGGAAATGGATCAAGCGTGGGTTTATAACCGCCTTTATTCGCTCCATTGCAACGACTTTCCTGTGGCGCAGTGACTAAGGGCGCAGCCTGTGGAGGGAAGCGCTGCACTAGTTTTGGGTTCGGTTCTCATCTCGACTTCGTTTCGCTTCAGTTAGGACGTTACGCTTCGGTGGATTCGGTTAGCATATTCGGCTTCGGTGGATTCGGTTAGGATATTCGGCAGGTAAGGTTCGGCAGGTGGCAGTAATGTGATAGTGTGGTCGTAGCATAAGCACATAGGCTGCTGTATGCATGAATCTGCTTGTTCCATTCGCGAGGAAAAAAAAACACCGCGAGTGTTCCATTCGCCAAGTCAATTCGAAAATTTAAACACAATTTGCCTGAAAATTATTTAAAATGCACCAAAATAGCCATCACAGCATGTAAATTTTCCAAAATTTCCCGGAGGAGCATGCCCCCGAACTCCCCTAGAACTTTCCTGGTTTTTAATCAGCTTCAAATTAGTTCTGCCTAAAAATACGCTTGAAAAATGTGGAAATTATGCCCCCTCCTTTTAAAATTTTTCGCTACGCCACTGCCGTCTTTGGTTGTAGATAAAAAATCTGGTCATTGGTTTTTGGCCCCCCCACTTTAGAAATGCTTCCGCCATCGCTGCTTGAGAGTTAGTATTCTGAGAAGTATCAAGTGCAGTGACCCAGTCACTGCATTCCCTACTCCCTATTAGTTGCAGATATAATTGGAAACCCTGTTGCATCAGAAATGAGAGAACTGAAGTCCGCTGGTATGGAGGATAAGGCTAGTGGAATGTGGATTTGATATTGGTTATTGGTTGTTTACGAACTGTTGATTCTATTTGAATAAGGTTTTCGTTGTAAAATTGATAATAAGCTGTTATCATACTTTGTTTGCTTTGCAAGTTAAACAATCTGGGAAATTGTTGCCAGCATCCCCACACAAGTCTAGTTGATGAGGAACTACCTGCTTCAGCAAATGTTTTACTAGAGTGAGCAGTCAAGTTGAGTGGTTTAGAATCATTAACCTTTTCTGAGTCACTATCTTTCACAACTCCAACGTGTTAAATTTGACCAAACTTCAAGTCTGGTCGATCAAAACTTGCACCAATGATAGAGATAAGTTTAGCCATTTGAATTTCCAAGTTTTCAATTTTATGATTTTGGCCATTAACAACATTAATCAACTCATTAGTTTACGGCAAACACAACGTTCTGGGAGCTTCACCACGACAACTTGGACATAGCCTTTGAAACAAGCCATGTTTCGCGATATCAGTTTCTTTTGCAAGAAAGGTGTACACTTCTGATGGTAGTTTCAAACATTTTGCATGATACCACAAATCACACAAGTCACATGCGATGCTATTATCTTTCATTTTCACTTCTTTCTTACATGATGGACAAGCCATATTAGACTTGTGATGAAGAGTGCTTTCACAAACAAAATACTTTCCAAAGGATAAATTACAAACAATCACACTTCATTCAAGCAATTATTATCTAATTGTTGATTACCTTATTCAAATAGAATGTATTACCTTATTCAAATAAAATTATTTAGTATTTTCTGTCTATTGACTTTTGCAAACTTTTCTTAAATTAATTTATTAGACTGAGAAGTGAAAACAGAGTACATTCATGCACTAAATTTAGTTGGTAGCATTAGTGACTGTTTAATCATTAACCGAAGCAACACCATTGCACTATTGTAAAATTAAAGGTGATAATGTTCATTGTTCACGAATGATGATACTGCATGATACACGTCCAGCTAGCTAGCCTACTCCAATCAATACGTTTATTCGCGCTGAAATGAAGCAATCACGTTATATTAAAATTACACCGAAAATACAGCAACAGAAGATGGCGAAAATGACCATCCGGTCTTCAAAGTCTACCACCAACTGTTACATAATGTGGACAGGGCTGGTGAGAGGGGGGCAGGGGGTACAAAGTACCGGGGTTCGTCATGTTTTGAGGGGCCCGTTGGGGGGCCCCTCTGTTAAAAAATTTTTCTTTAGGGACACACGCGAAGAAATGCTGGAGAAATTGCTTCTTCGCTATGTTAAGACCTACGTCCAGTGTGCGAAGTAGGGGGAGAGGGATGGGGGGACATGTCTCTACCAGTAAAAATAGTTGTCCCCCCAGCAAAGAAAGAAAATTTGTTCTGGGGGGGATGCCAAAACGTCTTCCCCCCAGTGATAAATACCGTAAGAAGTTAGATGTCATTTATACGTGTTGTTTGTGGGTACGGACTACGGTAATAGTAATGCGGTAATAGCCATTATGGTTTCCTTGGAAAATTAATCAAGAACAACCTTTTTAGCGCGCCTACTACAGAGCAGTTTATTTTTCATCAACATTACAACACGTCAGCAGTTTTTTATAAGCGTTAGTGAAAGCACTAAGAATATGTTAAAGCAGCGGTTCCCCAACTTTTTTCATATCATATTTGAGATTGAGAGAATGAATTAAAAAAATGCTAGCCTATACCTTCTGGGGCTCCGCCCCGGACCCCGCTGAGGTAGCTTACTGCTCTCCCCTCAAACCCCTTGCTTCATTTATAAAACAAAAACCTGCCTAAAACAAAGCTAATGAAGTTTTTGAAGTTCTACCGTTGATAATTTTTGTTCATCATGCTGGTGGTATGCAAACACGCAGTACGCCCTCCACCACTGTTTTAATTTGGTCATTGACCCAATGACATCGCCCCAGAAGCGTATTTAGGGGGGGCATTTCGCCATGGCCCCTCTTATTTTGACTTTGCCTTTTAGTAAAAAAGAACAAATGGTGCCAAGTGACTGAAATATGCCAGACTCTTTTGATGGTTTTTGCAGCTTAAGGCTAGGGGCAAGTCCAGGGGGGTGGGAATGGAATGAGGGAATGTATTCACCTCACCAGCCATTTTTAACTATGTTTTTGATAAATACAAATTTTCCATAATTTCGAACCTCTTCGATAACAACATGCCTTACGCCTTAAGCACGCACAATTGAAAATGTGCAAACAAAATGCACCATATTTGGTGAAGTACTCAGAATTAGGGTCAAAAAATGTAAATAAAGTTTGCCTGAAAAATGTTCAAAAAGCACTAAAATAGCCATTACAGCATGTAAATTTTCAAAAATTTTCCGGGGGAGCATACCCCCGAACCCCCCTAAAGTTTTTTCTGTTTTTCAATCTGCTTCAAGCTGCTCTGCTGCAAAAAACTACGCTTGAAAAAATCGTGAAATTTTTTTTTAATGGTACAGAAATCGTCCCCCTTTTAAAATTTCATCCCCCTTAAAATCCCCCCCACCCTTTTAAAATTTCGTGCTACACCACTGCATCGCCCCATGAACAATAAATACCATTTTCGCAACATTGTCTTGTTAGCTGGGTTCAGAGTTCAAGCAAAATTGTAGACAAAACCATACCCCCCAGTAAAATTTTTCTACTTCGCACACTGCCTACACCTACGCGATATCAAAACCTTTTCTTTTTTAGAAAATTTAATTTTGGTACCGAGGGGGCCCGCATCATATCTCTGCCCCGGGGCCCGGATTTTCTCTCGACGGCCCTGAATCTGGAAGCGTTGTCGTACGTTCTGAAAACACTTTAACACAAATAAACAAAGCAAAAAAGTTATGGTACAGTGGATGATTGCGTGAAAACAAGATAACAACAAATCAACATGTTACCGGTTCCGGAACTTGTTGAGTAGAGGTATGATAGTATTAGGTTTCGTTACGGCCTAATCAGTAGCGTATTTAGAGGGGCATTGGGCCATGCCTCCCCTTTTGACTCCGCCTTTTAGTAAAAAAAAACAAAGTTAATGGTTCCAAGTGACTGAAATATGCCAGACTCTTTTGATGGTTTCTGTGTAGCTTATGGCCAGGGGCGGATCTAGGAGGTAGGATGAGGGATATGCATCCTCCCACTAGCCATTTTCAAAAATGTTTTTGATGTATACAATTTTTTCATAATTTCGAACCTCTTCGATAGCGAAGCCTTACGCCTTAAGCACGCATAAACGAAAATGTTCGAACAAAATGCATCATATTTGGTGAGGCACACAGAATTAGGGTCAAAAAGTTTAAACAAAATTTGCGTGAAAGTTATTCCAAAAAGCACTAAAATAGCCATTACGGCATGCAAATTTTCAAAAATTTTCCGGAGAAGCATGCTCCCGGACCCCCTAGAGCCTTTCTTGCACACCCCCCTCCCCCCCTTTTAATATTTCTCGCTACGCCACTGGGCCTAATCGAGAATGTTTGCTAATAAAATGGAATTTCAGTTTCTTTTTGAACGGATTGAAAGTTAATAATTTGAAATCATCAGGTAGGCTACATTTTGCCACATCTTTGCACCTACAAAAGAAAAAGATTTTTTGTCAAACTCAATGACGTAAAATAGCAAGCATACAATTACAAGCATAAAATAACAAACACGGCAAAACAAACCGTAAATGCAAATGACGTTATAACCGCCAAAGGGATTGGTTGTTGTTCTGACGGTTATCTGGGAACTGCTGCTTGAAATTGACGATGCTGTGAGCAGACAATTGGGCTAATCTCAAAACACCTTTATTACAGCAGACTACCAACGGTTCAAGTGATATCGCAACTAGCTAACAGTAAACGAACTGCAAACAAAAAGTACAATTAACGCACAGATTAGACTGGCATGTTGTTCTAAATTTACCGGTACCTTACTTTAGCCTAATCACATGTCAAGAACAACGCAAAAACGTACAGACAGAACTTTCTGGAAGGATCCTACTAGTGGTTAGATTAATTAAATAATAGCAAGGACCTGACATAATATTGGCAGTTACATCCCCTCCGCGTTAAGCGCACTTTAGGGTGCTTAATTCTTCTTCACAAGCAATTACAAGCGAATAAACATAACGTAACGAAATCGTAAGTATGTACATTTTATCAAACGATTATCACAAAAATATCAAATAGGTTCTTGCTCCTGAGCAAGCAGCAACACAAGCTTGGTAATAGGGCGCACGAGAACAGTGTCTTTAGTCTTAACCCGTGCTGTGCGAACATGTCCTGACGAATCTGGGAAAACATCTAAAATCCTACCCATAGGCCAAGTAGCTCTGGGCAAACTGTTATCACATATCAAAACCAGATCCCCGGGGGTCAGATTGGGTTTGGAGCGACCCCATTTCTGTCCAACTTGTAGGGTCAGGGCATATTCTTTTACCCACCTGGACTAAAAAAGGTTGGCCAGGTATTGGACTTGCCGCCATAACTTTCGTGAGTGAAGATCCTCCTTTCGAAATACGCCAGGAGGCAGGGAATCAGGTGCTTTGAGTAGCAAAAGATGGTTGGGAGTGAAAGATTCTAAATCGCAAGCATCGTCCGAAACAGTGGTCAAAGGGCGGCTATTTAAGATAGCCTCCACTTCGCAGGCCAGAGTAGTCAGTGTTTCGTCGGTGAGGACCTGTTCACGGGCAACACCATTGAAGATCTTTCGAAAAGATCTAATTTGCCTCTCATAAACCGCGCCATGATGGGAGGCCCCGGGGGGATTGAAGGCCCAGTCAATGCCCTTGTGCAGCAAAAAATCATGTACTTGATCATTATTCCAGGCATTAATGGCCAAGCGAAGCTCTCGCTCTCCGCCTCTCAAATTGGTTCCGTTGTCGCTTATGATGCGAGTGACCTGTCCTCTTCTTGAGAGGAAACGACGCAGAGCCATAATAAATGATGAGGTGTCGAGGCTGAGGGCTATCTCTATGTGGACAGCGCGTGTACCTAAACATGTAAATATCACTCCGTAGCATTTGTTGTTGCTACGGCCATGACGAGTGAAAAAAGGGCCAAAATAATCAAGACCCACCCAGGTGAAAGCAGGTTTGTCTGGGGTTAATCTTTCGGCAGGCAATGGTGCCATTTTTTGTGTACATGTGGCGCCGAAGTTTCTTTTGCACTCGACGCAGTTTAGCAACTCTCTGCGTACAGCAGAATTGGCGTTTATGACCCAAAATTTCTCCCTAAGTGTGGAAAAAACGTGTTGTCGTCCTGCATGCCCTAACTGTATGTGAGTGTTCTTAATCAGCAAATTTGTGATAATAGCTTTGTTAGGAAGAATGATGGGGTGTTTGAGAGAGTAAGGAAAGGAAGAATGGTTGATACGTCCTCCGACCCGAATTATACCATCTTGAAGAAAAAGATCAAGCTTGGCCAAGCTGCTCGAGGTTTTCACATCTTTATTAGACTTCAAAGCTGATAGCTCTTCTTGATAAGACCCGCTTTGAGTGAATCTAACGAGCGTATTTTCGGCTTCCGAGATTTCACCGACAGAGAGAAGGCGTGGCTTTGCAAAATCCACGTCATTATGGTTGGTTTTTTCTTTTAGAATTGGGAAAAGGAAAGCCTTTTTGGCGCGAATTATCCACGCCACTACTCGGACTAATTTCGTCCAGCAAGAAAATCTAGATATAAGGTCTTGGAGAAGGCTGGGTTGTTGCGTAACAGCAGTTGAGCAAGAGATTGTTGCCTTCTTAAACTCGAGATCTTCATTGTGTTGATTACCGAGAAACGGTTGCTGCGGCCATGACGATTCGGGAAGCCATAAAAATTCAGGACCGGACTTCCATTGTTCGCATGTCAAGAAATCGGGTACATTCATTCCTCGACTTGGGAAATCTGCCGGATTTTGTTTGGTGCTTACGTACTTCCACAGGTTGGGCTCGGACTGGTTGCGAATAGTTTGGACTCTGTTGGCAACGAAAACGTGGAAAGCCCTATCTTCGCAGTTGATGTATTTCAAAACGGTGGTGCTATCCGTCCTAAAGAGGGAAGGCTCAAGATTGTAAGGCAATCTAAGTTCTCTGTGCAGCATGACATCATAGTTGCTTGAAAGAGTTGCTGCACATAGCTCTAGTCTGGGTATAGTTAGCACCTTTAGAGGCGTAAGTTTGGTTTTTGCAAAAAGAAAGGAACAGTGTATGGCGCCTCGGTCGTCTATGAGTCTGAGATAAGAGACGTAACCATACGATTTTAGCGAGGCGTCAGAGAAATGATGAATGCGGGCGCTGACTATGTTGTTAAAATCAGCAGTTTGGTAGCATCTAGGAATTTGAAAAGATGAAAGAAGAGGAAGTTGCTCGAGCCAAGTATTCCTTTGTGTTTCAAGTTGGGGAGGAATCGAGTCGTCCCATTCAATTTTAGACTTGCACAAGTTTTGCAAGAGGACTTTGACAGGCTGGATGACTGGAGAACTGAAGCCAAGAGGGTCGTATAGAGAGTGTAAGACAGAAAGGATGCCCCTACGTGTGACCGTTTTGTGTTTGTGTTTTGTCCTAAAGCACAATGTGTCTGCTTCGGCGTCCCATGTCAGACCCAAAGCGGATTCGTTCGGTAGTGGGTTACAAGAAAGATCAAGGTGAGAAAGCTCTGTAGATCTGTTGTCAGGTGGAACAGAAGAAATGATTTCGCGACGGTTGCTGGTCCATTTGGTGAGTTTGAAGCCGCCTCGCGCCAGCAACTCGACGAGTTCGTGAAGAAGTAACTTAGCTTGCTCTATAGTGGATACAGAGGCCAGGCAGTCGTCAACATAAAAGCACTCATTCACACTCTGTATGGTTGCCTCACTATACTCTGATTGGTTGTCCCTAGCTGTTTGTTGCAATGCGAAGTGGGTACAAGCTGGGCTACGCACTGTACCGAACAGGAACACACACATGCGATATTGTTGAGGTTTATTACTCAGGTCGCCTCCATCCCACCATAAAAAGCGAAGGAAGTCACGGTGATGTTCGGCTACCCCCACCATGTGGAACATACTGCGGATGTCGCCTTGAATAGCATACAAACCGCGTCGAAAACGAAAAAGAACACCCAGAAGGGAATTAGTGATATTGGGTCCTTGCAGCAGACAATCGTTTAGACATATGCCCTTATACTTACTTGAACAATCAAACACGAGTAGTGTATATAGAGGTAAATGTGGGCCACACACGCCGCCGCCACATCCGGTGACAGCTCACGTGCGCCGTTGGCGATGACTCATTTTGAGGCGGTGGGCTGAGGCGGTATGTTGAGGCGGCGGCGGTGGGTTGAGGCGGCGGTTTATTTTGAGGTGGATTGCTTGAGTCTGGAAATCAAATGTGGCCCACCTCCTCCTCATCTGGTGTTGACTCATGTATGCCATTCGTGATGGCTCACGCGCGCCGTTGGTGGCAGCTTGTTTCAGGCGGTTCATTTTGAGGTGGATTGCTTGAGTCTGGAAATCAAAAATAATAGTCCAGAAATATTGGTTCAATAATTATTTTTGATAAAACGTTCACTCTTTAGCTATTTCGTGCAGTATGAATCTAATCTCTGGTTATCAAAGCATAATCATTGTTTTTAAAAGCGTTTACTACAAACTGGAATACGATACAACAGATGCTGTTCTTTCCTGTAATTTGGGAACAGACTGCAAAAACAACTATTCCTCTTTCCGCTCTGTACCACCTGTAAAAGACATAGATCACACAGTTTAATTTCCTGTAATTCGAAAATAGATTTCTGCACAAGTACTCTCATCTTTTCACTCTGTACCACCTGTAAAACAGATGCTGATTTTTCCTGTAATTCGAAATAGATTCCTGCACAAGTACTCTTATCTTTTGCTCTGTATCTCCTGTAAAACAGACAGCTAACATGGTTTAATTTCCTGTAATACGGGAATACACTGCCAAAACAACTATCCATCTCTTCGCTCTGTACCTGCGGTAAAGCATATGCTGTATTTTCCTGATATTTTTCTAGCGACTTTAACCAAGTTTTAGAGGTGTCATGTATTACGAATTGAAACATGATACGTTACACAGTTTACTTTCCTACCATTTGGGAATAGACTCCTAATGAAGCTATTATTTTTGTATGAATCAGGTAAAAGAATTATAACCTCTGGTTTATTTTTAACTACTTTAACCAAGTTTTTAGAGGTGTCATTCGTTATGAACTGAAATGTGATACAGCAGATGCTGTTCTTAATTTCCTGTAATTTGGGAATAGACTCCTGCAAAAACAAGTGCTATAAAATATCAGCTGTTTACTATTTCAATTACGTTTTTAAATTTACTGTAATATTTATCATTCTCCAAAACTTTTCACGGTTTTTAAGTTTTCGCAGTTAATACAAACTTATTAATCATTTCAACAGATTCATTCTAAATTTGTTTGAATTAGCAATGATAAGTTATCCAAGCGCATAGGGGGTGATGGGAAGTGCGAGATAAAACAAATAAAATGGGTGTATCAGTGCGTTTAATGATGTTTATGATTTTTACATTTAATCAATCCCCAATCATTACAACTTTCAAAACATCAGTTGTTTATTATTTTGTGCGTTTTTTCGTTGTTGCTTCAAATATCGAAATGACGTTCAAGACATTTTAAACTTGTTCTTTGGTTTCACGTCTAACGATTACCACCCAGTTTCAGTGGATCAAAGCAACTTCACAGTTCGAAAAAGCTTTCGTGATGAATGGCTTCCGAACTTGTCCAGACACGTAGCAACTGGAAGTAAACATTTTCTTACACAAGGGAACAAACGGTATCGGTCATGACCATTTTACAGATTTTACGTTAAACATTATTCTAATAGAGGATTGCAGGTTCTCGTTTTTTTCAATACTGCAAGATTTTATACATTTTATCAATACTGAATTTTCTCTGACAATACTGTTTTGGATGATCTGCACTCGGATACTCTCAACCTTTATCTAACCTTACCAGGGCCGGATTAAGGCGGGGGCTGATGGGGCTGCAGCCCCAGGCCCACCGACCAAAATAGGCCTCTCGATTACAACTTATTATGAACAACTAAGTGATTTTTTCATCAATCAACTATTTTATTTTAAAGTTGAATACGAATTACCAATCTTTATAGGCCTAATCTATCCAGTTTAGGTTAGGGCTAAGTGAGTGATTCAAGATTGTATCAACGCCAAAAGTTTCAACGATTTTACTCTTGAATTTAAATCACAAGATCTGCGGCAAGTAAACGAAATCCAAGAAGACTGATTACGAGTTTGTGAGATTTGGACATACTTTACGTTGCGAGATTCGGACCAGTATTGCGTTACCAGCCCAACGGCTGAGGCATTCATCGGAGCAGGAAACAGGGTCCAGAAGCCAGCTTTGAAATTATTCCAGCCCCTCCTAACAAATCAAATCTCTCTATGTTTTGGGTCAAAATTGCAGGAAGCAAAAAAATGCCAAACAATGTATATAAAAACATTCCGACGCAATATGATCGTTCTGCAGCATATTGTACAACGAATTTAACGGTTTTCGAAACAGAATTCAAACTGAATAAATAAAATGATGATTGATATGAATGTTCATTGCTGTGTAAATTTTGAAACAAATCACAATCAAATACTATCAATAGCCCAGCATCGGTTACAGTGTGTGATGTAACGTTCTATCCTGTAACTAGAAGGAAATCAATCTAAATCAGGGGTGCAGAACCGGTAAAGCACAGCGGGCCACATTGATTGCATAATATTTTCAGCGGGCCACATTTACTTTTAATTGTTAAATTTCGCTTTAAAAAGGCACAATATTTCGTCGCAAATTTAACAACATTCATGCTGAGCTGTTTTTTTTTCGTAAAATCAGAGACTTTTGCGCGTTTTTTATGCTATAAATATATAGCATGTAGTTAAATGTGACGCAGTTTTTAAGAAATCTTAATGTTTTATATTCCACCATTTTGTTGTACACTTAACAATTAAAGTTCTGACGCGGGCCACATTCAAAACTTAAGCGGGCCGCAGGTTCCCCAATCCTGATCTAAATCTTCATTAACTCAAGATTACGCGGAAGGGTGATACATGTAGCGGGGGTCCATCTACGTGACATAGAGCCTGCAGGGCAACGCAGCTCCGAAGAAATGTCGCCGTTTTAGCGAGTCATTAATTTATGATTATTTCGTTGCATAATTCATAGACAGCAGCGTAAATTAAAGATGGTTTCACCATAGACTTATGGTTTCACACAAAATGCCGTACGAATTTTCGTAAAATGACGTTAGGATACGAAATAGAGCAGGGATGGCAAACCTTTTTAATTGGTGGATCAAATTTAAGGTCGTAGACCGAAACAAGAAAAAACGTGAGTTGTAGATGTAATCATATTAACGAGGGGCTTGAACCCAAGTTCTTCCGAAATCTGTGCAAAGAACAAAAAAAAGGATCTTCACCTCAAAAATACCCAGCTTCCCGTCTTCAATGCCGCAGTATGGAAAGATAAGCTTTTCTTCACTACGTTAATGTTCGTTACCGTTTTCTTCGTAATATTTTTGAAACTACAAGTGGGTCACTAGGTGATCCGCGGGTCAGTGGTTTGCCATCCCTGAAATAGAGGCTGTGAGGGAGGTTGACGCAAACTTTGCATGGCTTGGGGAAAACTAATCGTAGAATCACTTACAAAACAACAAATAGAAAGCGTATTTGCGGAAATTGGGGCTCTGCGGTATGACATCTTCTAAAGCTTTGTACGTGCAAAATAGGTTCAGAAAATTTGTTTTTTGAATGTGTTTAATACTGGTATGTAGGTTACATATTTCAGCAGGTCTAGGACTGACGGGAACAAAACAGGCCCCTGACTACCAAATAGCCCCAGGCCTCAGAAACCCTTAATCCGGTCCTGAACCTTACCAGGAAGGTCATTACCGAATTTTTGCAGATTAAATAAGAGTAGGAAAAAATTTGAATTCTTTGCAACTGCGGTTTTCTATCATAGTACAAACGATTTAGCGATAGCCACTGTGCCGATTAAAATTACAAGAGTCTGCGAAGAGGTGTCCCAGACTGTCAAATCATCACGCAATTCAAGTAGGTAACGTTATACTTGTGATACCTGCAACTCGGAACAAGCTCACAGATTATTGAGGGATATCTTTCTCAAGACATTTCGATAATTTTACCTAAGCTTACGGAAACTCAGCCTGCGTAGAAGTCACAGCGAACCCATCAAACAATATCACACTGTGACGCAACAAATGAAAATCAAACAAGATCAGTGACACCGCAAAATTGTACACATCAGCATTTTTATCGCAAACGAAACAAACAACCCAAGAACAACAAAAAGAATCAAAACATATGGTTTCAATTTTTACAGATTTTTTGCGGTAAAACTAAACGGTAAAAGCTTTAATATCAGCAGAAATGGCAAATTGGTAAGTGCTCGCAGTGAAAAGGTAAATCAAGCAAGGTTTTAACGTTTTTACTGAAAACTATTTTGAGTGTTTACGTTTTACTTGTTTCAGTTCTGGATTTTTCACTAGTTTTCTAGATTCTAGACAACTAGTACAACTGATTTTCTCTTCGATTGATCCTGAGCGACCTCTTGCGGTAGATTAAACCAAACAGCGCTTGCGTAAAATTATTCAGCACAAAGCGAATTGATATTACCAGGGGCGGCTCGTAGTGAAGGCTGCAAAGGCTGCAGCCTACCCAGTTTATCACCTCCTTATTTTTTTTTTTAAGAAGCAAAATTTTTTTACCTATTCTTGTCTTTCATACAACTATCGACAATATTTTTTTTGAAAAAAATAATTTTTGTACAAAAAATGGCAACACGTAAAGACAGCCACAGCCTTTCGTAGCAAGAGCTAACCCTGTAGTGTTACGTCATCAATGCTTTATGGAAGTTTAAATTACGTTCAATGAGACGTGTTAAGGCTGCGTCAAAGCAGCCTTTTTGGTGGTTATTGAGGTGTAAAGCTTAGAGATTGGCTCTATTTAGTTGCAATCACATAGAGATACTGGGTTTAAAGAAAGATATGGGATGTTACGGGTTGCATACAGCTTAAGCTTGTAATACAGTGGTAAAGGCTAGTAGACTTTAGTTATACCTTATTTGAACTAATAGATTGCGTAAAAAGAAAAACTTTTAAGCTGTTGATTGACCGGTACCGCAGCTTAGCTAGGTTTGTAGACTAGTGGTAGCTTTTTTGTAGCCCACTAGATGTAGTCGACTAGGTACAATAGCAGAGTACCGGTAATGTACTTAAATAGAAAAATTTGTTTTGGCCAAACTTGTGTTTATTCATGTAGACTGCAGGTGCAGGTTACCTAGGCTACAGGTACGCACAGAATCAGCTATTGGTACAGTGGCATGATAAAAAAAAATTGTAGAGTAATAATAATTCATGGGAAACCTGCCAGTGTTCCTGCAGTTGTGTATAGCCCAAAGCCTACCGCCTTGCTAGTGAAATAAAGAGTTTTTTTTCATTTCAGAGCGAGTATTTATTCTGGCCAGCTTTTCTAATCATGTAGCCTACCTGTTTAAAATAGTCACGAGCCGCCACTGGATATTACCACCACGTCAAGGAAAAACAACAAGAAACGGTAAATTCATTCGCTGACATACATATCGTCTAACATGTTATACAGATCTGATGAGAAACTTGCAAAACACAAATGGAAAATTTAGGACGGTATTCTGGACTAACGAGAGGCTAAAAACCTTCAGGGTAAAAACCCTTAGGTTAACTACGCAAAAATCTTAAAAAATGCAGTAAGTGTAAATAAAATGAAAACTTTTTTCAATCCGGATTGACTATTTCAAGCAAACCATAAGCATACTCATACTATTCCTGGTTTGTAAAATAGGATTAAAACGTTTGTGGTTCACGACAGATGGTTTACGGCAAGCGGTTTATGACAGGTGGTTTACAACAAGTTGTTTACGACAAGTGGTTTGCGACGTATGGTTTACGACAGGTGTTATCTAAAAGCACCAAAACGATCAAACAGTAAAGAGGGCGTTGGAAACTGTAAAACCGAGATCTAAAAATGCCAAAACGATCAAACAGTAAAGGGGGACGTTAAAAAATGTAAAACCGAGACCTAAAAGCACCAAAACGATCAAACAGTAAAGGGGATGTTAAAAAATGTAAAACCGAGACCTAAAAGCACCAAAACAATCAAACAGTACAGGGGGCGTTGGAAACTGTAAAACCGAGACCTAAAAGCAGCAAAACAATCAAACAGTACAGGGGGCGTTGGAAACTGTAAAACCGAGTCCTAAAAGCACCAAAACAATCAAACAGTGAAGGGGGACGATAAAAAACTATGAAACTGACCGTATTGAACAAAGCACACTAATTTGCAAACATTCAAAATGCATAATGTGAAGTAAACCGATCTGATGACCAACTTGAAAAAACAATGAAAAAGAAGGTGGTACTCTGAAATCATAGAAAAGTTACTGCTGAAACTACGTAAAAATCTTACGCAAGAAATACAGTAGGTGTAAATAAAATGAAAACTTTTTCTGTTCCGGATTGATTGCACAAACCATATTAAAAGAATGTTATATTCATGTTTAGTATAGGTAAATTCGTTTATTTAAAAAAACGGTTCTGATTCTATTTCTGTGCAAGCGATATTTTTAAAAGAAGTTCTGAGTGTAATTTTTATGTGAGACGGGTGAATTTGTGATACAAACCATTCAAAACACGTACAATTTTTCAAAGCTGCAAAAACTTATGGTCAACTGTATTTGTTTACTACAAGTTCTACACAAAATTTTGACTAGTCGAAGCTCTATTTTTTGTGCCTTCTGATAGGATTTAAAACAGGTGATATAGTGACAAAACGTGATTTTCGAGAATAATTCATACGTGTGTTAGGCGTAATAATCAGTCTTTTTGAGATTTTAGAGACAATTCACCTACAGGTAGTTATGCTTTTCAACAGATAAAGGATAGGTTTTAATACGCTTGCAGATGGTTTGAATACGTGTATGTCTCTGTAAAATTTGAAATTTACGTGTAAGGTCTGAACATTTGCATTTTCGGTACGACTTTTAACTTTATTTTCAAAAACCGTACAAAATGCTCTTCATAAAACTTCGCTATATATGAAATTTCTTGAAATAAGATCGTTTCCAATCTTAAAGGGGCACTCAAGTCGACATTTTCACTTTAGCTCAAAAAACTTCAAAAAATCATGTCTTTATTATGTGTTAATATTATGTCGTAAAACTCCTTACTTTAAAAGTTATTGCATCTTGAAAGTACCCCGATTACATTTGGAAACCCTAGGTGTATGCTTGGAAATCTATGTTTCGAGTATTCTGACCTCTTGCGGATTTGGAAAGTCCAGATGAGTCAGAGGACTTGTAGGACTGGTCTATCTGCCTGACTACGGTAAGGCGAAGGGAGGTCACTGTACTCACATGCTAAAGTTGAATACCGTAGAATATTTACCAAATTGCAAATTTGAATCAGAAATGTCTTAGGCTTGTTGATAGTTGACAGTAAATGTTGCCAGTCTGCTAAAATATCAAGAATAAATGATAGGGATATCCAGTTACAGAGTTATCAGTGCATACCGGTAGTTATTAGTTAGTACCGGCTGACCAGTACGTACTGGTACCTCTGTACCACAGTCTGACAGTACCAGCAAGCTAGTACAGTAGTACCAGTACTAAGATGGTAGGCCTAGCACAGTCTAGCTGTTTCTGTGCTTTGCATGTCATTGCTTATGCGAATTTTTGTTGAGCTACCGTATTCTTTAGTATTCCGGTATTAGAAAAAATGCTTATCCAGTTATGTTTGTGTTAAGTTGTTATCAGGTTATGTATGGTAGTCTACTCTTGGTCTAACTACTAACTATCCTACACCCCTCTGTTAATCTTCCAGCAACTTAAGTCTACAGGCTTTTGCTCTTACTTTATTCCAACTAAAGTACCACCGGTATTCAGCAATACACTGCAAGTCTACGCAGTAGTGTTATACAACTATGCACTGTGTAGGTTCATACAGTACATGCAGCAAGTCCACTTAGCCCAACACAAAAACTAGCCATTACGGGTAGCTATTTTTCCCGCAATTTATTTTTGTTTGAAATTACGTCACATATCGCAGGGGAATCTATGATCAAATGACGTCAGAGATAGTGGACAAGCCGATTTTAAAGCTCGATATCTTCTAAACTACACAATAAAAACACACTGGATCAACGCGAAAAAATTTTTTTGATTTTTATTTATCGATGCCTTTCATAAAATCAACAAATATTTTGACTTGAATGCCCCTTTAATACCTTTAAATAAAACATCAATAACTTTGAATCCGTGCTTTTAGTACGTGTACATAAGGTAGTTTGTGGTACGCACCCTCTAATATTTTGGGAATATATTGCGAGTAAGTTCTTTAACAGTTTTATTCAAAAGTATTCAAAAATGTACTAATTTTATTAAAATACAGGTATTTTAATCAGTTTTATTCGTAAATGTACGTGAAAATACTACTTGTAATCATGAACTCGTACTAATTTTATTAAAATACAGGTATTTTTATCAGATTTATTCGTAAATGCACGTGAAAACCTTACTTGTAATCATAAACTCGTACTAATTTTCAACAAATTTTATTACAATATAGGTATTTGTAACAATTTTATCCAAACATGTACTAACTTTAAACAAGTTTTATTACAATATAGGTATTTGTAACAATTATATCCTAAAATTTTTAAACAAATTTTGTGAAAATATAGGTATTTGTAACCATTTATTCAAAAATGGTAGTAACACCACTACTTGTAACCATAAACTTGTACTAATTTCTTGAAAATACAGGTATTTGTATCAGTTTTATTCAAAAATGTACTAATTTTAACCAAATTTTATGAAAATATGCGTATTTTTAACAACTTTACTCAAAAATGGTAGTGAAAACATTACTTGTAATCATGATTTTAAACAAGTTTTATGAAAATAAAAAGTATTTGTAACAACTTTATTCAAAAATGGTTGTAAAAACACTACGTGCAAGCGTAAACTTGTACTAATTTTATGAAAATACAGGTATTTGTAACAGTTTTATTCAAAAATGTACTAATTTTAAACAAGTTTTGCGAAAATATAGATATTTGTAGCAATTTGATTCAAAGTGTAAGTGAAAACATTACTTGTAACCGTAATTTTAATCAAGTTTTACGAAAATATAGATTATTTGTTGCAATTTGATTCAAAGTGTAAGTGAAAACATTACTTGTAACCGTAGTTTTAAACGAATCTTATGAAAATATTTTTTTTTGGTGAAAATGCTATAAACGTACTGAACTACTCGCTCAAACAAAAAGTCGTACCGAAAATGTTCAGACCTTATATGTAAACTTCAAATTTTACGAAGACATACTCGTTCTAATTGGGTAAATTTGGCCATAATTTCCAACTTTGTTTTTAGAACTTGTGGTACATGTATTCAAACCATCTGCAAGCGTATTAAAACCCATCCTTTATCTGTTGAAAAGCATAACTACCTGTAGGTGAATTGTCTCTAAACCCTCAAAAAGACTGATTATTACGCCTAACACACGTATGAATTACTCTCGAAAATCACGTTTTGTCACTATATCACCTTTTTTAAATCCTATCAGAAGGCACAAAAAATAGAGCTTCGACTAGTCAAAATTTTGTGTAGAACTTGTAGTAAACAAATACAGTTGACCGTACGTTTTTGCAGTTTTGAAAAATTGTACGTGTTTTGAATGTTTTATATCACAAACGTCCTCTTTGAATATTTACATAAAAATTACACTCAGAACTTCTTTTAAAAATATTGCTTGCACAGAAATAGAATCAGAACCGTTTTTTTAAATAAACGAATTTACCTATGCTAAACATGAATATTAGTATCATTCTTTTAGTATGGTTTGCGCAATCAATCCGGAACAGAAAAAGTTTTCATTTTATTTACACCTACTGTATTTCTTGCGTAAGATTTTTACGTAGTTTCAGCAGTAACTTTTCTATGGTTTCAGAGTACCACCTTCTTTTTCATT
Source organism: Trididemnum miniatum (assembly GCA_964006365.1). Taxonomy (NCBI): domain Eukaryota; kingdom Metazoa; phylum Chordata; class Ascidiacea; order Aplousobranchia; family Didemnidae; genus Trididemnum; species Trididemnum miniatum. Next base: position 9,033,831 of record OZ023238.1, read on the forward strand.
GCTGTTTCAAGTTGGTCATCAGAACTTCACGTTACGCATTTTGAATGTTTGCGCATTAGCGTGCTTTGTTCAATACGGCCAGTTTCATAGTTTTTTATCATCCCCCTTCACTGTTTGATTGTTTTGGTGCTTTTAGGTCTCGATTTTACATTTTTTTTAACGTCTCCTTTACTGTTTGATCGTTTTGGTAATTTTAGATAACACCTGTCTTAAACCATATGTCGCAAACCACTTGTCGTAAACAACTTGTTGTAAACCACCTGTCATAAACCACTTGTCGTAAACCACTTGTTTTAAACCACAAACGTTTAAATCCTATTTTACAAACCAGGAATAGTGCGAGTATGCTTATGGTTTGTTTGAAATAGTCAATCCGGATCAGAAAAAGTTTTCATTTTACTTACATTTACTGTATTTTTTAAGATTTTTGCGTAGTAAACCTAAAGGTCTTTAGCCTAAAAGTTTTCAGCTCAGTTTAGAGTACCGTCTTAAATTTTCCATTTGTGTTTTGCAAGTTTCTCATCAGATCTGTATAACACGTAAAATGATATGCATGTCTGCGAATGAATTTACGGTTTCTTGTTGTTTTTTCTTGACTTGGTGGTAATATCAATTCGCTTTGTGCTGAATAATTTTGCGCAAGCGCTGTTCGGTTTAATCTACCGCAAGAGGTCGCTCAGGATCAATTGAAGCGAGAATTAGTAGCGTTAGTCGACTACATAACTAATGAAAAATCCAGAACTGAAACAAGTAAAACGTAAACACTCAAAATAGTTTAGAGTGAAAACATTAAAACCTTGCTCGATTTACCTTTTCACTGCGAGCGCTTACCAATTTGCCATTTCTGCTGATTTTAAAACTTTTACCGTTTAGTTTTACCGCAAAATATCTGTAAAAATTGAAAGCGCGTGTTTTGATTCTTTTTGTTGTTCTTGGGTTGTTTGTTTCGTTTGCGATAAAAACGCTGATGTGTGCAGTTTTGTTGTGTCACTGATCTTGTTTGACTTTCATTTGTTGCGTCACAGTGTGATATTGTTTGATGGGTTTGTTGTGAATTATTACATGCAGGCTGAGTTTCTACAGTTTCCGCGAGTTCAGGTAAAATCATCAAAATGTCTTGAAAAAGATACCGGTATCCCTCAATAACCTGTGAGCTTGTTCCGAGTTACAGGTATCACAAGTATAACGTTATTACCTACTTGAATTGCGTGATGATTTGACAGTCTGGGACACCTCTTCGCAGACTCTTGTAATTTTAATCGGCACAGTGGCTATCGCTAAATCGTTTGTACTATGATAGAAAACCGCAGTTGCGAAGAATTCAAATTTTTTCCTACTCTTATTTAATCTGCAAAAATTCGGTAATGACCTTCCTGATACGGTTAGATAAAGGTTGAGAGTACCCGAGTGCATAGATAATCCAAAACAGTATTGTCAGAGAAAATTCAGTATTGATAAAATGTATAAAATCTTGCAGTATTGAAAAAAACGAGAACCTGCAATCTTCTGTTAGAATAATGTTTATACTAAAGTCTGTAAAATATAGTGATGACCGATACCGTTTGTTCCCTTGCGTAAGAAAATGTTTACTTCCAGTTGCTACGTGTCTGGACAAGTTCGGAAGCCATTCATCACGAAAGCTTTTTCGAACTGTGAAGTTACTTTGATCCACTGAAACTGGGTCGCATTCGTTAGACGTGAAACCAAAGAACAAGTTTAAAATGTCTTGAACGTCATTTCGATATTTGAAACAACAACGAAAAAACGCACAAAATAATAAACAACTGATATTTTGAAAGTTGTAATGATTGGGGATTGATTAAATGTAAAAATCATAAACATCATTAAACGCACTGATACACCCATTTTATTTGTTTTATCTCGCACTTCCCATCACCCCCTATGCGCTTGGATAACTTATCATTGCTAATTCAAACAAATTTAGAATGAATCTGTTGAAATGATTAATAAGTTTGTATTAACTGCGAAAACTTAAAAACCGTGAAAAGTATTGGAGAATGATAAATATTACAGTAAATTTAGAAACGTAAACAGCTGATATTTTATAGCACTTGTTTTTGCAGGAGTCTATTCCCAAATTACAGGAAATTAAGAACAACATCTGCGGTATCACATTTCAGTTCATAACGAATGACACCTCTAAAAACTTGGTTAAATTAGTAAAAATAAACCAGAGGTTATGATTCTTTTACCTGATTCATACAAAAATAATAGCTTCATTAGGAGTCTATTCCCAAATGGTAGGAAAGTAAACTATGTAACGTATCATGTTTCAATTCGTAATACATGACACCTCTAAAAACTTGGTTAAAGTCGCTAGAAAAATATCAGGAAAATACAGCATATGCTTTACCGCAGGTACAGAGCGAAGAGATGGATAGTTGTTTTGGCAGTGTATTCCCATATTACAGGAAATTAAACCATGTTAGCTGTCTGTTTTACAGGAGATACAGAGCAAAAGATAAGAGTACTTGTGCAGTCTATTCCCGAATCACAGGAAAACAACAGCATCTGCTTTACAGCAGGTATAAAGTGAAAAGATGAGAGTACTTGTGCAGTCTACTCCCGAATTACAGGAAATTAAACTGTGTGATCTATGTCTTTTACAGGTGGTACAGAGCGGAAATAGGAATAGTTGTTTTTGCAGTCTGTTCCCAAATTACAGGAAAAAACAGCATCTGTTTTACAGGTGATACAGAGCAAAAAGATAAGAGTACTTGTGCAGTCTACCCCCAAATTACAGGAAAGAACAGCATCTGTTGCATCATATTCCAGTTCGTAGTAAACACTTTTAAAAACAATGATTATGCTTTGATAACCAGAGATTAGATTCATACTGCACAAAATAGCTAAAGAGTAAACGTTTTATCAAAAATAATTATTGAACCAATATTTCTGGACTATTATTTTTGATTTCCAGACTGAAGCAATCCACCTCAAAACGAACCGTCTCAAACAAGCTGCCACCAACGGCGCACGTGAGCCATTACGAATGGTATACATGAGTCAACACCAGGTGTGGAGGAGGAGGGTCACATTTGATTTCCAGACTCAAACAATCCACCTCAAAATGAACCGCCTCAACCCACCGCCGCCGCCTCAACATACCGACGCCGCCTCAACATACCGCCTCAACCTACCGCCTCAAAATGAGTCACCGCCAACAGCGCTCATGAGCAATCCGTCTCCACTCACCAGATGAGGAGGAGGAGGGGTGGGCCACATTTGATTTCCAGACTCAAGCAATCTACTTCAACCCACCGCCGCCGCCTCAACATACCGCCTCAACCCACCGCCTCAAAATGAGTCACCGCCAACGGCGCACATGAGCTGTCACCGGATGTGGCGGCGGCGTGTGTGGCCCACATTTACCTCTATATACACTACTACTAACACGACCCTCAACTTACCTGGTTTATTGGGGTGGTAGACGCCATGGTGTGGTAGATACCACACTCGGCCCTCTTCTTCATCAGGAGTAACGACCTTCTCAGCAAATACATTATTTATCATGTCACCCATGAAGCATTTATAGTCTTCAAAGAACTGAACGTTTTTTAGAAATCGACGCTTGAGGTAATTAGCTCGCTGTTCGATTTGTGATTTGTTGTTTGGCAAAGATACGTCGGAATACTTAAGTGGTAGTGCCATCTCATAATGTTGGTCTGGCCGCAACTGAATTGAATCACTCACCAGATTTACAAAACGCATCTCATCTTGGGATTTTGGTACTTCGTCATTTTTGAGGGAGTCGAGTACATCAGTGCAAAGTGCATAGCATGTAGATTGATTGACTTTGGAGTTGGATTTGACGAAGAAACACTTATTACGATGAGCGTCGTTAGAACCCCTTTGTTTGGGACAGTTGAAGATCCACCCAATGCAGGTTTTAATTGCATGATGACCCGTAGAAGAATTGATTATGTCAATGGGCTGGAGAATGTGTCGATTATCGTTACCAATTAAGAGACCGACGTCCGAGTCCACTGCGGGTATCACAAGATTGTCGAATTCTTCGAACGAGGAGATATCTTCTTGTGTCGGAATATCCTCAGGGGATACAGGCAGTCCGTCAACTGAGAGCACGGGCTGCAGGTGTAGGAAATTGGACTCCTCGTAATCGGAAATCTCGAGATTGCGCACCATCGCACACCTTGATTTTTTATCTGTTTGGCTAAGGGTGCTCATCGTCACGTCGACGGTGGGACTTTGGGTAATTTGGAGTTTTTTCATCAACCCCAAGGTGATGAAAGAGCCTGTGCTTCCTGGATCAAGGAAAGCCCGGGTGGTTATTGCTTGACCTGTGTTACCAAGCCGTACCTTAACTGCAAGGACAGGTAGGTGGCCTTCGCTATGGCTTGGGACGTCCGCATAGCCATTTCGAACCTTGACTTCTTCCACCATTTTAACGTCGGGTTCGGCTTGTGCCGGATGGAGAAGAGTCGTGTGCTTTTTATCGCATCCCTGTTTCCTGCATGGATGCTCCCTATTGCACTTTTCGGCGGAGTGGCCCGTTTCTAGACAGCTATAGCACAGTTTGTTTTCCTTCACGAATTTCAGGCGCTCAGGCACAGTGAGCTTACGAAAATCCTTGCATTGGTTGAGGTAGTGTGGGGCGTGACAAAGTTTGCACTTAGAGATAGAAAAAGTGGTGTTAGTAGAGGTAGAGAATGATGATTCCTTGCGACCCTTATGCGGTTTAGCAGTGTTTGTAAACTTACCGGTAGACCTTTCTGTGTGTGACCAGTTGCATTTGAAGTTTGTAGCCTGTCGTGTTTTAAGTGACACGTAACTGGCCAAGTGTTTGATACTTGCCTCTTTACCCCTTGTGTGAATGATTGTGTCAAGTTCGGCTTGCCAACCGCCAAGCCAGGAATGAGGCAAACGCTTAACAATTTTCTCCAAAACATCAAAATTATCGATTTTATGCAAATAATTCATGCTCTCTAGCGTGTCCATGCACGAACTTAATTCTGAGGAGAATTGCAACATGGTACTCTTATCGTAGTTATTCAGGCCAGGGCCACTGATGAGAGAGTCAATACATGCTCTGGCAATTTGGAATTTCTGTCCGAAAGTAGACTGGAGCAACTCTCTAGCTTTGTAATAACCTTGGTCGCCAGGCATGTACCGACATCCCTTCACCAGTGCATGAGCAGGTCCGGTTGTGTACTGTAGCAAAAAGTACAGTCTTCGTTTAGGCTCCGGTACATTAAAAGAAATTAAAGCATCAAATGCATCAATAAAACTGTAATAATTGGCTGGATTGCCATCAAATGGTTGGGGCTCCAAAGTGGGGATTGAGATTGGCGTTAACCCTGGGTGAAGTCCCACGGCAGGCGAGACGGTGTTATTAGGGCCAATAAACTCATTTCCCGCATGACATTGAAACGGTTGAATGCTGGGGTTGTGATGGCTGTAACTCACTTGCCCCGTGGGTTTGGATGCCATTGGAGGATTGACACTTAACGCAGAAGCTTGGTTGATAGATTGGCTGCCAGCTGCAGCAGGTGACATACAATTTAACATACTGTTCGTAGCATTAACAAAAGGGGCAGAAGTATAAGAAACACCAGAAAAAGTTACCAAGTTAGAATTTCCAGACATAAGCCTAGCATCATTTGCAATTGAAGCGACAATGTTATCAGTGACGTCATACTGGTTTATCAGATTAGAATTTGTAGACATACCAGTAGGCGTAGCATCATTCACAATGGAAGTAATATTATCAATAGCACTAGAATCATTATTGACGTTAAAATTTTCAGATATGGGCCTTACATTATTCACATTTGAAGTAGCAATAGTCGCAGGAGCATAAGGGCTACTGACAAAACTTGGCAAGCTGGTATTAGTAACGTTATCAAGGTTAGAGCTACCAGCCATGAGCACATCAGCATTAGCACAAGCATTTGGACTACTTACAATTTTTGATGTACCAGTACAAGTGACATTTTTGGGCCTAGTACAATTATTAGGGTTTACAACTAGGACTTCTTCATTGTCATTCTCGTTTTCTTCTGCAGCTATTTCTGCCAAAGTCTCATTCAGCTCTGCTTGTAGCTTAGCTTGTGAAAGTTCGTACAGGTGAGCTCTGGCTTGTTCTTCTCGTAGGCAATTTAGTGCCAGTTCCTTCTCCTGTTGTTCTCTTTGTGCCTTCATTAGATTGGATTCAAAGGCATGACGTTCTGCATACTGACGACTTTGAATTTCATTGATTTTCATCTCAGACTGAATCCTTGCTTGTAAGATGGCAGACCGAGTTTTTGCATTAAGACGCGATGATCCAGTTGATTGGCAACTACTCCTTGAAGTATGTGTGGAGCTAGTTTTGTGAGATTTGGACTTAGTTGTCTTAGCCTTTTCATCAGCTCTTGGATTTAGTGACTGATCTGCCTTCTTGTTATCTGACAGACTTGTTGGGGGGGCCATTGCATTTGTTGGTTGGCCCAAGCCTGTTGGATTGTTTGGTTGAGAAGATTCCTCTGCTTGGTCAGCATTAATTGTTGTCGGCAGGTCTTCTTCCTTGTTAATCATCTCCTTAGCTTTTGCTCTTGTGATGACAGAATTCGAAGTGGACATTCTGAGCTAGGCTAACAATATCACAGTAACACCATTGATTGAATTTAGAAACTGCGTTTAATTCTTGATAGACTAGCCTTTTTAGTTGATTTGTTACTTGTTAGTTTCAGACTGTTAACACTTAAACTGTCACTTGAACTCATATAACCGCCAAAGGGATTGGTTGTTGTTCTGACGGTTATCTGGGAACTGCTGCTTGAAATTGACGATGCTGTGAGCAGACAATTGGGCTAATCTCAAAACACCTTTATTACAGCAGACTACCAACGGTTCAAGTGATATCGCAACTAGCTAACAGTAAACGAACTGCAAACAAAAAGTACAATTAACGCACAGATTAGACTAGCATGTTGTTCTAAATTTACCGGTACCTAACTTTAGCCTAATCACATGTCAAGAACAACGCAAAAACGTACAGACAGAACTTTCTGGAAGGATCCTACTAGTGGTTAGATTAATTAAATAATAGCAAGGACCTGACATAATATTGGCAGTTACAGACGTAAAATAACAAGCGCAAGCACGCACAGTGTTGCCAGATTATACAAGAAGTAACAGCTACTTGGACCGCTTTTCCTGACACTTGCGACAAAACTTTTCAACTTGCCTCTCGGTTTTTTTCAGCAAATCCTTGGATCGAAATTTGCTAGAAATCTAGTCTTTACTTCTTACAGATCTAATTTTTGATTTCCAACTTCTTTTAATTTCTTACATTAACCAAAAAAATTGGACTACCTTAGTCAAAGAGTCGTCTAAAAATGCGATTTTTGTTTGATTTTGACGTCGTTCGAAATTTTGTCCAGTTTTAATTATATGAAGTTGAACGAAATATTTTCCACTGAATTCAAATATACCTGCACGAATGCTTTCTAGTCTGTAGGCCTATAAAGCCATAAAAAGTTGGCCTCCATCCGCTGACGCAGCCATGCAAGAATTTTTTTTGTGGGAGGGGGCAATTATACAGCAAAGCTTGAGAAGGTAAGTTCCAGTTCCACACGGTAAGTTTAAGCAAAACGCTGTACCCGAGCACGGAATACCGCAATTATTATGTGTGCAACAAAATCGGAAATTGCCCTTTTGGGGTCTCAAAATATCGTTGCATGTAGGCCTAGAGAAAACGTAACCAGGTTTTTCCCATTACGTTGGCCTGCCTCTAAAATGGAGCGTTTGTGTGACCATAATATCAAATCAAACAAGTTTATTTTAATAAGTTGCTAAGTACGCTGAAGGTTTAAAGTAGATCTGCTCAAATTAACTTTGCGGTTCTGGAATACCCGTAACATTATCTACCCTTCTCTTAAGTCTGCAAAAACTGTTTTAACCAAATATAACTTCTTAAAGCTGTGCTTCGCAACCCCAAGATTCAGGGCCGGCGCCAAGGGAGGGGGGGCTTGGCCCCCAATCGACATGCTTGCCCCCCCAGGCCCCCCCAATTAACTAGCTTACTTTTTTGAAGACAAAAGTTTTGTGCTCAATTTAAAACTTTGGCCCCCCCAATAAACGCTTGGCTCCCCTAAGTCGACTGCTCTGGCGCCGGCTCTGCCAAGATTTAATGACGCATAGTTTGAGAAGTGCTGCTTTCAAATCAAAATTTATATACTAGCTTATTCTATCTGTTCTTGAAAAACAAAACAGTTTGTAGCCTAAGCATTTAAAAGAAAAAAATGCATATATAGTGATCGCCATTCGCCAAAGTTACTAGAAGTGGCATCTCACAGCTGCCACAGAATGTAGAAATACGCAAGGATCGTTAAAGCAGTAGCTTATAGTTTGGGCACATAGGCTATTAAGACAATTTAGATGAGCGAGTTTGATTACGCGGGTTACAACCAGTGGTGGGATTCAGTCGGTTCGCACCGGTTCTATAGAACCGTCTCACGAAATTTTATTTGATCAGCGAACCGGCCAGCATTGCCGTTTAAACTTGTACCATTAGTTGAAACAGAACCGGGTGAAAAAAAAACTTTTGTGGCAGAATGGGCTAACAAAAAAATTTGAATCCCACCACTGGTTACAACTTACTCGCTTCAGTTTCAGTTCTACAGATGTTTTTGCTTAACCCGCTCTTCTTTCAACGCACTTTTTAGCGGATTGAGCCTACCTGTTACAAGCGAGTAATTTGCAAATTTCCAACCCGTAATGCTAACGCAAGTACAATAGCGTAAGTTTTCGTCCGCCGTAAACAGGTTGGATTTACCGGGTTAACCCGCTTAAAATTGGCTTACTGCTGTATCTACAACATTAGAGACTGTGGCTATTGGGCTGCATTCTAAAGATTGTGTGTAGGGCGGCGACAGTCAATACAAATCAAAAGTACAGCGCAGCCTAATTTGCATTTGCACAATTCTTTGTGAATATTGAATAACATCTGCTACAATTACAAACTATAAAAAAGTGGTAATTGTCAGTGTTGTAATGACTCGAGTTCCCTGTACAAAGAACTCGGACTCGACTCGAGTTCTCAATAATGCGAATTATGGACTCGGACTCGAGTCATCCACCCGGACTCGGACTCAAGTCCAAGTTGGTTGAAAGGCAAAATCCGTTCTGATTTTTACTTTTCTGTGAACGGATTTTCGGTAATCCAATCAATATGTTAATACTTTTAGAGAAAGTTTGTGGTGTGGTGCAGTTAGGTCGGAAGGGTAGGCCTTTTTACTACTAGATTGCCATATTTCATGGAGAATGTTACCACAAAAAGTTTTGGTGTCGGGCTCGAAAGGACTTTTATGGGTGGTTTTGGACTCAACTCAAGTTTGGTGGATTCGGACTCGACTCAAGTTTGGTGGACTCGGACTCGACTCGTGTTAGGGGAGGTGTGGGGTGTGTGAGGAAGTGTGTTAGGGTGTGGGGAAAGTAGTGGGAAAGTGTGTTGGGGGAGGTGTGGGAAAGTGTGTTAGGATGTGGGAAGTGTGTTGGGGTGTGGGAGTGGTGAAAAAAGATGTGGGGAAGTGTGGGGGAGGCATGGGAAACCCCAACACCTCTCAAAAATTTTTTCCACAGCCTCCACACCTCCCCTAACACTTCTACACAGCCCCAACACTTCCCGACATTTCCCCCCACATCCCAACACGCTTTCCCACACCCCCCAAACCTCCCCCGACACTTTCCTACACCTCCCCTCACACCCCAACACACCCCCTACACTTCTCCCCACGTCTCCCCTTACCTTCCCCACACTTCAACACCCTTTCCATTCCTCCCCCAAAACTTTCTCACACCCCAACATTTTCCCACACCTCCCCCAACACTTACCTACACCTCCCTACACACCCCAACACACTTCCCCATGCCCTCAACACACTTTCCTATACCCCAACACACTTTCCCACACCCCCTACATTTCTCCCCACATTTCCCCTTACCTTCCCCACACCGCAACACACTTTCCCACACATCCCCCAAAATTTTTTCATACCCCCCACACCCCAACACACTTCCCCACACCTCCCCTAACACTTCCCTACACCTCCATCCACACCCCAACACATTTCCCCACACCCCCAACACACTTCGCCACACCTTCCCAACACTTCTCTACACCTCCCCCCACACCCCGAACACACTTCCCCACACCCCCTACACTTCTCCCCACATCTCCCCCTTACCTTCTCCACACCTCCCCCCACACTACACCTCCCCCCACACCCCAACACACTTTCCCCACACCCCCCACACTTCTCCCCAACACGCTTTTGCACACCCCCCAAACCTCCCCCGACACTTTCCTACACCTCCCCCCACACCCCCAACACACTTCCCCACACCCCCTATATTTATCCCCACATCTCTTCTTACCTTCCCCACACCGCAACACACTTTCCCACACATCCCCCAAAATTTTTTCATACCCCCCACACCCCAACACACTTCCCCACACCTCCCCCAACAATTTCCTACATCTCCACACCCCAACACACTTCCCCACATTTCCCCTTACCCACACCCCAACACACTTTTCCACACCTACCCCACATTTTTCCACACGTCCCATCCCCTCCACACACTTCCCTACACCTTCCCCACACTTCTCCGCACCCACCTCCCACACTCTCCCATCCCTTCCTCCATACACCCCACACCTTTTCAAAGTAAGCGCATGCAGCGTACAATGTATGAAAGGTGACAGAAAGACCTTTTTGCCGTCCAGTGATTTTGGCGGGAAAATTCTGTGACGTCAGTGCAACTCATCAATAGAAATAAATGGCAAATAACAAGAAAAGCCTCGTTTTTTCGTATAATAACGGCAAAATTTTTTACATAAGTGAGTGTAGTGCTTAGTAAATGTGTGATAGAACATAAATATCATCTAAAACCAAAAGTATTAGCTGCGTAAGGTATATTTTTGTAGAGTTTAGTGTTTACCTTAACAGCTACGTAGGCATTTTGCAACTCTTAAACTGCGACATCATTCATATAATTATAATAAATAAGTTTCAACTTACTTGCAGAGCACACTATTTAAGCTTTATGATTCGTTTAGGTTCAGTGCAATTAAAGCACAAACTTAATAATTAAGCACTCTGCGATCTGCATTGTCACTAATGCAATTACGGTAATTTGTAGACAGTTTAACCATAAAAAACATGAAAGCGACTTGTGAAATAACGCGCTGTCCTCAGCAAAGGTTTTGCACTGGTTCCTCTGCAAAGCAATCTTGAAGGCAAAATCAAGAAAAATTTCAAGTCTGAATCTGAAAGAGCGAAGTTACGCGCTCCTTATGGTTACGACAACCCAACGTAATTCCAGTTTACCAATACCAGAACCACCGGCGTCAAAAGCGAACTTAAAAAAAAATTTCTGATTTTAACTGTTTTACAAAACATTAATAAATGAATATCTTTTGTTTTACACAACAAAATAGCTTTCATTTCAATAAAAAAGACTACGCAAAACAGCATTTTACTATGGTTGACCATATGCGAACTCGCTTTGATGGCAACTTTTTGCTAAAAGCACTTCGTTACGCTTGATTGAGCGTTAGTGTGAGAAGCGTCAATTCTGGTCAATTGGTAATGTGACCATACATGTGACATCGAAATTGTGACGTCAGCGTCGGTCATGTGCTGGCATCACAGCAGTGTAGTTAGCCATGGCTGCATAGATTCACCGGTAATGTGCTAACCTAGCAGCGATACAAGCTTCGGTAGTTGTTCAACAATCTGGAAAGTCCAGTGGTAGGCCTAGTGAAAGAAGATTTGCCCGAAGAAATTTAAGCTTGTGATCTAGAAAATGTGACTGCAGTCTTAATCTAGACCCAGATTAAGTTCAAGCACACGGGCATTGGGGCATTGGCATCTACGCAGTACGGTACATTGCTGTGTGTACTGGTAGTCACTGACTGTATTAAGCTGTTAAGTAGGATATAATCAATAGGTAGACTAGTGGTGTAGCGTATAGGCCCTGTGTCCAACTGTAGTTTTAAATGCTTGTCACGTAGTTGGCAAAATAGCAGGTAATATTCCTTTAGCCATGGAAAGCGTGGATCTGCACTTGGCTGCAGATGCTCAGTACTTTTTATTCGTCAGTCAACAGACAAGTTATTGCAGTACCGGTACCGTACACACTGCCAATTTATTTGGTTTTGTCCCTCATATAAAAACGTTGGAAGTGAGACAAAGCTTGCGCCTAATAACCATTTATGTACGACAAGTTGTAGTAGTACCGGTATATGAAATCTAAAAGTATGTTTAACTGAAATTCAGCAGTATGATTACCGGAATTTGATTATAAAATGGAACAACCAAATAGTTTCCTTTTTCAAAATATCATTACTGAATGTCAAGTTGGTGTATGGTTTGAGCACTTGGTTTTAACATGACGTTTTTGGTTGGTTTTTAAGGTCTACCGGTCCAAAAAATTTATATTGAAATTTTGCTGGTGTGCGATCGAAAAAGGTTGAGAATCACTGCTTTAATCTATCTCCATATGCCTGCTATATCTTGTAAATAATTATCCTGTCTGCGTGCATGTTGTTTTTGTTGTGTGGGAAGCTTTGTGCCCACGAGCTCTCTTGGTGTGGCCTAGTTTTTTAAGCTTAGTCTTCCTTTGCCTGCTAGGTTGGATTTGTGTACACAGCATCCTTGTTGCTATTTTGTGTATATCATATATATCTTGTCAGCTTGTTGGAGTTGCTTTTTTATGTTTGCTATGTGTCGACAGAACACTAAAAATTTCATTCATGATGTCAAAAGTGGGGGTTCATGTGAATTAAGTCGCCTCTTATAAAATGTCCACTTTAAAGTGGGGCTTCCTTCGGCCCTTAAGAATAGCCACTTCGTATTTTTTGTCATGATGCACCAGTAGCTACTATTGTCTAGTCTAGTGAAGAACAGTGGCAGCTGGCAATAGTGTACAGTATCAAGTGCTATGCATCATTTGGCAACCCATAACTCCAAATTTTCGAAAATTGGTTTTTCTGCATTTTTACTATCGCTACACCCATGTGTTTCTTGTGTGCACAAATGCAAAGTTTGTACGGACATTACTAAATACCGCTATAGCACTAATAGCACTAATAGGACTAATAGCACTAACAGGACTAATAGCACTAACAGGACTAATAGCACTAATAGGACTAATAGCACTAATAGGACTAATAGCACTAATAGGACTAATAGCACTAATAGGACTAATAGCACTAATAGGACTAATAGCACTAATAGGACTAATAGCACTAATAGGACTAATAGGACTAATAGCACTAATAGGACTAATAGCACTAATAGCACTAATAGGACTAATAGCACTAATAGCACTAATAGGACTAATAGCACTAATAGCCGCATTATGGGACTAATAGCAGCAATATGCATTGGACTAATAGCACTAATAGGACTAATAGCACTAATAGAACTAATAGCACTAATAGCCGCATTATGGGACTAATAGCAGCAATATGCATTGGACTAATAGCACTAATAGGACTAATAGCACTAATAGCCGCATTATGGGACTAATAGCAGCAATATGCATTGGGACTAATAGCACTAATAGGACTAATAGCACTAATAGGACTAATAGCACTAATAGCCGCATTATGGGACTAATAGCAGCAATATGCATTGGACTAATAGGACTAATAGCCGCATTATGGGACTAATAGCAGCAATATGCATTGGACTAATAGCACTAATAGCCGCATTATGGGACTAATAGCAGCAATATGCATTGGACTAATAGCACTAATAGGACTAATAGCACTAATAGGACTTATAGCACTAACAGGACTAATAGCACTAATAGGACTAATAGCACTAATAGGACTAATAGCACTAATAGGACTAATAGCACTAATAGCCGCATTATGGGACTAATAGCAGCAATATGCATTGGACTAATAGCACTAATAGGACTAATAGCACTAATAGAACTAATAGCACTAATAGCCGCATTATGGGACTAATAGCAGCAATATGCATTGGACTAATAGCACTAATAGGACTAATAGCACTAATAGCCGCATTATGGGACTAATAGCAGCAATATGCATTGGACTAATAGCACTAATAGGACTAATAGCACTAATAGGACTAATAGCACTAATAGCCGCATTATGGGACTAATAGCAGCAATATGCATTGGACTAATAGGACTAATAGCCGCATTATGGACTAATAGCAGCAATATGCATTGGACTAATAGCACTAATAGCCGCATTATGGGACTAATAGCAGCAATATGCATTGGACTAATAGCACTAATAGGACTAATAGCCGCATTATGGGACTAATAGCAGCAATATGCATTGGACTAATAGCACTAATAGGACTAGTAGCACTAATAGCCGCATTATGGGACTAATAGCAGCAATATGCATTGGACTAATAGCACTAACAGCCGCATTATGGGACTAATAGCAGCAATATGCATTGGACTAATAGCACTAATAGCCGCATTATGGGACTAATAGCAGCAATATGCATTGGGACTAATAGCACTAATAGCCGCATTATGGGACTAATAGCAGCAATATGCATTGGACTAATAGCCGCATTATGGGACTAATAGCAGCAATATGCATTGGACTAATAGCACTAATAGCCGCATTATGGGACTAATAGCAGCAATATGCATTGGACTAATAGGACTAGTAGCACTAATTGCTGCATTATGGGACTAATAGCAGCAATATGCATTGGACTAATAGCACTAATAGCCGCATTATGGGACTAATAGCAGCAATATGCATTGGACTATTTTTGTTTGATGCAAAGAATTTATGCATATCAAGAACTTGTACAAAAGATTCATTTGAAAATATACTACCCTAATAAATACAGTATATAAAAACAAAAAAGAATCACATTTCACTTTGACGCTCACTGCTGGTAAAATAACATTTGCAAAGTGTTCCCAGCATTGTCCACGAACTTATTACTTTTAAAAATATAAAAGTATTTTTTTCACTTTTTTATCCAATATTATAGAAAAATATGTATATATACATATATATCTAGTCCCTGAATTACAAATGTCAATAACAGCAGATAATGGCGTTAATGCTTTTGTAACATTTAAATTGCTGACCAAACCATTACACATTCAAATTTGGAATGAATTCTCTTGAACCTGAGCTGACAAGAATAAAAATTTTCGGCAAAGTTTTCCCTGGATTTTAAGTATTTTGTTAAAGCTGCAGTACGCTTCTTTTGTGTATTTAGCATCATGCATCATGACTTGTGAAGAAAGAAACAAGCACATCACTCCAGTAGTGTTTTAAAATGAAAATAGAACTTTAAACTATCAATAAACCTACTGGTCAACTAACCTAAACACACAACTCCATGCTCTCATCAAAAAAAGTCATCCCTTAATGTGGCCTAAAACTTTTTTACAGCAATAATTGGATTTAGCCTACTTATCTTTCACTATTATGCAATAAAATTTGGTGATGCAAAGCAGACAAAAAGTTCTTGATAATGTACGCCACAAACATCTTCAGCATTATGCATTCTATGGCTTTCGGGTAACTTTGGGGGAACAATCAATTTTAAAACTGTTTGCTTTTCATCTGTAAAAATAATGAAAGGTGTGAGCCGTATCCTTTTTGATAAAAACTTAAGTTGCAACTGCGCGCTTAATGTTACATACTATCAGACAAGAATGATAACTACATAACTGCAGTTCCAAACGTAATTCTTAAATCAATAGTAAGAGAAATGGTTGCTGTTGCTTTACTGTAAAATCAGCTTTTTCATTAACTTAATTGAGTTTAACTGTGAAAGTAAAAATTGTTTAAAAATGAAACCAAAAGTGAAAACTTTACAGCACACATAAACTTTGTCAAGCATT